>BOPP01000139.1:2864410-3015561 GCA_017312745.1 Gryllus bimaculatus
TATATATATGGCGATTATGGTTATGGGTGTACCTGCTCATTGGGAGAGGGCAATTCCTATGTTTTTAAAGTTTGGGGTGATAAACGGGGAAAGTGGGTAATGATCATTGGATTTTTGATGGGAACCGCGTGAGTCTCTGTTGGAAGTTCGGTCTGATAGGTATATAGAAAATACAGGGATGGTCAATTTTGAATTCGAAAGGAAGTGGGTTTCGGTCATAATGGCTATGTCAATGGAGTATTCGGCATGTAGTTGGGAAAGGTAAAGTTTCGTTTTTGTAATACCGTTGGCATTCCAATTGAGAAGGTTGATATTCTGTTAATTAATAAGAGCCATTGCTCAGAAAGGTGGTGAAGGTAGACATAATTATATTTTGTATTAGGGGGATCAGGGAGGAGGTTATCTGGTTTATAATGTTGACTACAAATTGATTTTTGATATTGGGCTGGGAATAGCTCGAGGAAGGCTGGAAGTGAGTTGGGAGGTGTGGGAAATTTTTAAGGTTGAGGAGAGCGTGGCTAGTTGATGGGGTAGTGTCGGTGTGAGGATGACGTGTATTATGGATGTCGGGGTTGGTTAGTTGGGGAGACCAGGCGAGGTAGCCTCTTGTACATATAGATGAGCGAGTCTTGGCAAAGGCTAATAGCTTTTGATGAAAAAAGTACAATTTCTATCAGCTGCTCTATGCTTTCCTTTACAGTTCGCACAAATAAGCTCAGCGTTGGGGGAAAGGTACACATGGTAAATAGGTGATCTAGGAGTTTTCTTGCAGTAATTTCTGATGCGACAAAAGCCCTGGCTGTTTTGGAATGGCACTATTGATTGATATTTCTTTCTAAGTTCGCCTTTTATAACACAGTGTAGCAGAATATCTAAACAGTTTTTCAAAGCATTCTTGTTATCTACTTCTACAGCACAAAGCGGCATCGTATCTAATTTGTAAAGGCGGGTGACTTTACTTGGTGTGATGTCTTATTCTATGACAGCATTCTTGTCTTCTTCATATGCGAAGGAGGTATACACCCCCACAATAATGGCACTTTTGCGTCTATTCAGTGGGCTACTACAGGTATGGAGCTCATGTTTATGCTCTTTTAGGAAGTTTATTGTGTTCCTGAATTCTGCGCTTACGAGAATGTTTACTTTTACCACTTGTCCTCGATGATATGTGGAGAAGCTATTCACACAGATTTTGCTAATTTCACCTACGAGAGTTTTTAAAATTTGTTGGATCTATCCCGTGCACAAATATAGGTGTAGGCGTAGGTTCTGACTGGGGTGGTAGCTGAGGCGTATCCGGGATGTCTGAAGCATCGTCGAGATTGGCTAACGCGGCAAATCTGTTCTGCGAGAAAACCAGGTTCTGGTATTGTCCGGGATTCACGTGTTCTACACGCTTCGTTTTTGGGAAATTTACTTCACTGAAGGTATCATAATATTGATGGTTTTGCTGCGCGATGGAAGTACGTTTGTGGACAAAACTTACTTGCGCCAGGTGTGAAAACATGTTGCGTTTGTCCTTGCCATTGCTGGTGGTTTGAATATGGAATCCGGCGGTGGACCGGAGGTAGTTGTTGATGGAAGATGTGCTGTTGGTCAATGGATCCGGGAAGCCACTGTTGAGAGCCTCCGTTGATTGTGTACAGCGCCCCTGATATCGCCTCAAAGAGCGGTGAGTGCTGTATATCCATTATTGAGGTTCTGTTTGTTAACACAGATCACAGGCAAGCGAGAAAACCAGGTTCTGGTATTGTCCGGGATTCACGTGTTCTACACGCTTCGTTTTAGGGAAATTTACTTCACTGAAGGTATCATAATATTGATGGTTTTGCTGCGCGATGGAAGTACGTTTGTGGACAAAACTTACTTGCGCCAGGTGTGAAAACATGTTGCGGTTGTCCTTGCCATTGCTGGTGGTTTGAATATGGAATCCGGCAGTGGACCGGAGGTAGTTGTTGATGGAAGATGTGCTGTTGGTCGATGGATCTGGGAAGCCACAGGCGAGGGCCTCCGTTGATTGTGTTCAGCGCCCCTGAAAGAGCGGTGAGTGCTATATATCCATAATTGAGGTTCTGTTTGTCAACACAAATCAGAGGCACTTACTTGGTGACGTGGACAGAGTCTCATGCCACCCGTAATGTTTTAAGCAACTAAATCTGTTGAATCTGCACTCCGGAAAACTCACTAGTAACACAAAGTTAGAACGCGCAGGCACAGCGCTGCACTTGAAGCCCCGGCGGGCTTATCGTTACTGATAAGCGGCCGAGCACGGCAAGGTCTGAACTGCACGAGGGTCGAGCGCGGAATGACCCCTTTCTGACTTGATTTTTGTGTGTGTTTATGACATCAAACATTGCCAAGCTTTGTTTCCATATTCCAGTAGGTCTCATCTCTACTTGAACTTCTATCTTGGAGTCAAATATGAACAAAATATCAATTACACGTAATTACGAACTACTACTCATTACAATATGGAGGGATGAATCGTAATGTGAGACCAAGAACTCGAAACAGTACAAACCAAAGAAACTGGCAATGCTAGTCAATATAGCACAATAACAAAGTTTGGTTAATGAAATATCTGATTTCACGACGCATAATAGCCTCAATACTATTATACTGTATGTCTGTAGCAATTGTGTGAGCGAATGGTGATAAAATTATCGAGATTCGCCCATCTTGAAATTCCCTACTAGTTCGAAAAGATCAAAACGAAAAGTATTAAAAAATTTCTTCAGCTCTCGAAGCCTCATAGCTGCAATCAATTTGTAAGCTCTGTCCATTATCACGTTCTCTGCCAATCCTTATTGGACCATAACCGAACTAGAGGAAATGTTTCAAATGATTGGTAAGGGTACAAATGTCACATTTTGGTTGCCACCATACAAAATTCAAAGTGTCTCACTGCTGACGAACCTCCATGCCAAACCGATAATAGCTACAAGAGGAAATGGTTTCAAGAGGAAACACAAATTTCTCAAACCCAGAAGGTAATTGTACAGGCAGGTGACAATTATCCTTTGAAACAAATCTGCAAAAAAGGTTGGTCTATTGATTTCCCAATCAACACATTTCACAATAAATTTTCGTTAATAACACGATGACAAAATATCAGGATAATATCGTCTAATTCAGAGAACTAGCATTCACTGTAAAAACAAAAACAAAAAACAACAACAATGGCGTGTTTCAGAAGTGAAAACTGTTCTGGCAACTGGCATCATTCCAAAACTCTTCACAAATCGTTGGAAGACCTAAGCTTGGAGAATAGTAGTATCATCGGCAGATCGAAGTCCAGAATGGTTATTATCCGTACGTGCTTAGTCAGAAAGTTCATGGGGGACATGTGGTGTTTTGAAATTTTAATTAACTGTTGAAATTGTATTTTTTGTAAAAAACTGTTTATATTTTATTAATATGTTTATATTCGAAAATATTTTTAGATTTAAAATATGCCAAAATTACCCATTTTTATATTGTATCTGCATCATATCTACGTAACACCGATAATCTGAGAAAAATCATAATAATAATAATAATAATAATAATAATAATAACAAAAAATAATGTATTGTTGTAAATGGGAATACTTTGGGTGGCAGTTAAGCATAAAATTACATATTTAGTAATTAAAAGAAACAAACACACAAATATGTAAAAAACACAGAAATATAATACAAATATATTTTCATATTTGAAAATGAATTTTTTTTAATCAAGCAGACATTTTCGAAAAGGTTTGAAAAAGTCCCGAGTTTCATGTAAAATATCCCTAAAAATTAAAATATCTTAATGGTCTCCGGAAATGCACAACTACGCCTCATTCTACATATCACCTCTCCCTCTGCACCCATCTTAAACATCTTTGAAACAGCACTAATATAGGCCATCATGTCGACGTGTGTAATAAAATACAGCTCAAAAGAACCTAAAACACCGACCGAAAATTCAAGATCGTATGATCGTATTTCAATACCTTTATTCCCTCTATTATAATATATGGAGTAATAAAATAATAAAAAGCAATGAAATAAAATCACAAATAGGCAATAAATAAATTAAGAAAAAAATCTTCTTATGTATAATCCGTACCACTACACTTCACTTTACTTCTCTGCCTGCACTTTCGTTATAGAGTAGTTTATACATTATTATAAATACAGGCACAGCACATTTATTGGCCTTTCCTTATCCTGAAAAAAGTCACCGCACATCACTGAATTATACGTTTGCTCTTTGAAAAACTTTCGAATGCACAACTAGGCGCGTTCCTAAGAAGAGACAGGTTTACCTCTGCAGATAAATGGGTCCATTCAACAATGATCCTGTTTAAATGTACGATGGCACGGTGTGTTGTGGAAGGGGTGGCGTGGTGAGGCGTGGCGAGGCGTTGTGGAGCGTAGCGTAGCGGTGCATATAACCAAGACGCATATAAGAAAGACTCAACAAGACTACTCAACTAAGATAGACTCAGAAGTAATTAGAAAATCACTGAATAACTTGACAAAATTACTATCTATGACGCCTTGACGATACCCAAGTATAATTTTCAATAAACGTTTAGAATCAAGAAACGCATATCCAAATTCTTGTAAATACAACTGGGTGTCCGTTCTAGACCGGTTGATGAATAATTTGGACTTTCATAACTTAATTACGCAGCAACAAAATCCAAATGTAATCAGAAATAGTATTCCCTGGATTGTTGCAACAATTGTAAATAAAAACTTTTTGGATGATACATCAGTCATGTCATCATCAAGTCATGAATTTATCATATAGTACATTTACGTTATAGTACAGTAGCACATATGGTATAAATTAGGGATTTGCAATCTACAGAAACAGAGGAATATCTAACTTTGGCTCTCCACATTTCCATTAATTGAATGATCGCTCAAATTATGATTTCCAGTGACAAAGAAATCAACATCACCTGTAGAAAAATGTGGCACGAAATGCACTTAAATTAAATCTGCTCGCTATGTTATATGAATTCAGATGAAAACTTTAAACATATTTAATGTGAGGGCTTTGAGGTCCTTGCCTACATCTTACCCAATTGTTTGATTGAACTAAACTCTGAAAGATCTAAAACTCTGTACATGTTTATTTTATAAATTTTGAAGTTGCGTACATTTATTATAAATGAGTAGTTCAAGCTAAATTCTACGAGTTGTGTCAGTTATTTTGCATCTTACGCTATTGTCTTAATTTGTTATTGTGTTGTAACTGCATTTTTTGTATTTGTTGTGTATTCCATATAATTTGTATATGTGTGTTACCGTTTTTTGTATTTGTAATAGGACAATCCTGTAAACAAATTACTATTGTATATAAATACTAAAATTGAATTGAATAAAAGCGAGTCAGAGTGACATGGACGTGTCTACAGAAATGAAGTGTGAGTGCTGAAATACAGCATGGAGAGGCCTGGTGTGACGTTACTCGGAGTATATTTTATTAGCGTGTCAACATTTCGGGGAAATGGCGTGGCTTGACACAAGTCAGCGATGTGGAATGCTTGGATTACCATGATATGACATGCCAAGCTATCACAAGAATTGAATGGGCTCTCCTGGTGGCATGCTTGGTAAAGGTTCTCATGACATGACATTCGCGTGGTGTGTGGTCGAGTGGTGTGTTGGGGTGTGGAATGGCATGGCGTGACGTGACGTTGCGTGGTAAGGCGTAACGTTGCGTAGCGTGATGAAATGAGGCATGGCGTGGTGAGATGTGACATGGTAGAGCGCGGCGCCGCGAGGCGATGTGGTGTGACGTGGGGCGGTGATGCTTAGCATGGCGGTGAGGCGAAGGGTGGTAGAGCGCGGCGCTGAAGGTGTCAGCGTGGTGAGACGTCGCCTCCCGTGGGGTGAGATATTGCGTCATGGCGTGGCCAGGAGAGGCGAGCCTTTGCGTGACGTGATAAGGGATGGTGAGGGGTAGCATGGTGAGATGTGGAAAATTGCGAGCCTTCGCGTGACGAGGAGTGGCGTGGAGAGGAGACTCGCCTCTTGCGGAGGTGAGACGAATCTTTGTGAGGAATGAATTGTGGCGCATTACCGCGGTGATGCATTATGAATTGAATTGAATTGAAGCCTTATTTTACGTGGCGAGGCTCAGGTCATGAGGCCTGCTCTTCCGTCTGACCACGCAAATTTCGCTACGCTCCTTTCACCAACTAGGAGAGAAAGGAGGTATTTCTTGGGCGAGAAACAGGCGATTCCAATTTAGCTCAGAGTCGTCATTTAGGCTTGAGAATCTTTTACATGCAAGTAAATCTACTAAAATGGGACATCCGGCTTTACTTCCCCTCCGAAGGAAGGCGTACGAAGGATTTTTTCGCCCTTAAAAATCCACTGCTTCGATCGGGTACAACAGTCCGATACGCTAACCGTTACACCATCGCCGCGCGCAGATTATGGAGTGCGAGGTACCTTGGTGAGGCGAGTTGCGCCCCGCCGCGCTGGGGAAATGCTTTAGTAAGTTTGTGGAACGTGCGCGCAATTCTCTGTGGTCGCCGTCAAGCAATTGTCTCAATCCGCCGCCAGTCCCTCCCAGACCCCTCTGTTGGTTCTTCGCCTCATCCCCCACCAACATCTACGGTGCTCGGGTTGTAAAGTTCGCAACACTTGCTCCGAGTTTATTCCCCGTTGTCGCGGCCTTTCCACATTGCTATACATCTTAATTGCTGAAACGACGCGCTAATGGAAACGCTGCTGAAAGACTTAAATCCGCAACAATTACTTCTTTTACTCCAAATTCGAACTTCTTGATTCACTGTTCAGCTTTCTTAATTAAACGTGGAATGATTCCAAGTAAGAGAATGATGCTCAATAACAATAATTTCTTACACTGTGTGATCCTGAAGGTGCTTGTTTTTATGCTCATCATATGTACTTAACACCGGCGTAATTACATTTAATTAAGGTTTGAAAGAGTAGTAATGTTTTATGAGTACGAAAAGTTTCAGCAATACTGATGCTAAAAATTATAAGTAATGACCGTAATGTATGGTCAACAATTAGGACAAACTGCAGCTAGATAATATAATTAAAATATATCTAAACACAATACAATGTGATAAAATGAAAATAAATGAAATATAGAATCCTTCCCTGTAGTGATATTCTTTGAACAGTGTATTTTACTAATACTAATTGTTAGAAGTCCATACTTCTATTAGTGATTTAATTTTTCCGTCAGAAGTACATTTTATTTTGGTTTTTGTGGCTGTTTCTTACATTACTTTCTTAATTTTTCACTTATGTGAATGTATTGTAATATTTTAAATATCATTGTATTATTACAATATTTATCATTCGTATGATACTAAAAACACTAACACTTTTGTCTCGTTACTATCACAGTAATTTCCTAAATAATTTAAATCCCTCCATTTAATTTTTTTCTGCTAAGACACTGCCAATCAGTAAATCTAACAGCATCTGGTAAATATTGTCCGCATGAGTCTCCGCAAACACGAATCTTTCTTGCGTAATACAGTGAGTGCACAACTTCGCTATAAATATTCTATTTTTACTTCTTTCAAGCGCAAGGTAGCAGTTTATTTTTTAGTGGAAGACAAGACAAAATCTTCAGAGGGAGTAATGTGGATGGATGCAATATTTATACGCACGGTAGATTTCCCGCCATCACTTCCCTCTAAAATAGTGCGTGTGTTCGTAGAGTGTGTGTGTGTGCGCGCGCGCGCGTCGCGGGCGGGCGCGCATCCAAGGCTCGCAAATAAACGCGCGGCGAGAGCGAATTTCGAGTGCGGCGTGGTGAGGCGGCCGCTGAGCAGGCCACTCGTCCTCTGCTGCCCCCACAGCGGCGCTCAGCTCAGCTCAGCGCGGATCAACTCAGATCGGATCAGCTCAGCTCGCTCCAAGAAGCACGCCTGATTACTACCAGCAGTAGTATGGTAAAGGAAATAATCTCCACAAAAGTTTTAATAATTTTATTAATAATTTTCCGGAGTTAACTTGCGGGAAACACTTTTCTCATCCTCAGTGGATCTCTAGCAAAATGGAGAAATGAAACATTGCTAGAGATCCTCCCGAAAGTGTTTCCCGGAAGTTAACTCTGGAAAATTATTAATAAAATTATTAAAACTTTTGTGGATATTATTTCCTTTACCATACTTTGGATTACCACAAGATATCTGCTACCACCACGGAATTTACTACCAGCATTTATGCAAAACAACACAATTCTTGCCGGACTTCCAGTTGGAGAAGAACTCGTGGTTATTATTATTAATTGTACATTAGGGAAACGAGGGGCAAAATGGAACGGTTAAGCTTGTTGCAACAATGTAGTGTGCATTAAAAACTATTGATTCGTATTTCTGAAATTATTAGATACCCTCTGGTATATCATGGAAAGTCTGTGATCCTGACAGTAAAGTGTTTTTTACTCTTTTTAATCTTTAGGTAGTCTGCATTTTTCCAGTTAGCAGCAGGGGTGTAATGAAGATTTATTTAATCTCTACGTACTTTACTTTTTTACCCGTTTATGTTTTTTGAAGTGAGTAGGTAGGAGGGTGAAGTGGGAATAGCTTGGTAGAACCTATATGTTGTCTCAAATAAGATTATGTTATGGCAGTTTTTCCTAATGAGTTTTTCCTGTTCTGCGGATGCACTTACTCGCGTTGTATCCTGATTTTGGCAGAATTTTTCCAGGAGAATTTCTCCAGGATCAGGGGCTGAGATTCTGCCGCCACCTATGATGTAGTGGGAGTAGCTTTTAAAGACAGTTCACAATTCGGCAGACCGTTCACAATTTATTTCTTCTGTTGGAGCAAAAGCATCATCAGAAAATATTTGGGGGTATGTACCTTTGTTTTTATATTCAGAGAAAGCATTCTGTGCGGTAGCTGCCCTTACAAATGCTTATCCAAAGAGAGAGTTCACTTCGTAAATAGTCACCACTTTGCCTGGGTTATTTTGAAACCAGTTTTTAACAGTTTGTGAATAAAAGGTACTGAAGGATAACATAAAACTGACGTCTAAAACAAACAGTTATACTTGTAATGATATGCTGTCAAACATTTCTAGGAAAAGTAGAATAGTAATTCTTCACTTTGCCCCACTGAATGCTAGTACAAAATGGTTAAAAATAATCACATTAGCCTTGCTTTTGTTTGATAAATCCAAAAGCAATGAATCATAAACTTATAAAACTAAGGCATTAAAACAAAAACTTTCGTACTTATGCATTGTTATCCCAAAGACAATGTTTTACAGTATTTACGTTTATGTAAGTCACAGAGGAAAATCAGAATAGCAATGCTTAGATCACGGTTTCGTCATCCACCGGGAATTGACACAAGAAAACCAAGGAATCGTCCGATCAGTGTAGCTGAACCCTAGAATTCTCATCCAGGCAGTGAGCGACACGTGTCCGGACTTTCAGAATAGAGCCTAAGTACTTCGTGTCTATCTATATCTTCAAACTTCAGCTGTTGGGGTCACATCGAGTTAGACATCGCATCCAGTTTCGATTCACTGTACAAGTGGCTCAAATTGCCCTCGGATTCCCAAGGTGAAAGCTTCTCTCATTCTTAATGATGTCATTTCTGCTGAAATAAATTTGAAAATCACAGTTGTTTTGAAATCATCAAAGAAATATCATTCTGGCTATACGAAGAGGAAGAGGTTTACAAAACCAAGTCTTTCGATAGAACGCATTGTCCACATCAGCATATTGAAACTTGATTGCAGCATGTTTATGTGTGAATACGGTGAATACGTTGCAACGTGTTAAGGCGCCAAGAGCTCGTTAATGCGAACAGAATTATGCAACGGAGGATGTCGCACAGTCGCAAAGCTAAGCGCGTGACTTCCAGCGTTTCCCCGGGCTCATCGCTGTAACGCGTCCCCTTGTTGCGCCAAGCCAACAGCCTCTGACCCTCGGCAGAAAACGGGTTGTCACCGTGGGGAGGGGGATGTCATTGTCCTCCACTGGACAGAGTGCGCGTGCGATTTTGCTGGAGAAGGATCTTACACATGAGTTATCTTACGATGACATATCGACCCTCCCAAAGCACGAAGACAATCACCTGTGGAGAAATTAATAATAATAATAATAATAATAATATATAATAATAATAACCATCATACGAAGCTTTGGTAATTAAAATTCTATTATTTGGGGATGTTGAAAATGTCTAAGCCGAATGTAAAAAAAGAAATAAAAAAGAATACAAAATAAAGTACTATTCAGAGTAAATAAAACTTGTAAGAAGAATATCAATTCAAGACACAAAATGTCTGCAATTGATACAGGGGTTATTCCTGGTTTGGTAAAATGGACCTGCATGCTCTCGACAGAAAATTGAGTACTGCGCTTACCAAACATCGACTCTACTATACGTATACAATACAGAGATTGCAAATATCTCAGTAGAAGAAAGAATGTGGGTCAAGGATGTGAAGAATACCATAACCATTATTACTGAAGGACTACAAAGCGTATTTAGAAGACAGCATGAGGAAGTTCTTCACTGTTGCTTCATATATTTGTATAGACAAGCTATGTCTTGAGCAGGAAGTCTCCTGCATTTCTTGAGAAGTAAAGAAATAATAAAGAAATATAATAATAATAATAATAATAATAATAATAATAATAATAATAATAATAATAATAATAATAAAACCTCATATTCTACTTTCACGTAATGCAAACTAGCGATAGAATGTTTTATTCCATTTGATAGTGGCGCATTTCATTAACACGTCATGTACTACCTTCGCTACGTAAAGGATGTCAATAGATGATCAGAAAATGAACTGGAAACCTAAAGAACTGCAAGACGCATTCCAAAATTCATTAGACAGGAATATTATATTGTAGATCAGGAAGCAACAAGTATTTGGCTCAAGAATGGAAACTATTTTGGCGAAACTTTATTTTTGATGGCAATCCAAGATAGAGTTATAGCAACTGAGAATTTCCGGAATTACATAATAAAGGAAGCACTTTCAGATGTCATATGTCAAAAATGTCATGAAGTAGTGGAAAAAAAGAACACACAACGGGACCCTGTTGAATGCTAACAAACTCAGAATATTTCAAAAGACAACAACATGCCAAAACTCGTCCATCAAAATGTAGCAGGAAGCATTCAGAATCAGTATTGTCTTATTACGAGGGTTACCCAATATATTCTACAAGAGGCTTCCTCCAAACTGGTTGAAGCAATTTCTTAAGCTCTTTAGTATGGTTCTTCAGAATGGAAATATTCCATCAAACTGGTGTGAGTCGGAAATTATTTTGATCCACAAAAAGGAAACCGAAGTAGATCAACTTAAATACCATGAAATAGCGCTTTGCAAACTCGATAACTAAAATATTCACTTCTCTGATTGCGAATCGACTGATAATGTGCAGTAAGCATTTCGACATTTTGCCTGAATGTCAATCCGACTCCCGACCAGGCAGGTCTTGTGAAGATAAGTTGTTTGTGTTATGAGGGTTGCCTTTTATATTTCAAGATTAGAGAACAAAAACAAATATTAATCATCGAAAATTACTTTATTGTTTTTCAAAATATTTCCCATAAAGATCTATACACTTTTGCATGCGTTTGAACCAATTGTCGAAGCACTTTTACCACTCTGATAGAGGTATCTTTAAAACATGCATTCTGAATGCAGCAACCGCTTCTTCAGGTGTCGAAAAACGTTGACCTCTCAGTTTGTTTTTTACGTACGGGAATAAAAAGAAGTCATTCGGTGCCAAGTCCGGACTATATGGCGGATGACCTATCAAATCGATGTTTTGGGTGCTCAAAAATGCAGTTGTTTGAGCCGATGTGTGTGAGCTCGCATTGTCGTAGTGAAGATTGATCCGTCTTCGGCGGTTGGTTTTCCTGATTTCTTGAAAGACAGATGGCAATCAAATCGCTGTGTACCACTTAGAATTGATTTTTCTGCTTTGTTCTAGTGGTACGGTTGCGACATGTCCAGTTTTTCCGAAAAAACAGGCGACCATCTGTTTGAGAATGCTTCGTGCGCAAACAACTTTTGTTGGATATTGCTCATCTTGAAAAACCAATACAGTCGACTGCTGTTTACTTTCGGGCACATACGCATAAATACACGATTCATCACCTGTCACGATGTCATAGACGTGTTTAGAAGCTCCGCGCATTTGAGCATTTCTTTTGACCAATCGACACGAGCCTTTTTTTGAGCGATTGAAAAATTGTGTGAGATCCAACGCGAACAATTTTTTGCCAGTCAAATGTTCATGCAATATTGAATGTATGCTGGTCCCACTAATGCCTAAGGTTATCTAAATCTCACGATAGGTCACATGACGTTCTTGCAATATCAGTTCACGCACAGCATCAATGGTTTTCGGAACAACAACTGGTTTTGGACGCCCTTCGCGAAATTCGTGTTGGAGTGAACTACGACCACGATTGAATTCACCATACCATTGATAAACACTAGTCCTTGATGGAGCTTCATCGCCAAAAATTGAATTAAGTTCATCCATGCACTGTTGCTGATTTAATACACGTCGAAAGTTGTAAAAAATAATCGCACGAAAATGTTCACGTTTTAATTCCATTTTGGGCCAAGATGAATATTTTAAGTTACTGTAAACAACACAAATAGCGCTCGTATGTCAAAACGTTCTGAGTACGTTTAACCTCAAAACATTCAACTTTACGACAGAGCTGTCACTTGCCAGATTGCAACACCAGGGTTGCCAAATCCCGAAACATAAAAGGCAACCTTCGTACAAAGCAAAATAGGACTAGAGCTACTTAAACCTAAAGGAAAACTGTAAGCAGAGTTTATAGATTTCAGATGAGCTTTCGACTCCATGATCCATAATATTCTATGAGAATCATTTCATGAAACCGGGGTAAGCAGCAATATTATAAAGATACTTCAGAATCTTTATGAAAGAATCATCCATTCTATTACCAATTCGGTAGAAATAACACAAGGCGTACCACAAGGTGATTCGTTGAGCCCTACACAATTTGCTCTTTTCTTCGAGACATTACCAGTTTCTTCGTGGATGAAGGTGTGACTGACATAGAGTCAAAACTAATATTCTTCTTTTAGCTGATGATTTTATTATCCTGGTAACCGATGTGATAGATCTTCAACACAAGATAGACACGCTATCCAAGCATTGTCAGAAAAACTCAAAGTTACTCTAAGAAAAGATGAAATTTACAAAGTCAGGCAGAATAAGATAAGAGAGGCCGGAGAAAAATAGAGGAGACATTATAAAAATGGTAAAGCAGTGCACGTATTTAGGTATCCAATTCACTAAGTCAGAGTTATTCAATTATGCAGCTGCCTGGAAGTCTGGAAAATCTTAATATCGGGGAAAAATGATAGATGGCCGATTGATAGGAAACTTTTCGATTCCATGGTAGCATATACGTGTGCTGTAGTCCTCAGGTATCTAGGTTCTAAGATACACTAATAATCTGGATAAGATACCAACAATCTTCTACAAACGTATTTTGGGGCTATTGAGAACAACTCCTGGGTACATGATTGGGATGAAAACTTGTTCAACTAAGATAGAATCAGAAGTAATTAAAAGATCACTGACTTATTTGACAAAATTTCTATCTATGGCGCCTTGTTATAACCCACGTATAATTTTCAACAAACTTTTAGAATCAAGAAATACATATCCAAATTCTAGTAAATACAACTGGGTGTCTGTTCTGGACGGGTTGATGAATAATTTGGACTTTCATAATTTAATAACGCAGCAACAACATTTGAATGTAATCAAAAATACTATTCACTCGATTGTTGTAAGTAAAATATTTATGGATGATACGCGTAGAATTATGAATTCATCGATAAATTAGGGATTTTCAATCTACAGAACCAGACATATCTAACTTTGGCTCTTCCCACTTCCATTAATAGAGTAATCGCTCAAAACAGGATGTCCAGTGACAAAAAAATCAACATCTACAGCAGAAATATGTGGCAAAAAATACCTTCAAATTCAATCTACTCGCTATGTAATATGAGGACTGATGAAAACCTTAAACATATTTTATGTGAGTCCCCAATTTATAAAGGACTTAGAGAACGTTACCACAATGATGTATTATCCTTTTTCAATTGTATGATTCAACTAAACTCTGAAAGATTTAAAACTTAGTACAATTTTATTTCATCAATTCTGAAATTACGTGCATTTAGTATAAATAAATAGTTAAAGCTAAATTCTACGAGCACTCTAGAGATTGTACTTTATCCTATCTGTAACGAATCAAGCTTCTCTCAATACAAGTCGTTTTGTATATATTTGTATGTTCTGCTGTCTCAATTATTTTGTATCTCACGCTATTCTATTATTTTTATTGTGTTACTGTATTATTTGCTGTGTTTTACTGTATTATTTGTATTTGTAATAGGACAATTATGTAAACAAATTACTAAAAAAATTCTGCCTCACAGTCTTATTATATTGAAGAATCTTGTTATTTATTTTTGGGGTGTTCCAGGCTTGTCTGAAAGGAATCAGATTTTGAATTTTGTCGCTGAAAATAATGTCACTGTCGCTGAGTTACTTTTCTCAGGCGAGGAATTTTCATGAGCAAGCGTCAATTTTTGTCTTTGCTGGACGACCCAGGACCTGTCAGGTAGCCGTTGAGTTTCTAGAACGAGTTAGCCGTAATTTAATTTTGCGAACATACAGAGAAATGCTTTTACCAATTCGTCGGTAGAGTTGATTCATTACGTAGACTCAACGGATCGGAGTGCATTACGAGACTTGAAGTGCAAAAGGTCGTATGTCTAAAAGCAACACTAACGCCAAGACAATTCGTATAGTGTTTTCCAAAATGAATAATGCCCGGTCAATTTGGTCCCATTTTAGATGAAATCTCTGCACTACAAAAGTTAAAAATAATGCAGGAAAATATGTGTTGAAACGCCACAGTTTCTATTCTGTTATTAGAGGACCGAGAATTTGAAGAAAAGGGAAAAATGCATTTTAGAAGTCAACAGGTGACAGCTGGAAAGAAGATGGATGCAGCACTGAAAAGCGACCCCAGACGAAAGTGATTATAGAACTAACTAGAACGACGTCTCTTCCATTCTGAAGTACCACTAGTTATTTTTACTTCCTCATATACATTTGTAACTACTGAGTAATAATAGGTAGAGCGTAGAAATTATGCAACTCTGCGGAAAATCCCCAGATATCAGTGTTTTTAAAAACGTCCGTCGTATGTCTGGCCGTCTGTGAACAAAACCAGTACCTAAACTACTAGTGGAATATTTGCCAAAATGAATCCAGTCGAATTAAACTGGCTCGAAGCCCAGCTGTTTTGGAAAACAAAATCTTTGGAGGTACTTCACATGCAGCCCCTGGTCAGTTTTTAAATTTTCTCAAAAGGATTCCAATTTTTCATTGTTAGATTTAAAATTTCGAAAATAGTCAATATTTGAATTTTTTCGGAGACTTTCTACATTATTAGTATTGAATATGGAGATTGTTTCTTCAAATTAAATTTATTCTTCTCAATCAGTTATTTAAATAACAACATTAAAAATATTAAAAACAGGAATTTCTCAAAAAAGGTTCAACATATTAATTAAAATTTAGGTACGATTACTGGTAAATTCATTGAATGACACGATATAAATGCCATTTTGATGTACACTCTAATGTTTTCAAAATATTCTCAAATGTATTTTTTATAGATCTGTCGCGTCGTTAATATTTACATTACGAAGGTTTTAATTCGTTATTACATTTGTGAGTACTAGTGCATCAAAGAATTTGTTATGAAGTTTCTCGAAAACTAAAAACTTTGTTTGAAATTGAACTCAAATTTGTCCATTTTCAGACACGCTCAAACGTCGTTATTCATAAACGATTCCAAATTTTTCAATTGAAATTTGCATTTGAAAACAAGTTTTACTTCTGTATGACATTTTTAAAGTTGAATTTCAATTCAATTATTAGGGGAGAGGAAAATCGAGGAAATAAAAAAAAATAGGCGCCAATATGTAGCAGTGGGGAACAGGGTTGGGAAAAAACAAAAAGCTAGCACAGACTATGCAGATTTTGAATTTTACTACTACGGGAAAGTCTGTAGCACCACTACTTTAAATATTTGTTTAGGAAAGTACAGTTGTCCTTGTGGCAATTTTGTTACCATGAGATTTGGGTTATACAACAATGTGTAAAAATGAGTATTTACCAACTCAATTATTATCCATATCTATTTAGTAAGATATCTTTCATTGTTATTATTTATAATATTGCTCACACTATCTAACAATTATATCACAGAATTGCAATACTACTAACACGAGAGTTAGTCAATAAATACTAATTAGTGAAGAAAATTGGTAATATTTCGTTAGAACGAAATACGGAGCTCAGTAAATCCTGGGACTGAGAGCGGCGTTCCCAGATGGAAGGAGACCTTGCGAGCGCTGTTCCTCGCGAACCCTCAAAATAAGCTTCTCCGCCCGGCGCCCGGTTTTCGTTCTTGGAAGCACAGCTGACATCACAGCTGCCATAAGAGTGGGACGACTGGCTGAGGCGTTCATTTTCTTTTTGATATTCAAGCTTACAGCCCAGATCAGTATGACTCATTCAGGTTCCATCTGTAAGGGCAGGCCCTTTTTTGAGGTTGATAACCTGGATCACAATGGCTGATATTTTAGTATTGGATATTAATCTACGTTTCGAAATTAAATCACATTTCATTCAACACCCGCAATTTTTGGTGAAGATTTATCGTAGCATAAAAGCTCAGTCGGCCCAAGTATTCCAAAATCTTAAGATTCCAAACAAAACATTCAGTACAGTGGCATAGACACTTCCTCCTCCTTCGCCTACTTCTCCTCCTATTTAGAATGGAGAAGAATTGCGCGCATGTAGGAGGACGGTTTATTGCTTTCTCACTACATTTTCTGCAATTTACTAAAAACGACAATGTTGCTTATGTGTAAGAGTAGAGGCTTTTCTCTCATCAGTCTCATCTCCTCACAAAACAAAAGGCACTTATTTTTTTACAGAACATTGTTCTCTTTTCTTTACATTTGGGTATAGAACTACATGAGTTACCACTAGAAAACAAAACACTTTAACGGTAGCAAGTTTGCTTTTCATAAGTAAGAAAAATGGTTAATTGCACGGATTGTAGAAATGTGAGTCGTCGTGACACAAGATGGTTCGAAAGTCCGTCTTACGCCAGACGGTAGTGTACGGACATCCGCCACCCCGTCACCCCACCCACCCCGCCACCCCGCCCCGTCGCCGAGTCGCCCGCGCCCCCGCCGCCCGCCCCCGCACGACCCAAATCGCCGCGGGGGCGGCAGGTGAGCCCCAGAATACGCCGACCCTCCCGCCCCGCCCGCCCCCGCTTGGCCCCGCCTCACCCCGCCCTCGCCGGCGCCGCCACTCACCTGGCCGCCGGCTGCCAAACGGGACAAGCACTAATTCGGGCGGGGGACCCCGTTACCCAGATCCTTACGCACGCGGCGCGCGGTCGCCCCTCGCCCCGCGCGTGCCCGCCCCTCGGCGGCGGGCGGCGGCGGGCGGCGCGTTGGGCGTCGCGGCGCCAGAAGGTCGAGCGCGGCCATTAGCGCCAACCGAGTCAGCCCCTTTGGCTGCGTTCGGACGGCCACCCCGCCTGCGTTACTCTCCTCTCAACATCATTTCTCACGGTAGTTTTCCGTACACTGACACAACTGTTGTAGTAGAATGTACTAAACACGTTTAGTAAGCGATACAATAATTCCTGTTCGCTAATATGATTTAGCTTCGATTAGTAAATCAAACAATTTCAAATCGTAAGTGAAGGAACAAAGAGAATTATCAGAGGTACTTGTTTCGTAGATAAAATCATTCGGTGAGATGTACGTTTAATGTCGTCACACTACTAAACACTATTTAGTTAACCGCGCCTTCTCAACCATCTGACCAATTCGAAAGGTTATAGAACCCATGTGAATTGTGAGAATTCAATGCTCTTTATATAATTATACACTATATAAATGGCGTTTTTTGTATATTAATGATTTTAATGTATGTTATATGTTGTAGTATGTTATATTCTAATGAAATGGAATAGAAATACCGTCGATAACCAAATGTTGGCAACCGGTTTTCGTAACTGTTCTGCTTGGCTAGTGTCTGTCAGGTAATCGAGGTTAAAGAAGTACGAGCCCACGGGGCCGTAGGATGGGTGACCGCTCTAGAACCCCAGTTTCTACCTACCTGAGGGAAAAGAAAGAAAGTATTCCGTTTCACGTTTTCACTGCGATGTGTTTGGTAAATATGAGTCAACATGTCATTCAACGCAATAATTCGTTTAGTCATCGCAACTAGATGCCATTCGTCACGGGGCACGACCTGTTTAGTCAACATTACCATACGTGCATTAATGTGTTTACCAAAACACCAGTTTCGTGAACTTAACTAAGCACTTTGTTCTTCCAAAATGTACTATACCGTGTAGTTGAATCTACGTAATGATTAATTGTATGAACTAAACATTTCTTTCCGTGTAGTTTCTCTCAACCAACAGGTGGATGCCGGAGCAATACCCAAACAAACGGGCTACAAACCGTGCGCGATTTTTCCTTTCCCTTCCTTGTTCTATCTTCGCCCTTACTTATATAAAAATTACACCCATATCGGCACTTAACTACCACACATGTCGGGAGACCAGTCGGGAGCTTAGGACGTGTCCTGGCTGGGTCGGTGGCCCGCTGATGGGAGAATCATAGTTGGGCAAAATCCCCGTCAGCCGACGTAGGCCGTTGCCCAATCTCGCCACCCAGTGGGGGAAGAGCAACGCCACTTCCCGTAATAATTAAAAAAACACTCACTACACTTACAGTACCAATGACCTAAGCAGTTGACGCATGACACAGTACTAATGACGTTATCAAACAATCAATCATCTCAGGAGATTCGCAGGGAGAGCAGGCGAACATCCTCCACTACATGCGGAACTGCAGCTGGAATATCTTCATAACGGACGCCAAACGACCCATTCTTAGACCTGATTTACACGCTTCGTGTTGATAAATGATTGCGGAGTTGTAACAAACGCACGCAAACGCAGTGTGGCTTCTCGACCTGGAACACTGTCCAAGTGCGTGTTCGCTGAAACTCACACTCGGTAAAACAGCACATACGTCTTACAATATTATTTACAAATTAGCAATTTTCGAAAATTCAGGGTTCAACGAAAATGAAACCTGCGGCATTATTTTAAGCACCCCTCCTTGTATCAGTGAAAACAAAATTAAGAAAAAAATGTTTGAGAAAAATGTTTTTTTTAATTTGCTTTAACTTCAAGCAAAAAAATGAGCGAAAACTATATTTTTTTCTAAAAAAATTAACATGGACGTTTTTAAAAATCTGATTTTCTAGAAATTTTATTTCAGACCAAATTCTGTATCATAAAATTTGTAATTTTGAAATGTTGACTTTTTGAAAACAGTATGTCGTGTCGTGTAGATAGCACGTAGTATGTCATGAAGAGAGTGCGTCGGAAATTGGAATAGCCCTTCTTTTCTTTGCCGTTCTTTCACTGACGAGGAAAAAATGTAAAAAATGGAGTAATCTTTGAGAAAATAATGGATTAAAAATTGATTATATTTCGCGAAATATTTCGCAAAAGCTACTCGTATTTTCTAAAAATTGCACAAGACTTTATTTAAAGATCTGCCTTTGAATAACGTATATCATTAAAGCAAAAAAAACTATCTTCAAATATTGTAGCTGATGGAAGGCGCTGAAAGAAATTGAACTTTTACAATTTATAAAAAATAGGAATTTTAACGAAAATTAGACCTGCGTCATTGTTGTCAATGTTGCTGAGGCTTCATGTTAAGTACTTCCCAACATCAAAATATCCGTTTCAAACTCGAAGGTCCTTGAGTTCCTTTAAATCGATCGAGGTATACCAATTTTCGAGAAAATCGTTCGAACGGTTTAGGTGCTAGCGAACACGGCCAGAACATGGATTATAACTACTCAACGGGTTAGAGGAAATAATTTACTACTTTTAGCAATAAGATTAATCCACCTTTTCGGTACCAGTACCCGTCAATATTAAATTTTTGTTGAAAAATTACCTTTTTCCGAGGCACGATTACAAAACATTCTCTTCTTACGAAATGAGGCGAGAAAGTGAAAAATGTACTACAATAAAATGACTCTCCGTGACCCCGAAGCGTATCAATATTCAAAGAATATTATCAATCAAACATTATATATTTTCTTCTAATGTGTTCTAACTATTGGATCTAACTTTTATATCTCCCCTTTGGACAGCATAATTCGCTGAGCGACACGTATTTGTTTTTTATTACTTTTCTAGACTGATCATCTGAAATAATTTGAGTACAGAAAAACAAGATGTATTAAACATTTGCATAAACGTCTGGCAGATTCAATGGTTCTTTATATGAAGACTGCATGAAGGTGCGGATGTGAACAAAGGGCCGGCTCGTGTCAGTGGATTGAGAAGAGAGAGAAAACCAAGCCAGCGCGTCGCCTGATCGTGTCAATCGTTGCCAAGAAATTAAACAAAGGCCTGCCCTCAGTCTCTCGGCCACCATGAAGTCTGACATCTTGAGCTGGTGTTTACAATGAAGTTCAATCCTTTCGTTACAAAGTAAGATTAAATTAGTTGGTCTACAAAATGCCATTCAAAAAGGGCTCCAAATGTTTCAAAGAAAATTTGCATTCAGGTCCAGATTTGACTCTTCTATAAAATTCTTAAATACATATTTCTACCATTAGAATACCGAAAATGGAGACATGTCCTTTAGATGGCAATGAAAGGCAGCTGGGAATAGAGTCGGGAAAAACCGCAAATCTAAAACAGACAAAAGATATTAAAAAACGAGCTAGATCGAGCAAGTCTGTTCCATTTTGTGGAACCACTCAACTTTCACCGAGCATACTCTTTTTTACTGAAATGAATTATTATTATTATTATTATTATTATTATTATTATTATTATTGGTATTGGTATTATCTGACAACTTCTTTTTCTTTCGTTTCGCCTTTTGCTTAGAGTTGTACCCGAATCGCGCCTCTACTAGAGAGAAGTAGTCATTAGCAGAAATGTCGAAAAACTTATGAGTTAGTAACCATGTTGACTTCTCGATGTTTGCGCCGCTATGGAATAAATTTTATGAAGTAAACATTACAAAGTCATATTGAGTTTTAATTCTACCAATAGCTGCTACACTCTAATGTTCGTTATTTTGGCTAATTCAGGTAAATGGGCTGCCAGAATTCCGAAACCACGTGCTAGTGGTTGTTTCAGATATAGAGCGAAAAATAAAACGCGTCTTAGATGAGAGCAATGCAATCAGCTTAGAAGATTAGAATTAGAAAGCAGGAAATATGAATCTGAGAATCAAAAAAATGTTTCTTCGTTCTTAGAAGGGGAATTTTGTCAAAAAAAGTTGTGCATGATATTCTAAAAAAACCTATTCTAAAAAGTTGTGCATGGTATTCTAAAAAAGCATTTTAGAAAAGGTAAAAATGATAAGTGAATAGAAAAAAATATACTAAAGTATATAAGCTGGGCAACTGGGCGAAAAGCAGGAGGCTCGGTTCGAGTCCCGGACGGGGGAACAAACTCTTTGAACAAATTTAATTTAAAAAAAGTTAGTTAACAATGTCAGAAAGTAAAATAAGTTGGATAACTCAGTGGAGAGGCAATATTACCGTATCTAACAAGATTATTTCATGTTTCGATCAACAATTCAAGCGTCCAAAAGATTCAGAAGCTACGCTATATTGTTCCATTTTTAAGAATGTGTACAGAATGTTAAGCAAATTATACGACGGTAAGTCTCTACGTCATTGTATGTAAGCTAATGAACATTTGATAACTAGCTATATTAGACAAGTATGGAAAAAACAAGAATGGCTATTTCAGGGACAGCATGGTTTTTAGGAAGTGTTCCTATGCGAGAGTCAGAATAGTATCATTCTTTCAGGATGTAGCAGATGAAGTGTGCATGATAATGGAGGTGAGATGCCATAATACTAGATTTCGCGAACGGCATTGTGTCTGTCGCCCACGATAAACTAGTTCATAAATTAATGGCATTCGGTATTGACACCAGATGTTGGCGGGGGTGATGAGTTTCTTCGAGACTAGGAAACAGAAATCCGACTTGCAACACAATTTTCCAAACCCTGGCCAGAGGTTACTTCAGGATCCCTCAAGAGCATTATTGACCACTTCTGTTTCTCGCGTTTGAAACGGCCTCAGAACTAATTTATGTTTCCCTAAGGTAAGACTATTTGCAAGATGACTGTATAATATATCGAGTTATTTCAATCAAAAGTAGACCAGCGAATATTTTGCAGGATGATCTAATGATTACAACTTCTTGCAGAAAAATAGCATGATAAGTAAATAGTTCAAAAAGTAAACCATCCACCTTTTGTAGGGGCCCCAAATATAGTGAAAGTCAATACCGGTTTAAGGCAACGAAAGATCCAAGAGTCGCTTGTAAGTACCTTGGAATAATATCTTGATAGCCAAATTTAAACTGGGAAATCAGGTAAACTTTGTCGTAGGAAAGCCCTGCGGAGTCTTTGGCATCTTAACCATGTGCGAATACTAAAAAGCGTACTGCGAAAAAAGCGAGAGAACTTAGCTTACCTATCTTTAAGTTCGTCCATTAATGAATACGCGCGCAATTTTTGAGACCCTTTATATGAAATTCACCAAAAGGAATATTTGGAATCAGAGACAGAGAAGAGCGTGTACAACTTACGTTCCCAGCAATAGAAGAAAGTGGAAATTGTGCAGTCCTAGAACCAGGAGGCTAAGGCAAGACTCTGTGCCAGTACAAAGCGTATGCCGGCTTATCAGCTTGGAAAAGATATTTTCCATTCGACTCGATAGACACACTTACTTAAGTAGAGTGGATGACAAGCACCAAAAATTCAGTTCAGAACAGCAGTAGAACAGTGTTGGAAATTTTTCATTCACAAATAGAACAACAAAACGGACTGGAAATAAGTTACCTGCGACAGCCATGAACCCTTTCCTCTAGGTGTACAAAGTTTCTCAAAAAGTAGATTAACTAAGACAGTGGTTATAAGTTAGCCTATTAAAATATTATTATTTAGTATAATTTTATTAAATAATCTTTATTTTTTAATTATTTAGTATTGTGATAATCACTATAAATACATTGGTTTGTTAAATATACAATTATATTTAAAGTAGTAGTTGAAATTGGAGTGTCGTGAAGTGTGTGTGAAGTGTAGTACAATAGAGAAGTCAAGTGCAAGTGTAGTGGTAGCGAAGTGAAATGCAAGTGTAGTGAACGTGAAGTGTAATGAAGTGTGAAGTGAATAGTGAAATGAAGTGTAGTGAAGTGAAGTGTGGAAGTGAAGGTAGTGAAGTGAAGTTAGTGAAGTAAGTGTAGTGAAGAATGTAGTGAAGTGAAGTGTAGTGAATGAATGTAGTGAAGCTGAAGTGTAAGTGAAGTGAATGAAGTGTAGTGAAGTGAAGTGTATGAAGTGAGTGTAGTGAAGTAAGTCTGTAGTGAAGTAAGTGAAGTGCAGTGTATTTATTAGTTAAAAATTCCGTGCAGGGCAGTCATAAAGTGTAAGGCTAATGCTGTTAGTTTTTATTGTTATATTGTTATTATTGCCTTAAAATGCTTTAAAATTACAATGTATTACTATTCTTAGTTGTAATATGTAAAATGTAGTGTTCTACCACCAGGTTCTATACCTACCTGCAAGAATAATATATCTATCTATAACCAAGTCACAAAGCCTTTAGCCGTCACTGCCCCCTGGAAAATGCTTAGACTGCAACCAAGCACGAAGGACCAATGTGCCAATGACATGGTAATGAGATGAGAAATGTTGTGGCTGTGGCAGCAATGGCGAAGGGACACAAACTTAAAAGTCATCTTGAGCCGCCAAAATTTTATGTTTGTAGAATAGCTTCTTATGTTGGAGAAATTTGATTAAATTATTTCTATCGATAAATATGTTTAACAAACGCCAGTTAAAAATCATTGGAGTACATGCAGTGATCTCTCAGATGCGTCATTTGAATTTTAGTACATCTTCCTTAACAAGCGCTTTAGGATGTTAGGAGGCACAAAAACATTTAAAACACAATTAGTACACAGAAGAAATTTTAAAACTTTATTAAACTACAAACCTTTACAACAATAATAAAAAATACATGTGTTAGAAACGGGATCAGTTTTAAAATGCACGACACGCTCAGCTCAGCGGAATGCTACGCCGCGTTGGGTTTCATTGAGATTATTCTGGTCCCCCCAGCTTACAGCTTATTGGAAAGGACAGGAAGCTGCGACACGTGAGAACGATAACGGAGAGGTTCTGCGAAGGACGTTGTTCTTTAAAAAAATACAACGCTCTGTCAAAGGAAGGGCAACTCGGCCATCTGCGAAATGAGCGGCATGTGCTGTAGGGATAATGTCTAAATTGGCGTGTTTGGGGGCGGGGTGGCGATCTAAATGAAATGCGTCCGGCGTGCGTCGAGTGTGAAGTTGGGTCGTGGGGGCGTGGCCAGGCCTACTTGCGGCGGCGGCGGCGCGAAGGTCGGGGCCAGCAGAAGCAGCAGGTGCGCGAGCAGGTGCGCGCGCGGGGGCGGAGCGGGTCAGGGGCGCTCGCGAGGGGGCGGACTCGCACCAGATGCCGCCGCTCAGGCTGACCCACCCGCAAGGGCGACGCGTCAGGCCCACACGACGGCTGTCGGCCGCGGCGGGGGGAACGAAATCGAAAGCATATCTCCTTACGGCGTACCCCTTGCTTGTGGACGAGGCACGAAAAGTACGAGGATGACCTAGGCCAGTATGATCAAGGTCGGTGTCACCAGCGGGAGCCCATGGCACGGGTAGGTCGATGAAATCACACCTCCGCGCGGTTTAACACCTCGCCACAGGAGAGCAGTGGGTAGTGAGAATCCGCCCTGAAGACTTTTCCGTTTTGCACAGAAAATACGATTAGGCGGGATTAAGATAAATAAATTTAATTGCATTTGTTGTTATTTTTATTTATATTTTTATTTTTCTGTGCATATCCTCTTTTCTGCATGTGATTCCACCAAGTAGGAAAACGTCAAGGTTACTACTGGTAGTTTCCACTCTCGACGCTAATTGCGCAGAGAACCTCGTGGCATGCCACGGTGTCACGAAGCGTGCAACTGCCACCAGTAGGAGACCTTGACATGACTGATCTAGGCTATCCGGGACGACTGTGTCGTAGTGGCTGACGTTTCTGACAACATATTGTGGCCTTCTTCAGAGCAGCAGCAGACTGCTGCAGCTCTTCAGAGGTGCAGCTCTGAGGAAGACCACAATATGTTGGTCAAAACGTCAGCCATTATGACACAGGCGTGGCTCGTCCCAGATAGCGTAGATCGTATCAAATCTGGCCACAGATGCCTACGCAATCATGTCGAGGCACGGATCGTGTACCGTTTTTTAATTTTTTTTTAATTTAAGGCTGCATCAACTACTAGGCCAATAGTGACCACTATTGCGTGTAACGGTATGGTAACTATGAGGATGCCACGATATGATGATAGGGGTGTGAAAGGACGAACACAATCCAACCATGCCCGAGACCGGACTCGAATCCGCGATCCTTCGTTCCGAACTCGCTACGGCACTACTGCCTTAACAATCTCGGCCAGCCCCGTGGCTTGCCACGAGCTTCTCAGCGCAGTTAGCGTCGAAAATGAAAACTACCAGTAGTAACCCTGAAGTTGTTCTACTTGGTGGAATCGCATGCAGAAAATAGATTGTGCACAAAAAAATAGAAGTATAAATAAAAATAACAACAAACGCACTTAAATTTGAAGACGTAGGCTTCCGCTGCCGGAGTCAGTATTTACTAGGCTGTCCGGGTGACGCCGCGTCCATTGCGAAGGTGCCGACGTTTCGTCCCCCATTCTGCGACTTTCTCGAAGCATTAACGCCTGAGGAAAGGTCGCAGAATGGCGGCCGAAACGTCGGCAACTTCGCCATGGACGCGGCGTCACCCGAACAGCCTAGTAAATAAGCACTTAAATTTATTTATCTAAATCCCGCTTAATCGTATTTTCCTGTGTAAAAACGTAAAAGTCTTCAGGGCGGCTGTGTAGCGCGTGTTTCACCGGAGCGGAGAAACCCCCCGGTGGAGGCCCGCTTTCGCAAAAGCGCGCCCGCAGCGGCGGGAAAGCCCCCGCCGAGGGCGACCGGCGCGGCGCGTTGCGCTGCGTCCGGCCCGCGAAGGCGCCGCTGGAGCGCGGGGCAAGCGCGCCTTCAAGGCGAGGTCACGCAGAGCGCCGCCGCGGCTGCTCTCCGAGGGAGGAGGATCTCCGGCAACTCTTCCGGCCTTCCCTCCCTTCCCTCCCCCGGGCTCGTCGTGGGAGGCTGCGGGCGGCGACGCGGGTCCAGGGGGCGGGGCGCCGGCGCGCACGTGTGGCGTTGGAGGGGGCCGGGGCCGCGGCGCGATGAGCGCGGCGCGCGCGCCGCGCACGGCCTTCGTCGTCCGGCCGCCGCCGCGCCGCCGCCACCCTGCTCGCCAGTTGCCGCGCGCGCCGCGAGCCCGCCCGGACGTGTGAAGTGTGCGCGCGTCAAGACGGTGGTGTCCGTGCGGCTCGTACGCCGGTTTCGCTCCGCGCCTCCGCCTCCGCCCCTGCTCCCGCCCAGCCCACGCCCCAGCCACGCCCCGCGCGCCGCCCACACCGCGCCCGACATGAAGTGGTGAGTCCCAGGCGCCTGCAGCGTACGCCCGCGCGCGCTAACAGAAGTGCGGAAGACCGATTTTTAGCTTACGTGACACCACGGCTGGAGCGGCAACCACTTTGCGCCAGAGTTGTCCGCTTGAATGTATGGGGTGAAAGGCAAATATCGACAACACCCATCCCATGTCATCATCTAAACGATATACTTGCCCTCGTTAACGCATGCGGCTGTACCGGAAGAGGAGCTGTTTGTTGCGTCGTGCGGGAACAATGCCGGGGAGTGCGCGGGGGCTGTCGGTGTGCTGTCGAAGTGTGCAGCGTCGCAGCGCCGGAGCGGGCGGGCGATGCATTCGCCACGTGACCCAAGGGCGACAGCGCAGCGGCGAGCGGCAGGTGGTCGCTGCGCCTTGACCTCACTCCGCCCGCGCCCCGCCCCCGCCCCCGCTCCGCCCCAGCTCCGCTTCCTCTGGTCGACCGCGCCAGTAATTTGCTTCCTCGCGGACGGAAGCCAAGTGGTCGGTGGCGGAAGCAAACTTAATAGGTTCGGTTCAAATGCGATGTGTGCGCGCTTTATGCGTTAACCAGTTACGTAAGTCTACATTTCTCTCCCATTATGTAAGTGTCGTCGGTTTTTTTTGCAAGGAATTAAAAACGTTCTCTTGTGTAACTCAGTGTCGGTCTCTCAAGATCGTTGCTGTATTTTAATTGCACTATGTTGAGAATTCTGAACTAGTTTGATAGTTAAATACACTAATTTAATGTAATGAACGTATTATGCGTAACAATCAAGTTATGCGGCCAATAAATGTCAGTTATTAGTGCTGTTGTATTGTGTTGAAGTGATTTCATTTGTTTGTTTTCGATCATGTTCTCTTAGAATTGTCATATTGTTACAAGAAAATATGACATTAGCGATAGAGTCTATGTATAATATATTTGGATACCCGTGAACATTTAGATTCAATTTGTATTTACTTTCTCGACTGTTTTTTAGCATACGTACGCGTGATATTTCTTTTAAACATGTTAAATGATCATCATAACAGAAGTTAACTGAAACTACAATTTTTTACTATAAAACTTTCTTGAAACTACATTTTTTTACCTTTCATGTGAATACGTGTGTCAAAGAGCGAAACTGACTTTCAAAAGAAAAAGAAACATCTTATTATAGACACGCGTGAAGTGAGAGACTCTGAAAGTTGCATCCGTCTGTTGCTTCGTAATTCCAGTCACCCTCCCAGATGCAGCGAACCTCTTTCGAATGCAATGTCAACTATGTCAGTAAGGCTGATTCCTTTTTAACGTCTTTCCTTCTTATTGACGTAACCTCAATATGAATGCTATTAAGCGGCTAAACTGTGTAAAAAATATACTTGCGAGCGAACGAGTAGTCTTGGCACAGATCCATTTTGCTCTGTGGTGAAGATCAAGTGCTCACGTACTCCATTTCAACGTAGGTGTATGTTTGCCATCTGTTAGAGATGGCCAGATGGCTTTAGAGAGTTACGTTATTTAAATCGTGCTTTCATGGACAGGAATTTGAAGACACTGGAATTATTGCAAATGGAAAGTTTATTGTGTGCGCTACTACCATTCACTTTTCTCCTTTTCAAAATTGGTCTTCAATGTATTTAAATATTTCTGGCAATGTGTAGTAATTTTCCAAAATTTAAAGATATTATAATTTTATTGCGTTTTTTGAGGGGAGCCCCTGAACAGTTATTGTAACTCTTTGATTCTGTTTGGAGATTAAATTTTGTTTAAGTTTTCCTAAAAATCTTCTTCCCCGACTGAGCATCGAAACCGGATAGTGGAATAGGCCCAGTTACTCTACTATTTGAACTACCAAGACAGTCCGTACTTTGTCTAAGCTAACCCCAGTTACAAGGTGAATAAGCTAGGCGTTTGGACATTGTTATACGATTTTAAAAGATAAATTTTTGAGTCCTAGTCGTATGACTTTGGTACTTTAAATACGAACTGTTGGCAAATTTTGCTAATGGTATGTTTTTGAACTTAAGTTAAAACCTTGTTTTGAGCAGTGCCATATTAGTTAATACTCTAAGTGTATGAGCTATAATACATTCTGAATATTTTTTCTTACACAAAAGAAACTTCCTTGATAGTTCCTAACAATTAAGCATTGACTGCCTTAATCAAAAAAATATCTGACTGATGGCTCTGCTGACTTGCGCCTGGAGACCCAAATATTAGATTTCTTATATTCATGTTTCGTGGGGAATATACATCCAATGGTAGTGTTGCTGTCACAAAGACTGGCATTACCTTTCACAACTTAATTTTCTTTCCTTAAGAAGTCTTCGTTTCTTCAATGAAAATTACATTCATTCTTGGCGTTCACAATGCAGATCTGACAACTATAATTGCACTATCAAAACGAAACTCTTATATTCAAATGTTCAAATATTCAAAACACGGGCTATAAACGGGCCCAAGAATCTGCAAGCACGATCGGTCCACGAATCGATTGTTCGAAAGCTTATGATGAAGCAACTGGGCTCATACCGCCCCGGGTTCGATTCTCATTCGGGATGACTGTTTAAACAACGCACTCAAAACCTAAATTGAAAAGTTAAAACCAAACGAATATCAGTCTCTTTTGAGTTGTTTATATTGTTAACTTCAGCTGTTAATAATCATGTAGAATGTGTATTTGACGTGTGGTTTTCTTGTTTCAATCGTCGCTTGGAGTGGGTAAAGGAGTGAGGGCTGCCTCTTGCTCACAAGATTCGTGCGCCCAGAGGATGTTCTGGTTGGATGTCGTAGATCCACACATCTGGGGGGGGGGGCAATGAACTTGTTTACGAAGCCCCAGTGAAGCAGATACGGTCATACATTCTTATTGAAAGAATTGTACGGCATTCAAGGAGTAGGTGCAGACATTACATAATACGTACATAATAGCACAAAGAAACATACAATAATAACGAAATTTTGATTAAACATGTAAAAAGCAATAAGAGGTTATTTCTTCATTGATTTGCTATTATTGATTTATGACGTGATATCAAACGTGAATCATTAAATGTTTACCCTCATTTTAATGATATTAATGATATCTTTTAATTAATATTTATTACTACGATAATATAGAGACATCAGACCCTCAACTTTTCGTTCTGGATGCATTTCAGCATTGCTTTTGAATGAAGAAAAGAATGCGATCAAGAACTTCACGTGTGCATGAACGTATGTGCTACAAGAGTATTTGTATGAGCATTTGTATCAATCAGCGCATGAATGCGCATCTCTCAAGTCTGTTATACGTATTGTGAAACATTTGTCGTCATTTTGCGTGCAAACGAGGGATATATCTTTGAAGACATGAATAGCCTTTAATGGTACATTATCCCCGCTAATTCCTACTTCTGCGGGCGCTGGACGCACCCGTGGCGGGCGATGGACGCAGTAGTCGCCGTAACTCGCGCAGTTGGAGCGTTCTGGGGCTCAAAGTGGAGCGCGCGGGCGGTCCGCCGCTGCCCGCGTGAGATCCGGCTGTCGGTGTCACAGAGCCATGAACCGCTGTCACGCCTGACATTCGGTCTGCATGTGGAAGAAATAGAGACGATAATAGTAAACTACGAAACTAGTTTATCATCAAACTAGTTTATCTTTAAGCTTTATTGTAAAGGTACGTTTTTGGAAAACGAGCGATGATTGAAGCGACTTTTCAAATTTGCACGCATGCAATGAAGCAAAAATAGAAACAAGTTGCATACGTTATTTTTCTTGTAAATCAGTATTATAAATTTATAAGAGAACCAAGGTTAATTTTATAAACAACTTTATTGTGACGACGCGGGTATTTGTGCGAATATCTGTGCGAAGATACGATGGTCGGCTGTTTCGTTTGGCGCTTCCTCGTTACAATTCTCTTGCTGTGATTGGTTGAATGTGCAATGACGCAATTGTTCATGCCATAAACGCAGATACGCTATTATTTGGGCCATAAAATGTCATTTTATGGATGATTTCTTGTGAAGTAAAATATCGTTTGTAATGCTGGAATACAAAAAAGTGTTTTACAGAAGTAGTGCTCCATTATCACATTTTACACGATATTTCAATTATATGATGTTATTTTTCATATTAATTTGTGTAGGTAGTAGATCTGTCATTGTTTATTAATTCTTTTTTCAATTATGTGTTCCTAATATGTTCGTGCTCAACATAGAATTTTTTTTCTTTCTGGAAGAAGCAACTCACAGTCATTGGGCGTGTATTTAACACGTCGTCACATTCACGTATTGCAGAATGACCAAGTAGACGGACCGAAGAGCGGATCCTAGCACCCACAGAGGCCATGGTACTATGAGATAGTTGTTCGCAGTCAACATATTCCTGTATGCTGCATGCACGCAGTTAGTGAAAATAATTGAGTTTAGCTTATGACATAAACAAACAATTCACTTAAACAGGAATCGGTTCAATATGATATTTCCCGTTTTCATATAACCACATTCATTCCAACTGTGCTAACGATTTTGGGAGATATGAATACGTTTTTCTCTGTGTATCATCATTGTGGCGTTGGCAAACCAACCTGCATCGTGCCTGCGACGTCCAGATAGCCTAGAGCGTTCGCGAGAATGAACAGCTCAGCGTGACGCGCCATTCTTTGAGCAAGTGTCTGGCGGTGGCCCTAGGGGGCTGCAGGGTGAGTGGTGCAAATGTCAGGGCCGACAAAAGGACCGGAGCGAGGGTGAGGCCGCGGCCCTGCAGTCCTGCCCGAGGCGATTGAGCCGGCAAGGGGAAGGGGGGGGCGATCAAAACAAGCGACGCACGCGTTGATGAGCACGCGGGTGGGGGGAGAAAAAAGGTCGCCGCAGAAGTGAAATGTCAGTGCACCGGAGTGACTTTTTTTCCCTCAGAAAAAGTTCACTGTGTGTCATGCTAGAGATGGCCCACTTCCATTGTTCTTACTCTTCGATGTGGTAAAGTGACATTTCTCCCTATTTTGCTCACTCCTCTCTTGACTTTCTTTATGATGGAAATAGTTTTGTTTATTTAAACGTATTATATTTATTCTTAACGAATGAGAAGAGAAATGAAAAGTAAGTAATTTTTAAAAAAATAACGTAGAGTTGAAAGTAAATGAAATAATAATAAGCCTTTCATTTCAATACTCTTTCATACCTTTCATTTCATATTAAAGCTAATCAGAAAGTAATACAACTGGAGTGGAATACAACAGTGACCTCTTAAAAGAGGTAATTTTTACATGACGATAGTTATAATAATAACAATAATTGTTGTTCTTCCTTTTATACTAATCTTACAATTCTTATTATTTTTTCCTTGATCTTATTCAAAAAGGTTTAAAAAGTGTCAGAAAATGTAAAAAAAAAAGCTTTCACTGTAAAGAGACTAGGGTGATTGTTACTATCGATTAATTAATATCTTGTGTAGTAAAAAAATGTTGATTTTCGTCGCTGATAGTTGTAAACGTACTGTTTTTTTAAACCAATGCTATTGATTGGAGAAGGGAAGGGTGAGGGCGGAGGGGGAGGAGGTAGAGAGAGTGCGCGCGAAGTTGGCGCAGCGCTGACCTTTGGCACCGCCCTCTGCCCGTCAGCTGTCTACGGATGACTGCAGGAAGGGCCGGAGGCAGGCGAACGCAAACAAATCATCAACTTCGAACTGAAAACGCATTTCTACCTCACAATTTAACTCATGCTTCAGAGGTGGAGAAGTAACTTCTTCTTTCTAGCCGAATTTAAATAATATCAAAAATATAACATCTTGAGGACTTTATGGTCTTTAAATATGTTTTAAAATCTAACATTAAAATGTACTCTCCTTCGGCTTTGAGTGAAGAACATTCATGAGTGAAGAACAATCATTAGAGGATGAGTGGGAATACTTTAGAATAATTTTTCTTCCAATGATAAATTTACGCAAGAAATTAAACTACTTCCACTAAGATAATAGATAATAAGAAACCATTCTAGATGTGATTACGACAAAATAAAAAAAAAGTTTCTGCTTGAAACGTTTAGTTACGTTCCGTTTGTTCGCAAACCCATTTGTGGACGAGATTTTAATTTACTTCTTGATCGGTAAGAAGTACATTTTTGTGAACATCAGTCTATCTTGCTTGTGTGCTGAATGTATTTCAGAGATATTTTTACCTGATGATGTCCAGCCTAGTACTCCCGTCGTAAGATTTGCTATGAAAAGTCTTTCGACACAGACTGAGTTGGTCTTTTAGGAGAAAGTATAGAATTACGTTTACAGAAATTTGCTCGCAGCAAAATTCTTATTGTTGTAGCTACGTATCTGTAAATGTTCGTAATAATTTATTTAATACCCTGCCTCAGCTTGCTCGGCTCCAACGTAATTTCCAAGTGCAATGTAGACGAGTATCGGTGCCAAACCCCGGTCCTCGAATGAAGAAGTTGCGGTGGACAGAACGGACAAACGGGAAAAGGTGTTTGCCCTGGAGGCTCGGGTGCCAAGGAAACGGACTGCAGGCAGGATAATCCAGACTTGGAATCTTGGCAGAAGACCTGCTTTATCGTTCTACACCAACTCAGTCCCATTCAGCCTGCTGTCCATTGACTACTAGGTATTTTGCGGAAGCAAACGTGACGCTGCCCACACATGTCCAGAATGGAATCGTGGACTTTGAATTCGTTGGGACGTGTTGTGTCGTTAAACCTTTTGAGAGATGTACACGTGTATCTCGCAATGCTTGTGTTTGCTATTTCCAAAGTAACCCTCGTAAATCATAACGATAGTAGTATCATAACGTGAGCCGCAGTTACTACCAGTACGCAACCTAACGTCAGTGAGCAACGAGCGTCATATGGGGCAAATTGTTGCCGACAGGCCGAAAGAGTGGAAGAAAGGCTTTGTTCCAGGCGACTTCTCCGTGCGTCACCAGTCGCCTCACCCGCGCCGCGAGCGGGTGCTGTCGGGGGCGGGGGTGGGCGTGGTGAGGCCTGGTGCGACGCGTCGTCGCCCTTGCCGCGTCATTCGCCTCATAAATCTCTGTGAAGGCGCCGCCGCGGCCGCGAGCGGGGGATCGCGTTACGTAAAAATAGGTGGACGCAAACAAACAGCGCGTATATTTCACGGGGCTATATCGGAGCGGTGGCGGAGTCGGTGGTGGTGGTGGCAGTGGCGGGGACGGCGGTGGAATTGGAGTTGAAGGCGTTCGCAGGGCCGCGGCGGTGGCAGTGACGTCCTCGGCGGTGATTGTGTCGGTGTCGGTAGCGATGTTGACGTCGGTCAGCGTTGAATTCGTTGTTATTTGAGAAGCGTTTTGCTTATACCGTTCGTCCTCCGCCATTGGGGCGTGGTTCAAGTAGGGTCGAACCATGTGGAGTTTGTGGTGGACAAAGAGGGTTTGCAGCTAGTGTTATCGGAGTTCTCCATTATTGCTCCGTCATTATTCATATAATTTCCTTGTAATAAGTTTTACATGAAATGATTCATCCATTCCAAGAATGGCCATATGGCTTTAGCACTGGTATCGTTCCAAGGATATGATGCCATTTGTGAACAACGTGCGATTGTTCTCGGTCCCACCGCTTTGTACTTTCCTCTATACATACATATATAAGGAGTAATATTCGTGGTGTGGGGAAAGTTATGTAATGCTGCGGAAAATCGATTTCGAGGTTTCAAATGAAAAACACGTTTTGGGGTCCCCTGATACCGAAGAAGTGGTTCTTTTCAAAACGTTCGTCTGTCTGTCCGTCTGTGAACACTACTAGCGGCTACACCATGCGTAGAATTTTTTTTCAATTGAAGAAACCCCTGTCCATCTGACTCGAGTCGAAACGTTGAGATTTTGAAAATCATTGTTTAAAATTTGGCGGTACTTTACATGAAGCCTCCGAACATTTTCAAAGTTTTCTCAAAAACAGCTCAAAATTCTTTCTTTAAATTTCTTGTAAAAATAGAGGAACATGGACTTATAAATGTGGCATAGGTCCGATTTTTACGCTTAAATCTGAATTGTCGAACATTTTAAGAGTATGAATATTTTCGGTGCCTTCTTACAACTACAAAATAAAAGATAGAGATTTTTCGTTTAAATCAAAAATGTTGTTCATAATTAGTTCCTTTTTTAAGGCCACGTTCATTTTTTAAAAAATTAGTAATATTTGAGCATTATTGAGCGCAATATTTGCAATTTAAAAAATTCAAAAACAAGATTTTCTCAAAAGTGGCTCCAAATTTTTTCTTTAAACGTTTGGTAGAAATAGTACCAAATTTACTCTATAAGATGATATAAACACTATATTGGTCTTATCTTTTTTATTCAAAACTTACAAAAATGTAACTTCTTCACTTTTCTCTCACGTCGTTAATATTTAGCGACAATTTCTTTACATTAATTTATTAATGCTTGCTTTAAATTATGTTAAATAAAGTTCCCCGAAAACTCAAGAGTTTTCTGTGAAAATGAGCTCAAAATTCCGCATTTCCAGATACGTTCAAATGCCAATTTCTCAAAAACGGCTCCAAATTTTTTCTTCAAACTTTTCGAACATATAGTACTAATTGCACTCTTTAATATTACTTAAAGTTCATTTCGGGGTATTGTTGTATTTTTCAAAAATTTTACAAACGTAATTTTTTTTAGAGATCTCTCATGCTGTTAACATGCACATTTACAGCAATTTGTGACGATAGATGGTAGCGGGCAAGAGTTCATGGCAAGTTTGTTTAGTTAGCGGAGTCCAAAGGAAATAAAAAACTAATACGAAAGAGTCTGTGTCATTCTACTGCACCACTAGATCCGGTAGAAGCCGAATGTGCCCCACTCGACTTGTTTCATTATTCTGTGCGCTTTAGTAATTTTGCAAGATAGTTAAATTTTCAATTTTTTTTATTTTTTAATTTTTTTTCGAAAACAAAAATTCTTGAACAAAAATTCTTGAACACAAATCTTGAACAAAAATTCTTGAACACAAATCTTGAACAAAAATTCTTGAACACAAATCTTGAACAAAAGTTCTTGAACACAAATCTTGAAAGGGGAAAATTGGATACAAAAGAAGGTGACATTGGTTGCATTCTATCGTATTCTGATGTTGAAATTATTGAGAATTGTCAACACGGTAGCAATATGAAATTGTTAAGAAGTGTGAAGTCAACAGAAATAAAATTTAATATAGCACTAAAATAAAAATGAAGCATTTAAGTAATATAAAAATTATAATGTTGATGTTATATTACTTTAATCATATGTTATAAAAATAAAGAATCAAAACAAAATTCACAAAGTATTATTTTGTCGTTAGCAGCTATGCAGCTATCTGCCTGCCCGTAGAATTCTTTTGGATGCCCAGAGAAAATATCTAGGAAGAAAAGGGAAAAAGGGTCAGAGTTTTGTCTGAAATGTCTGATGTGTGGGCTAAAGTCACAATCAGAGAGGAAATAGTCATAAAATGAAAAAAAATTATTTGTAATTGTCCATCTTCTATATGATATAAAATATTTATTTAAATTTGAATTAATTTCAATTACCGCTATGAAGATTTTGTTTTTCTTAACTTTTCTTCTTGTAGTCTTCATAGAACAGAAATGTACAATATTACGCGTGAAATTTATGTCAGAAAGAATTACTCAGAGCTCGTCTCTTCTACTAGCACTCAGGCGCAAGCAAGCGCAGTCGGGCAAGGCAACGGGCAAGTTCTGGGACCTGCGATTGCAGTCCTGAAATCCTGGTTTCCATAAATGTGAGGGCATTGCCCTTTGTTCCAATTAGATCTGTCTGTCCAGCAAGTCCAATTAGAATAAACTAAGCATTTTCTTCTAACATCACTACTTTCATCAGACAAGTTGCTTTGCAAGAAAATATTGTTTCAAGAAAGATTCAATAACTTTTTCGGATGAGAAGAACAATTTAAATGCTTCATCTCTCGCGAAAATGGATGAGTAAATAAAGGAAACAAAAGATAATGATACCTCTTTTCAACTTGTTATTTCGAGTTCAGATGAAAACTCAGGTCAAATTAACTGTGTTTTGTAATTGCAAATGACTATTAAACGTGATAAAATTAATTTTCAGGAAAATAAAATTGAACATTGTCGAAGAAGTGACGGATATTATTTGCAAAATATGTTCTTAAAGTTAAAAGATTTAGAAAAAATCTGAATATTCAAGACTTTTCGTCCATCGTCGCGTTGAGTCGTATAGGTTTTCATTGCTATGTTTCTTGCACTCAGCCGTTCTGTTTGCCCGGTTCCCTTCTATCTTTACCCCCGGCACGGCACGGCGCGGCACGACGGGACGCCCTCCCCATTGTCGCGTTGCGCGTCCGTATTTCGAGCCGAAGGCTGGGTGCGCGCCGGTTGGCAGCAGTGGAGCGGCCGGCCTGCCAGAGATGCCCCGGCGATACGCCCCCACGCCCCACGCCCCGCACCCCGCGTCCGCACCTATCACTATTCATATGCCCGCTGTAGCGATTGCCAAAGCAGATTCGATTCACTGAGAATCGGTCATTTCAAAAGATTATTCTGCGTTTTTTGACAGTATCAATGCACCATCGCTGCGATTTTTAAAATACTTACAAACACTTTTGTACAAAACTGTGTGTGTTTGTGAATAAATTTTAAATGACTTAGTAAATATTTCAATAATAATGAATAATTGTAACAAGAAATTTAAATATTTTCGAATGAATGTAGGTGAAGACACAATGCAGATTTGATGTAACGGTCTATACGTACAAGTTGGATATTAATACAAACTTGCACAAAATGTATTACATAATTTTGAAATATTGACAGTGAAGTTTAATTTATTTTAAGAAGTGAATTAAAGTATACTGATAAAAGTACTATAATTTTTAATTTAAAATAATTAATTTGGAATTATCTAATTTGTCGAGAATCACTGTGTGCTCTATTCATCTGTGAATTGAAGTTTTACCAACAATTCTCTTGCTGGATTAAGATTGTCTTTTTAGACAATCTCGTATGCCTACCGTCTTTGACACTTGACAGTTCTCGCGAGGGCAATCTCCTCACGAAATCGAGCCGTTGTTGTTGAGGATTCCTGGGGACTGGCATGCACCAGCCTACGTCAGATGCTAGCTATTTTCAATTGCTGTTTGTTGGCGAGTGTACTCGCGCATTCACATTCCTGAAATTATGTCATGACCAGACCTCGAATTCCGATGACCTAACATTTCTTCGAAAATGACCTAAAAAACTTAAAAATAAGGGGCAAATGACATTTTTTAAATACTCAAATTTGTGTGAAAATGTTTGGTTATTCAATAAATTTTACAATGTTAAATAAAATATATTGAATATAAAGTCTTTATGTTAGGAGAAAATGAAATTCTTAGCTCCAATCTTACAACCGTCATTTTTGAAGGTCGAGGAAATTACCGAAGATCCGTGTAATTTTAGAGTTCGATGAACAGAGTCCACTGTATGTATGATACTTTGGCACAACTGCTCTTTACGAGCTCAGGTCTACCAGGAGAATCCCGGCCTTATGATCATGGTTTTAGGGGTACGTGTGGTTAGCACATAGCCACGCTATGCTATGTATTCTAGTCTTCTCAACCTGAGAAGTCAGCTTTCTCATCGTCACACAGCAACAGATACTGGGACATTGCAAGGAAAGCGAACAATTAATTTTTGCTCCGACCGGAAATCGAACCCCAGGTTGCGCGGTTGAGCCGTGGCAGCGAGCATGGTAACCAACGAGCTATCGTGGGGGAGTAGAATCCATTGCAGTGGTGAATTTCGTCATGATCTGATGATACAATAAAAACTTTCTTTTAGTGTATCATTGTATATTCATGAAATATTCACTAACAAAAACATTAGAAAGAAAAAATTTGTAAAAATGACACAAAGATAAAAAGTGACTTAAAATTTTAAAAAATGGCAAAAATTACAAAAAAATGCCCCAATAAGTATATATTTCTATCTCTTGTATGTTGTGATAAACACTCATTTAGAAATTAGCTAAGTCTAGAATGCACCAATGAAAAGATGACATGTAACCAGAATTCAAGCCTTAGTTATGACAATTGATTTATGGCCCCATCTCACGTCGCCGCCGCTGCGCACTTCCGAACACCGCGGCTCGTAGCAGAGCATTGGTTTGTATGGAGACCTTCCCACATGCGGCGGGTTTGCTCCGCTGCGGCGTTGGGCGGCGGACGCGAAGCGCAGGAGGGCAAACGCGCCACCGCTAGCAGAACACAGTTTTAAATTATGGCACTCCCACTGTACTGCCCGTTGCGGCGTTTTACCTGCTGCGGTCCCTTTGTTCGTCGTCGCCGGATGGTCGGCGAAGCCTACCCCTGCAGAACTCACTCCTTCTACGGTGGACGGCGGTGCGGCTGGGGCCTGCAGCGGTGATGGCATTGGAAGAGCCCTGCCTCTTGACGGAAGTGCGCCGCCCTGGCGACGTGTGAATGCGCCCTAAGATGGAAGTTGCTACGAGTATAAACGTCGTATTCTGTTTAATTATGCGGTTTCAGTTGGTTAGAAATCTAATCTATAATAATAAGAAAATGTCGATTCCTATTCTGAACACCGAAATAATGCACATTTTTACGCAAATAATTCATATATAGTATGTTTTCCTTTTTTCTTTTGCACACGAGTGTTAATTTGCTTCTACGTGTCGAGTCGTGTCAATAGAAACGTCAATATCACGAATATTTTCTCGGATGGCCTACGTACGTTATAGTGAATTTTCCCCACTAGACAAACAATAAATAAACTGAAACTTTGTTTGCTAATGGTGTGGCTTCCGCTTACGTGTTAGCAACCGTTTACGTTGCTATATTACGTGAATTATATCGACTTTTTCCGTGTCCTCATCCAAACAAAAACTGTTCAGGCGTCATTCAAGAAATACATACACGCTTTTGGAGGAAAGACACCACATTGTTTCATAACAGTTCGAAAGAAAGAAGATGAGAAATTGACACTTCAAAAATATGTGGTTTGAAGAGTTTTGATAGCACAGACACGAAAAGTATCTCAAAGCACAGTGAGAAAAAAGTAGGTTAAATGTTTTGTCTCCTGTAATAACCGGCTTCTATTTTTTATTACTTTTTCGTAAAATTTGGCAATTTTAAAGAAGGAGTGTGCGTAGTTCGTTTTAGAAGGTAGATTTTTATTACGAAAGTATACGGAGAAGCGACGGGAGGAAACAATGATGAAAAATGTTGAAACATTTTCTGTACGTATCTGTTCAACATCCTCGTACAAATATGTCAAAAGCCCGCGCATGCTTTTCAACGTGCCAATTCTCCTTAACAAGTCGGGATCAAAGGTTCCCATAAGAGCGTGAAAGATGTGCTCTGACACACATGTTGTGTGTTTAAGGGCAGAGGGTGGTAATAAAATCCTGCATGCAGAGTACCTGTGCTTCTCGCTAGTTGGCAGCGTCCTGCGAAAGCGAGTGGCGAGAACAAAGAGTAGTAGGCGATGCTCTCTACATAATTTATGTTCCCGCGACCTGGATTGCTGGCTGGCTTTGCTGAGAATGTGACTGACCTGCAATCCCCGCCGCAAATCTTGCTTCACCACACACCATCAATGTGAGCAATGCAGACCATTTTTTTATTAATTAGGGACGTTTGGGGCACAAAAAAATTGCAATTAATCGGAAATGTTTAACAATCACTGCTTAAGGCAAATGAATGAAAAATATAAAATGTTGGATTGTTTAATTTTTATTTTAAAATGTTACCAGATTTTCAGGAACTTTATTTATAATATGTGCGGCTTATTACGTTTTTTAAAAATAAACCATTTCCATGGAGCCGGGCCCTAGGGATGTTAGCGGCAGCTCTGTCCCAATCTCACCCTCTCAGTGAATAACCCTTGAGTCAGGCCACCCGCACGATGAGAGTCCAGTGACTAATCAAAATCCCACTGCGTCTCTCGTGCCACTGTCACTGCATTGCCACTGCCACTGCCACTGTCACGGGAATTGTGGCTGTGATAGTGACAGTCACTGCCATTGTCATTGCCACCTCCACAGCCTCTGCCAAGATCTCGTCCTGCCTCTCTGCTCCCCGCTGCGCCCCGCTCCGCCCAACCCCGCCACATACTTACACCGCGTGTCACTCCGACCCGTCCCACTGTCACTCCATCACCCCGCAACCCCACTCCATTCCACCTCCCACCACTCCTACCACCCGCTACACCATCCGCTTGCTCCACTACACTCCCTTCCCGGACCTGCTTGTCTATTCCATCCTTCCCCTCCCCTCCCGTTCCTCCCCGTCCCTTCCCTTCCCGACCCGTTCCTTCCCCGCCTCCCCACTCCGCGTGAAAGCTGGCCCTGGGCAGCTGACCGCGGGCGCGTATTTCGGGGCCCGGAAGCGCCCGGCGACCCGCGCTCAGCTCAACCTCGGCCGCAGCTGCGTAGCTTAGAGATACGAGCCCGTTTGCAAGCGCTCTCTGTGTCTTAACAGCACTCAAGAAAAAACAGAGCCGCATTCCTCAGCGTCGTTGGATGGAATGGATTTTTCTTTAGCTTACTCTCGATTATGCAACCTGTTGTACCAGTTCAATGAACTTGTCAACACCAGCCGCAAAAAGCGAAAACTCAGGATTTGTAATGTTATATCCCTTATTAACCTTATATGTTATATCCCTTATCAATTATAAGAACCAATTTTAATATTTATCCGCCTGTTATTAATTGTAAATGAAGATGTAACTACTGTTATCGGCGCGTGGTGAATTGCTTTGCCCCATCATGTCAGAGACAGACTGAAAACAGTCGAGCCTTACGCATTTGAACCCTTTATGAAATCAACGGCCGCCACAGTCCTTTGCGACATCTGTGTAGACTCTCGGGAAATTGAGAATTCTCATTTTATAATTTATAAAAATGCTTTTCTATATCAATGAATCACTTCACCAGTACATAGTTTCGTTAATAGCTTCTGTTTTTCAGATATGTGTTTAGAGCATTCTTCAAACCTGTTAAGATCCCAATAATTCTCTCGTCAATGGTCATCATATAGTCAAGTCCACTCAGAAATTATATATTGCATCGTTTTGGTATTTTTGAGGAACAATGCGAACTATGAATTAGTAGTGTTATAACCACACATTCTTTCTCGCTTTATTTATAACTCTCCCAATTTTCAAAAATTCGAAAATGAGAGCTGCTCCATTCTTTTAAGCGTCCCTTCATCTGTCAGTGGAAAACATGGGCGGTTGCTGCGGCTTTTGAGAATGGTTTAATAATTTGCATTAATGTCAAGCAGAAATTATGCAAAAACCACTCGTTTTCTGAAAAACATGAACGTGGCCTGTTTCAAAGGTCTGCTGTTTCAGAACAGACTTCATTACGACAAAGTCTCTATTATACTTTTGCAATGTTAACGTTTGGCAATTTTTGAAAATACAAAGAATTCGCCGAAAATGGGACTAGCTCAACTTTTATATCCCCCTTTCATAAATATGAGGAAAAAATCGTAGAAAAAATCAAGTTATTTTTTATTAAAAAATTGCCTCTTGTTCAAGCAAAAAAATTGCGAAAACTATTAACATTTTTGAATATTTGTGCTGGATCTTATTTCAAGATCTGTCTTTAAATAATTGATTTCATTCAGATAAAAATCTGCATATTCAATATTTAGTAGTAGGATATCATCAAAAAAATTGAACTTTTGTAATTTAAAAAAAAATCAGTTATTTTATCGAACATGAGACCTGAAGTCCTTAAGCGTCCTTTAAGTTATTCGCAGACAAAATTTAATCTAAATAATTGGAGTCATTTTTGAGAAACTTTTTAAAATTATTTTAAGGTTACACGTAAAGTATCTCCCAAAATCAAAATAACCGTTTCTAACTCTGAGGGCCTCGAGTTCATTTAAATTTATTGAGTAATATCAGTTTTGGAGAATTTCGGCTGAACGGTGTAACCGCAAACAGATGGACGGACAGACGAACGCTTTCCTGTCGGTCAATTTTTCCTAAGACCCACAAAACATATATTTTGGCTAGACAATGTCTAGCGGAAGTAATCATTATCTCTCTCTCTCTCTCTCTCTCTCTCTATATATATATATATATATATATATATATATATATAACAAAGTCGATTTAGTTACATTATTTATTTTCATGGACGGCTGGACCATTTTTATTATCTCTGATTTGTTGGATATATCTCGTCTTCAAATAACAAAATAACTATTAAAATGTCGGAAAAATTCACGAAAAAAATGACAAATCTCAATAGTCATGTCAAATGCCACTGCACAAACATCACAATCAACACGCTGCAGGATTTTAAACTATATATTGCTAAATAACTCTGAAACAAAGCGTTCTAGGGCCTTAAAAACTAAAAGTTTGACGCCAGGGGCCTCGAAGAAAGGTTTCTCACTCCGTAATCTACAGGATAAGATCTTCTTAAAAGTTCTATTACATTTTTGATGGTCTGGCGCTTCTCGATATTGCCCCACCTGCTCAGAGACATGTAGAATCTGCAGCGAAATGAGTTGGAGAGAGAGGCAGAGAGAGAGACGGGGAGAGAAAATCGGAGAGAGGAAGAGTCCAAGAGAGAAGGAGAGGGAAGGAGAAAGAGGGATGTAGCGCAGAACAATGCCTGCCGAGTTCGGCTAGTTTTCTATGTATAGAAACAATATTTATCAACGTTTTCGTTATCAGGACTCGGAAAAAAAGTTTTCACTTTCTCGTTTCAAAGTAGAGAGAAAGTTACGTAATGCTGCGCGAAAAAACAGCGAATTTTTGGCAGAAAAAGTCTTATTTGAGTACTAAATTTAGTATTCTAATAATATTCTATTTCTTTCTAAATTTAGAAAAAAACTTTTAACATGTAATATAGCGAGAATCCATGTTTTGTGGGTTCTTGATACCGAAAAATCGAATGACAGCAAAACGTGTCTGTCCACCGTTCTGTGAACAACGCTTGCAACTAAACCATTCAGCCTATTTTCTCCAAAATTGATATTCCCCAATTGATATGGCTGATGTCGCGGCCCCTTAATTTTGAAACCGATATTTTAATTTTGAAGATTACTTTACATGAGGCTCCTGAGACATTTTCAAAATTCCAAAAAAAATTGCTCCATCTTTTTCAATTAAATTTGATTTAATAAAAATTGATGTTTCAAAAATTGCGAAAAGTGAAAATCTTTTCGGCGAGTTCCTACTACTACAATTATGAATATAGAGAATTTTGCCCTTAATGAAATCTGTTCCTTAAAGATTGGTGTTGATATAAGGTCAAGTACAAATATTTCAGAATCTGAGTATTATCCGCGTAATTCAGCGTGAAAGTACTGACAAGAAAGTACATTCTGTTTTAACACCCCTACTTTTTCAATAATCCACCGTTTTCTGGCTCAAGATTACTATACTTTCTCTTTTTACGAAGTAAGGGTAAGAAGGTAAAAAATGATTTGAAAAAAAATGTTAAATTTAGTATTGTTGCTTGTTCTGTCACTTTTGAGGCTCTTATGGTTTGCATAGGTACGGAATGTATACATTTCTACGAGTTTCTTCCCTCGTTATTGATTGTACGAGTATGTTTTCTGAATCCTTAGTAATCTTCCCACTTTTCGCCATACTGCAGACAGATCCAGTGTCTTGTGAAGACGTGTGTTTCCCAAGGGTCAATGTTCGCACGTTCACTACCAGTGATCTCCCCACACATCATGGCCCGAAATGCAGAAAAGCATTCCCATCCCCTTTCGAGTCCCTTGACTTCACAAGAAGATTCGAAGAGGCAACACCGCACTCAGTTATCGACATTTAATCCTATTGTTTTCTAATAATTTATTTTTACGTGATCGATTTCCATACATTTATAATCTTTTAATATTCGTATGTCAAAACATAACTTTTACATTATTTTTACATTGCGAACACACACATGTTTAAACATTTTTTTATCCCAAATATCCATAGAATCACAATTAATGTTTTAAACAATGGCTGCATGATATTATTAGCTATAATAATATCATAATAATAATAATAATAATAATTATTATTATTATTATTATTATTATTATCATCATCATTTTATTGGATACTTAATTCAAGAACCATGAGAATAATTCCGTCACATAGTTTTTTCTTTATTCTCATCTACAACTCATTGCTGCATCGCTTCCAAGTTCTATCATCTCTGCTACTGCGTTTGCTCACCAATCCGCGATGTATACCATGGGCTGCGCTTACTCAGTCTTCCCAGTGTTCTTTGTAACCGTTAGCAAATAGGCAGCCAAATGACTGAGGCACAAGAAAGTAATGGCACATTGGCAGAGAAAATAGCACCCGCATATTGTCAAGTCGAATGCTTGGGCACGTCAGTATTGTACTTATTTTTGAAAAGGAAAACGTTATTTTGGTCCCCTCTCCCTGAAAAAACTCAAACGTTTTTTTTTCATGTTTTTTACCAACCATCAAAACAAAATATTCATGCAATTATACTTCGATATCATTACATTTTGTCCAATAATTCGTTTTGTAAAAAACTGAAAATAATAATTTTTATGCGTTATTATTCGTGTATGCCAATTTTTTATTTGAACCAGTGAAACCACGCCATATATTTACTCATGTTGCTCATTATCCACGAGAGAGAGAAAAATGTTTCTCAAGTTATTTCATTTCTTCATACTTGTAAAATCTGAATGAAACTCCACAGAGTATAGTTTGTATTCTAGTAAATTGTGAAATGTGAGAAGACCTCACAGTGACGGCTGACCTCACAGAGTCACATCTGTGGATTTTTCGATGAAGTTTCCTTAAGATACCTCCTGTGCTGGTGCTAGGCGAAGGTGTCTGCAATTTGCTAGAACGTTGTGTACTGCGAAATGCATACCTTCAAGGAGTGGGCCAATGGCTCCGTTGTCAGCTCTGGTTGAGTTCAGACTTACGACGTCCTGGGCGATAGACACAATTCAAAGAATGCATGCTAATGCATATAATACTAAAATATGTAAGTGTGTAGACTTGGAGAGTTACAGAAAACTGATCATACATTCAGAAATATTTATACCAGTATTCACTTAATTTAGAAGTTAATTTTTCCATGCGCTAGACCATTCTGTGGCCGGTCAGGCATGGTGGATAAACTCAACGATTAAAGAGAAAATGTTTGAAGTGCAAGATCCTGTTCCTGATATAGGATCGCTCACGGAAACAGTGCGCTGGCGACTCTCGTTTGTGAGTTTGGCAAGTATTTTTAACTGTTGTACACTTATGTGCCATCAACAACTGTGATATACTTATCTGTTACCAGTAATTTCCTGAAATGTGTCAACTTATTTTTGACAGAATGTATGGGCTAAGTCTTTCGAGGACGCAGTACTGGGTGCTTGGTTGATTGGTTCGCCCGCGTTATGCGCAATATTGCCACCCAACTGGGTGGGGTTGATTATAATAATAATAATAATAATAATAATAATAATAATAATAATAATGTCTTAATTAATGGCGAGGCTCAGGTCTTCGGACCTGCTCTTCCGACTAACCACTGAATTTACATACACATAGAGTAGTAACATTTTAAGAGGGGAGGACAAACTGTACATTTACGTCTGGGAGAACAAATCTAGGGACCATCCCGGCATACGTCTTAAGCGATTGAGTAAACCCAGAAAAACCTCAATCAGGATTATAGATCTCCTTTTTCGATATTCTCTCTATGCACAAATCTAAAAAGTATAAAATGTGATAAGAAGGGCCGTGTAAATAAAACTTAAGAATTGTGACTTTCGTTGCTGTTGCAGCTCTGTTTATAACTCCCACGCATCGTTGCTATGCCAATTCGTAACGTTCTTTCTTCCATCCGTTTTATTCCAATCTTTACCCAGTGCTTTTTGCCTCCATTGTTTGCACTGCTCTATATCTTGCCTTAACTTTCATCCGCACAACGTAATTCCTTTCTATCCAATTCCCATCACCCTGCACCGATTTAGTTTACTCGACCTGGCATTTGTTTACGTTCTCTCGCAACACCCCGGCTCCACCCTGCTCTGTCTTATAACTTTCTTGATCCCAGTCTTGCCCGCGCCATCGCGTTCCACTCCACGCCATTCTCAAGGATGAGTTGCCTTCCCATAATGTTGAGTAGCGAAGTAAGCAGTACTGTCAAATTCTCCTACACCGTTCATAGGGTTACTCCAACATTATTTACTCAGCAGATAGTATGATTCATTTGCGTTCCGCTCTATATCAATTAGTACCAAAATGAAAATCTATTCTCGGAACGATTTACTCTGAAGTGCCGAGGATCATGTCCCGCCTTTTATCCCAATTACCTCTCTGACATATCATCTGATATATATTTTTTATTTTATACAATTACTAGTTTTACTCTTTTATATATTATTATTATATTAGCATAGGGCATTTGATGAAAAGATGAGAACGGTACATTTACTCCTAGCAAAATAAATACACGTTCCGGGATATGTGTTCACAAATCACCAAGAAAGTTCGAATTGGAAGAGAGGGCGTTCATGCGGAAATTAAAAACCAGATATCGAAATTGTGATTTAGTTTGTTATTCCAATAGTGTCTCTTAAGATTGCTTATGCAAAGGTATTTATTGTGGTAAGAAACAACGCTCCACAAACGTTTGGAAATCATCTACATCTTTATCGACCTCTCGTTCTCTTTGAGCGTGCATAAATATGCCTCTTTTGTTTACTTCCTCAATATTTCCCCTTAATGTGTGTTGAAGAGGAGGGGCCATCATTTTCTCCCGTCCGCAGTTCGTAGCCTGAAATTTTATTCTGCTGACAAGGCGCTGCTGAAGAAGTGTTCATCTCAGAGACCAATCAGAAAGTACGTTGGAGAACATTTGCTTTTTATAAATCTTTCCTCCCACTATTAGTTGATCGAAAAACTTACTAGCCCCTCTAAGACGAACAATTCATTGAGCCTTATTATCATTATCGAAAAGTAACTTAATTAGAAAAAAATTGTAGACTTTAAATCGATATTTAAATTTAAACTTCAAGAATATTTTTTATTAATTTTAACATTTGTTTATTCTTAAATGAAAAGTAAAAAAATATTCAAAATGAGATTAGAATGTTCGTTGTTCATTTGTCTCGTTTTCTTTCAATTTTGTAGGTGGATTTAGGTGGATCAGGGCATCAGTTGATAACACTGGAATGCTTGTGTCCGGGAGGTCTTGGATTACTAATCCCAACGGTGGCAGGATTTTCGACACTAGCTACATACTGCGTCGAATTCAACCACTGTCTGGAGGAAAATTCTAGGGGCCAGCTGCTCTGATCGGTAGTTTTTCGTGATGTCTCGATTAATATCAGACGAATGCCGGATCAGTACCTTGACAAATGGGCCACAGTCCGCGCGCGATCTTTCCTTCATCTTCCTTGTCCTATCCGGTCCTACACTACACTACACACACACACACACACAATACACTACCACATATGCCGAAAGACCAGTCGGGAGTTTAGAGCTTGTCCCGCCTGGGGCGTTGCTCTGCTGTTGGGAGATATCTGTTTGGGGAAAACCCCGCCAGACAGATGTCACCATCCACCGGGGAATGATCAGCATCACATCCCAAGGAAATACATGTACTACACTTACTGGAGTAACGACCTCAGAAGTTGACGCGCCCGGAATCACTAATAAATCAATCAACCGAATGAGTTTTTGTGAATAGCCCGTCAGTACGTCGCGCGGCTGTGCCTGTCTTTTGTTTCCGAGGGGCTGGCGCGGATCCGTTTCTGGGGGCAGGGCGGGGGTGGAGCGCGAACGCTGGTGGAGACGTATAAATAGCGCGCTGGAAGTAAACTCCCGCGCTCGCGTTTACCGATCACCCGTCGCTTCGCGCCGATGCTTGGAAAACATTCCGCAGCCCCCCGTCCGGGCGACCGCGGGAGCGAAGTATTTATTACGGTCCAGTTTGCGCGTGCGACTCGACGTTGTGGCTCTCCGCTGCTGAGGGACGCCCTGTGCACTCGCCCTGCCCTTCTAGTGCCCACCCACCCCTGTGAACATGGGTGTAGCTCTGAAATCGGCTGTGTGCTTAACCACTCGAGTTTATATTTCTTAGGGAGGTGTTCACTACAGTATCTACTCAGTTATATTATGTTACTGATCACAGTATCGCTCATAGTATAGTGATTAGCGACACATATAATTATTATATTTGAAGTATGAATTATTATATTATAGAATAGAAATTATTATATTATCGAAATGAGGGATTTTTTATTTACTGTTTGTATAGAGCTGAATCCCTACAGAGCGGCTTTGTAGAGGCTTTATTTCTGCCCTTCAGCTAACCAGTGCTCCTTATATCTACTTTATGACCTGCATTTTAAAGATTTTTTTCCTTCAGTCCTTTATCGTCGTCACCTTCATTCTTTTCTTCATCCTCTTCTTTTTATAATTATAATAATAATAATAATAATAATAATTATTATTATTATTATTATTAATATTATTATTATTATTATTATATAGACATCTTAATTTGAGCATTACTAAGCATCACTCTTGAATAACATTAGGTAGATAGACGCGCTTTTTCATGTATACGATGTAGCCACCACAATAAAGAGAGAGGAGGGACGGAGGCTCATGCCATATTTTGGGGCCAAAACTTCTTCCACTTGTACTATTGAATCCTGCCTGAGCCTGGGTCTAAAGCCTCTCAACCCCCGTGCGCGTTACATAAGTGGCTTCTCCTGCGACCTCTGGCATCCTCTGTTGCGCGGGCGCGGCGGAGGCGTCTGCGGATTGTCTCCGGCGATCGCGAAACTCCGCCTCGCCCCCCTCACCCGCCCCACCACACACCGCCGTGCTCCACCCATCCTCGCACTGCATCGCACCGCCTGAGGAATCGCTCCCGCGCGCTTGGGCGCCCGCCAGCGGCCATCGGCCGTCTCAGCCCCGTCCCCTCTTTTCGCGGCCCTGCCTTCCCCTCGCCTCCCCCCACACCCCTCCGCTCTCCTGCAATTCTAGCCTCCCCTTCGCTCCACGAACCCTCTTTCATCTATCCTTCCTCTTTATCCTCTCTCTCTCTCTTTCTCTTTCTCTCTTTCTTCTCTCTCTTTCTCTCTCTCCTTCTCTTCTCTTCTCTTTCTCTCTTTTCTCTCTCTCTCTTTTCTTCTCCTCTTCTTTCTCTTTTTCTCTCTCTCTTTTCTCTCTCTTCTGTCTGCTGTCTCTTTTCTCTTTCTCTCTCTTCTCTTTCTCGTTATATTCTCTTTATCTCTCTTCCCTTTCTCGCTACTCCTCTTTCTCTCTCTCCTCTTTCTCTCTCCCTCTTTCTCTCTCTTCCTCTTTCTCTCTCTCCTCTTTCTCTCTCTCCTCTTCCTCTCTCTCCTCGTTCTCTCTCTTCCTCTTTCTCTCTCTCCTCTTTCTCTCTCTCCTCTTTCTCTCTCTTCCTCTTTCTCTCTCTCCTCGTTCTCTCTATCCTCGTTCTCTCTCTCTCCTCTTCTCGCTACTTTCTCTCTTCTCTCTCTCTCCTCGTTCTCTCTCCTCGTCCTCGTTCTCTCTCTCTCCTCTTTCTCTCTCTCTCTCTTCTCTTTCTCTCTTCCAATCCATCATTCTTTCCCTCGCTTCTCTCTCCCCTTCTCAAACGATTTTCTACCTCTTCGTTCTTTCCCTTCCCTCTACATTAATCCTCCCCCTTGTTTTCCACTCACATCCTTAAATACTCTTCCAACTCCCCTTGCCTCGATCTTCCCATCACCCATTCTTCAAATCGTTTGTCTGTACTAACCACTCTCTTCCCATCCCTTCGTGTTCATATCTTTTCCTCCTTCAGCCGTCTTCCACAAACCCTACTCCCCCTGTCCTTTACCCGTAATTTCTCCCTTCCTTCGACTGTCGTTCCTTTCTGTGTCATCTCCCTTGATCGCCTTTGCTTTTCCTCCTCCCGCTCTCCACCCACGTTTCGCTCCTCTCGCGTGCAGACGTCTGGGCGTCGGGCGTCTGGGGGTTGCAGCCCTCGCGCTTTCGAGTGCGTTTGCGCGGAATGCTGCGCGTCCGGCGGCGCTGTGAGTGCGCTTCGTTAAAACGCCGCCGGGAAATGCTTTTGTGAGGTTGATTGACTAGCTCCGCAACACTCTCAGCGGCCATCTTCTAATTTCTTGGCATTGATCCTCGGAAAGATGCAGCTCACTGTGTTGACATGGCATTTCACTGCACTCGTCTCATTTCCGACCGAGAATATTATCCTTCAAAAAATGCAGCTGCTCTTCTTTCTCGCAATGGTGATGTGCAAAAGAGGAAGTGACTGCGCTGAATTTGCTTTTGCACCACTAGAGCTTAACATTATTTCTCTTCTCTCTTTCTAATTTTTATTAAAGAAAAATTTAAAAAACAATCATAAACGGAACAAATATTTACACATGAAATATACATAAGTGTACATGAACAATGTCATATTATTCGTAAGTGACAGTACTCTAATGTGTAATAAAAAATGTATTGTGTAATGTGTTTGGGGTGAATACCAGAATTCGAAAGATCAGAACGCGAAAGGATGTAGGTATTGTGTTGGCTTAAAGGCCTTCGGCCTAGCCACATAGGATCAAGTAAGCTAATTTGTTTGTAATAATTACCTACGAGTATTAAATAAATAATAATATAAAGTGGTGATTAAAAGAAAAGAACTGAATTTTTAATAAAAAATAATATGTTACTGATTCGGGGTCTCCATTTGCCGTAACATATCTGTCGGACATTCACATCAGAAATATTAATATTTTTTCTCAACGTTAAGTTCTTATGTAAGTTATTTTACGCTCGTAACTTCCAAGATTTCTTTTGATATTTCAAAGATTTGGGTCAGTTTAGACTATTTACATTTCTACATCTTTACGGCGGAATATACATCGTTCCTCCCCCACCACAACCGTGTCATCCGCGGTCGTTTGCTTGGTTGCAGGAGAAAAGGTGGAGTAAGAGTCAAAAGGCATAGGATCAAATTTTATGAAACAAATATTCCTGCTTTACATTTTAATTTTTAATCACTGTGGGGCGGTTGTTGTACGCCACCTCAGAGGCCGATATTCGGAGTGTTGGGCGCTGACACGCGCTAGTCTCTTGTTTAAAGAACTTGCGAGACGGTATTTTCGATGCGAGCAGTGCTGAAGATCCTTGAACGTGTACAATGGCGCTCGTGTTACCGCCCACTCACTATCAACCAAACAGCTGCTAAGTTGTTAAAAAAATATCAAACTGCTGTGAGCTGTGCTTTCAAAAAAGAAGGAAAAATTCAACATTTCCGTTTGGTAGTGCTTATGGGAGTTCCATCCCAGAAGTAATGCCGTAAGTGAAAAATCTTAATCGGTATGTTGACCGACAAAACAACGCCTGTGTGGGATCTTCGAACAGCATATAGCCATGGCAAAGGAAGTCCTCCGTAGCCCTTCATCTCTGTTCCATCTCCCTCCCACAGACATACGGCAAAGCCCACATATTAGATGTCGGGAGCAGAACGGCAGATTTAGCATAAAAGAGGGAAGTTTTGTACAGTGTTCGCATGTAATTTGAATACCACCACAATATCATATCACATATAAGTACTGCATTTAAATTACCATCCCATTCATCCCGAGAAATGAAAGAAAAGTGCTCCATTACAAATAGTTGGGTATAGGGTGGACACCCTAATGTTCCGGGAAATACTACGACGGGAATTGCGGCCTTAAATAAAATAACTATAAAACTACATATAATCGGATTCATCTGCAAATAAGACATGCGTCAATTGTAATGATTGTGTATTATTTGTTTCAAGTAATTGGAAATATTTTTTTAAATTTATTTGAGAATATACCACACATTTCTATGCTATTTTCTCCCCTTTAATGGGCTTATATTGGTGTACTTTCCAGCGTGTTTTATAGTTCTTCGTAGATAGCACTGTTTTCACTACTCTAGCTTCGTACTTTTGTCCTCCTATTTTCTGTAAATATGGAAGTTCGTCGCTTGGTCAAAGATTAATTCTGGCTTCTACCCTTCACTACCTTTCTGCTCGCACCTGTGCACCCATAAAACGTTCGAATTCTAGTTGCACGGCGTTCGTCACTTCATGGCATAAAGACCTTCACAAATAGGTTGGAGATAGCGCTTCGGATGGAATCCGGAAACACTGAATATTGTCTGAAAGGTTGTTAACCTGTAATTAGGTGCACTCTTTCTTCAGAACGTTCACTTACCTCATACTCAAACTTAATTACTACTTTAAATAATTAAGGTTTGTTATTAAATTTTGTCGCAGCTTTTTGCGATGGTGACGAAACCCCTCGCAACTAGTTATAATATAAGTCATCTCGTGACAGTGGGTGCTTTTCTGATGTGCAATTACCACGTCCCCGTTGGGGCGTTGCCAGCGGAAGCGGTCGAAAATAAAAAAAAAGGAAACGGCAAAACGTGGGGTATTCCAGTACCACTCCAGTATGCAGGTGAGAACAACGAAGACACTTAAAGATTAGATCTGTAATTCTCTCCCCTTTAATTATTTTTCTAAAGTCGTTTGCTGTTCTTTTCAATAAATGATAAGATTTCCAGTTAATATAATCAGTAATTATATGTTGTAGAAGCATTCACACTCTCAAGCCTTTTTACTCACGGACCATGCACTTCGTACATTTAGTAATGTATGTCCCCGACGATTTTCCGTATGTGAAATACATGGATAATTTCCATAATCCAGGTCGTGCTATTCCAGTCTGAGGCATTATCACAGATAAAACACCACGAGTGATTTGAAAATTTTCAATAAATTCCCGACATCGCGACGCGAGGAGAGGAGAGGATTTATCTGAGAATTTCCAAAGCACGAATGGTACTTAATAGGACTATTCCGCGAGTGAAATTATGTTCAACAGAGTTCTAAAATACGCCAAATATTGAAAATTACTGAAAGCTATGTTCAAATCAACGGTTATTTTATAGTACATACGCAGTTTATTAGACATCGACATAGTGATACATGTTTACCGCCTCCTAAGATAGGTGAGTCAATTTATGAGTGGCCTGTATGGAGCAGATATAAGAAAAAATAGGATAGAAAAAGCGATAAACTTTGAAAGAGACACCACCCCGATTGAAGAATTTTGTATGTATAGTTAAACGGTATTGGTTTTAGTTTCACGAGTGGAATAGTCTCGATAATTCTTTTGCTTAGCGCCGGCTGGAAGGAATGTAACTTAGAGACTCTTATGGTAAACATATGAGGAGGGAAAGGAGCAGGATTTTCATAGTGTAGATAAAGAGAAAATTATAATTTCACAAAAAACACGTTAGTTTATTATATTTTAAACTTTAGAAGTACAAAAATTTAAATTTTACATTACTTCATTTCAATTTAGCAGTTTATTTTGAGGTAAGTACTGTAGCAGTCTCATGGAAGCGCTGTTTCATATATGAATATTTAATGAATATTTTATTTCACCATTTAACATATGACTGAAAGTAAATATAAAGAGGGCCGCATTAATACTTGTGCAAAGGGAGAGAACCCACATTACTCTCCCCAGGCTCAAATTGTGGACAGAGAACTGACTTTGTTACCCAAATGTTTTATTCGTTCATTTCCTGCTCATACATTCTTAAAATTGCTTACAGCTCCTTACACGCATTATAGGATTCGCATCTTCTCTTTCGGCTTGTGGTTACATTTTGTCCACTTTCTGAAGTCCTTTCTTTTTTCCCTCTCGGATGAGTGGCTCTGCATCTGAAGAGGGGTTGATGGTCTCTTGATCGGCGTCTGGCCGAACCCGCGCCCGCGGCGGAGGCGGCTATTCCGGGCGCGCGGAGCCACGCCCCCCCGCGAACCTTGCACTCGCGCCGGCCTCAGCCGCCGCCGAAGGTCGTCTGGCTCCGCGGGCCACCCCGCGCCTTTCATCCCGCCCGCGCGCGCGCCGATGTAAACAGTTGCGACGCGCTCTGCGCTTTCGGTCCATCGGGAATGGCTTCACAGCAGACGGCCCGTATGGACTGTCGATAACCTTTCGTTTTTTGGGAGACACTTCGCACATCTTGGCGCCGTTTTTAGTTTCTCGTGCACTACTTACGTAGTGTTGAGAAAGGTGTGCGATGCTGAAAAAAAAACAGACGAAAAATAAATAGGATAATTCGTGTTCCTAGATGAAGTAAATGAATTCCTCTAACACGTTATGCAGTCACAATCCACGTTTTGTGGGTTCTGGATCCTGAAAATTTGGCTGATGGCAAAACATCTGTCTGTCCGTCGCTACTACCGTCAGTAAATTATTTTTGAAAAAGGTATTGTTATTTAATACCTTATTTAAGAAGAGTTTAATGTGAAAGTCAAAGAGATCAAATTTAATAGTTTTCAAGGTACATATCCTTAACATTCTATTTAAAATTTTAATATATCGAGGCCCGTTCACGTAACGGGAGGAAGTTTAATATGAGAGTAATTGGACTCCACTCTTGAGAATATGGCACATTAAATGATGACAAAGTTTTGTGTAGGCGGTTATTTGCTACGTATTTTAACATTTTTGATCTTTTGTGACATTTAGACAAAACTGTCGAAGAGAGTTTCTTCAGTCATTATCAGGCTGACCAAATAGGAGCTGTGTGAATAGTAAATCATGTGCTTTCATGAAATTCAAATAAAAACTGTTTTGCTCAAAATCATGAAATTTGCCATAGATAGGAAAAACTAATCAGAAGAAACAACCGCGCTCTCCTCCTGCTTTAAGAAACATAGCCTTCTATCTGCGACTAGCCGGCCATCACGGCGAATCCTCGAGCCTACTTTAAATACCTCAGAGGTCCGCCACTGCCTTCACGCAACGCGAGTGCTTGTTGAATTTCTTCGCAGAGAAATTGCTCTGTCAACGATGAATAACTGATGTTTGCGATTTTACACAAATACTTCGGGATGCCTCCTTCACTACTTGAAACGCAAGGCCATGCTCTCGGTTATTTGGCGACTCCTCTAGTCTAGGTTTATTCTACGTCTCTCCCCTCCCATCCGACCGTAATTGCTACCCCCCCGCGCGCATCCTGCGTTGACCGCCGCACCGCCCCCGCACCGCCACCGGCCAAGGCCCCCGCCTGTGCGGCCCCGATAGCGCCAGCATAGCTCGGCTCTCTCCTCCCTCACCCTCCCCCGCTCCCCCAGGAGGATTGTAATTAGCCCTGGCCATGGGAGCTACATTTCGAAGAAAGTGATGGCAGCGAAACGCCAGAACTTAGGAAATTATTAGTGACAAGAAGGTGAGAATGAGATAAGTTTTATAAACCTATATAGAATGAGCCCCGACAACACATTGTCTGGCTTGCTCCTCTTACTAAACGTATTAGCCGATAATAGTCATGACGAGCTTGTCTTTCTATTTTGCCTGTCTTTGTAGAGGCCGCTCGCCTCTCGGGCAGTGGTGGCATCTTGAGGGCACTAGTTTTTATAACCAATCCTCTCTTATCTTCGCCTCCTGCAACCCGCACGCTTCTCCCCCGCCACCGTCCCGGCGCCTCCCTCGCCCTTGAGTTGGCCCCCGTCCCGCCCCCCAAACCAAATTCCGCTACCGCCCCGCCTCACCACGCCGCCCAGCGTCTCACCGCCTCGTCCCCTTTTCTTCGGCTGCACATTCACCTTCGCCTCTGAATTAGATTCCACCTCCATCTTCGTCTCCCTCTCTGTCCCCGCCTCCACTTTCGCCCTCTCCCCACCCCCGGTGAGCGCCTGCTGGCTTGGTCTTCTAGACCCAAGGGCGCTCGCAGCACAGACGTGAAACGCTCACCTCAAAAACCGTAATATTTTTTCAAAGACCAGGAGATAGGTTATGTGTTCTTTACCAGTTATAGCTATCAATTTGAAGAGAAACTAATAGCAGTATAATTTCCTCCGGCAATCATTTGCTTCTGGATTGAGAAATGAAATGACAACGTTACGGTTGTAAAATATCAAGTGTGTTTCTTAACGGAACAACAAAGAAAAACGACAAGAAATTAAAAATTACAATGAAGTTATCCTTGTACATGAAGGGAATATATTCCTAGAGACTAAATTGATATCCTACACCAAGAAAATACGTTGAAAGGAGAACAGCGGTGAGAAAGGTAAATATCTTTTGTTATTTTTATCCTCTTGATCAAACACGTTACACGGTCACCGAATGACTCCATTTTCTTCTCAATCGCATGAGTTCCATTTTCTTCTCAATCGCACTTGCCAGGTGCTTGGGAATATTGGAGGACGAAGAAACGCCCTCGAGAGCTGTATCCATTATTATAATTGTATTTGAAGGACGTAGGTGTGAAACATGTGATTTGAAAAACAAATGGGGGAACACTGACTCGCGCATGGCAGCACTTAATCTCTCGAACCTTCGAATGGTTGCAGTTGCACAGTTTCCACTTAACCAGCCTCTAGTAGCCAAGATTACTAATAATTGAACTTTTATTTATTCCTTTTGCAGGATACCTCCTAGTAGTGAAATGAGTTCTTGTTAGGAGCAATCGTTTTTCTTTCCCTTCCTAAGAAACGAAAGATACCGGGTTTCGCCGCACTGTGCGGCGCGTGGCGTGGCGTGGGCGTGACGTGCGGCGAGGCGGCGGCGCGGCGCGGGCGCGGGGGGGGGGGTCGGGGCGGGGCGGGGCGGTCGGGCGGGGCGGGGGCGGCGGAGGCGGAGGCGGCGGGGCGGGCCGCGCGGGGCTCGCCCAGGCGGGACGCGCTATATTTGACGCGGAAGGTGGCAACGGGTTTCCGCGGGCGCAGTTAATTGCGGCGCAACATTCGCTTTCCTCCCCGCCCCCACCGCCCACTCCTCGGCCGCCACCACGCGCGCACATACTACGGACGAAAGCGGGCGTGAGGCCGTGCGGTTTGTCTCGCGTTGTCAGGGCCCGGCGGCTGGCGAGGCAACTGCGTCTGGAAAAAAAAACGTCTATGCCAACAACAGCTGCTTGCTTCTCACCGGGTTACTATGCCCGGGCGTTCGAGGATTTGCTGATTTCAAGAAACAATACAGCAGCACTGCCCAAACGTGTAACTCTTCAGTACACATCTTCTCCATTGGCATCTCTTCAAAATATTCATATTCACAATTCGAATGTTTCTAGTTAAAAATAAACATTCATAAATTACAAATGCTCAATAACATTTCTAATCGCGAACGTGAGGTGGTGTCATGAGGTGCACCCATGCAAATTGGCCCTAGATCACCTGTGGATAAGGGGCTACGTAATCCCAGATTTTTGGTAGTATATTGTAAGATGCCGTACATTTATTATTATTATTATTATTATTATTATTATTATTATTCCTTTAGTGTTTTAATTGTGATGCAGTTTGCAGTAATGTTTATATAAACAATCTTTCACTGTGTTTAGTCAATATTCGATTTTTCATCTTATGCATGTATAACTGATGTCAGAAATACATTTGCTGAAACATGGGCAAACAACTAGTGGAAGTACTCTCCATTGACTAAGCCCCATGAACTATATAGCCTTCACATTATTCACTTTTTCGTGACAGTGTTGGATTGTTTCTCTGATGAGCGTGATGCTGTCCTGTCCTCATTTGCAAACTGAGTTAATAAAACAGAAAATCTTGTAACGTTCGGCCGCTAATTAAAAATATAGGTAGAATAGAAATACTATTAGCAAAAAAAATGTATTCCTCTCGGCATCTGAATTATTGAGAGCACCTTAATCCTAGGTGTCTCTTTCTCTCCCTCGTTCCCTCTCTCTCTCCCTCTCCCTCTCTCATCTCTCCTCTCTCGTCTCTCCTCTCTCGTCTCTCCTCTCTCGTCTCTCCTCTCTCGTCTCTCCTCTCTCGTCTCTTCTCTCTAGACTTCTCTCGTCTCTCCTCTCTCCTCTCTGGTCTCTCCTCTCCCGTCTCTCCTCTCTCATCTCTCCTCTTTCACACACACACACAATCTCTTATAGTGAATCATCCAGCTGTGGAATTTCGAGCTCAGCCTTACATACCTGTTCATCTTTATTTACCACTCTGCGACAGTGCAGTCCGTCGCCCCTTTAACCTTAAACTTGCGACGGTAGCCAAACTTCTTAATCAAGCTCCGTAAAGTCACGGATGTTAAGCAGCTCGAGACGCCGCTGGTCCCTGTATGGGTGACTGTCTGCGAACCCTGGGTAGCAAACGGCGCTAAAAGGCAACCACTTCAAAGCAGGCCGCGTCTAAGCGTGGAAAGGCAGCTGTGTAATTTCGTTCCTGCCGATCTCAGCGAAATAAAGTCCGCAGTGTAGTACATCCTAAATTCAGAGGCATTCCATCTGCACACATGCACAAACTCTAATTCAAGCGGGCTGGACGCGACCCAATAAGTGCAGTGAAAAAACAGGAAATCCAGTTTTCAAACACAAGATGCAACAAAATCTTCATTGGCCCCTTCTGACAACTTTCTTGAAGTTACCCAAGTGAAGCGTTCACGAATCAGTTGCATTTTCTCGTTACACTACATACTTCATTTGGTCTTTATTTTATAAACATAAAATTGTTTTTTATAGCGTAATCCAAACAGATTTTGGATTTAATTTAGTTTTAGAAATAATAATTTCCGAAATGTTGCTACGTACGTACTACATATTTTAGTATATTGCAATCATATTGTATTTTATGTAAAAGTTCCAAAACACAATTTTCGATCTATAAAATAAGGACTGTCCGACAAAGTTGTGAAATCTACAAACATAAAAGAAAATAATAATTTTCATACTTAATGTTTTGTGTAGGTTCACACCGAATGATGTTACTTAAGTGTCAAAAAAGGAACTGCGACGGGAAATCGTTATTCATCACGTTATAAGAGATATACTAAAATATGAGCCAAATACCTAAGCATCTCCATTGTATTTGGTGAGACAACTAAGATCTGCTATGTAACGCTGTAGAAAGCTTCAGTTTTCACTTGAAGAAATCAACACTGGAGACTATGGTGCATATTTTCCAGACGGAAGCTTCTCCACCAGACGACCGCTTGCCTTGCGAGCGCTTTAAAGACGTTGGAATAGAATTAAAATAGACTGGCGCTGCAGTCGCGGAACAATTAATAAGGCCGCCATTGTAGTGGAAATGTTCGTGCATCATATACACCGTTCCGACTGTGATTGGAGTAAGTTATTTATTTAGAATAACAATATGTTCGTTTTCGTGCGTGTATACTATATGAAAATATACGTAATATAATATAGCTTAGAATTGTTCGGCGCATATTCCGCACGATCAAATTCATTGTTCCAAGATCAAATTCAGAGTACAAGTTCGAACTGTGTGACTCTTCACAACGAAATTTAACGAGAGGAAGATGTAAATTGTAAATCTTGAGGGCCTTACGTGTGAAAACATGTATGTATTTTTAAAGAAAACTCGAAGATAGCAAAGAAAACATATATCTACACATTGTCCATCTATAGCCAATGTTGTGGTTTTTCATTTTATATTTTTGTTTCTGTTACACTCATGTCAAAATAAAGATAATGATATAATAATTTTATAATTCATGTATTAATGTAATTTTATTTTGGTAATTCTAATTTTAGCTGTGAAGATGATCGCTACGCGATCGAAACTATCATTTACAAAATAAATTTTTGATACCAAGCAACACCTGTAATTTACCATATTTAAGTATTAGAAAGTACCTACATCACCAGCGATCTAATTAAAGATAATACTGAAAACGAATGCAATCGCAGAGTTAGATTTGAAACCCGTGCGCAAATCCACTACAATGGCGACCACGGAGGACCCCTTTCAATTTATCCTGCCGGGAGGTCTCCGTGCGCGGAACTGTAGGGGCTCGGAGCGCTGAGGGCGGAAGCCGTGCGTTCGGCGGCGCGTGGCGCGAGCGGCGGGAGCGCGCCAAGGGCGTTCTTTGGCGGTCAACGCTCGATCAACACCGGTGCCGCCCCGCCCAGCCCGGAGGCCTGGCAGCCGCCGCCGCACAGTGGTCGGAGGAGCGGGCTCTCCAAGCAATCCCATCGCCCCTCGACAACCGTAAGACTCAAAGGAGAAGGTAGGGGCGGGTCCAGTCGATCATGTAGGGGGAGGGGGAGCATCACAGATTTTTGTTAAATAATAAACATATTTGTTGTTTTGTACATTATATATATATATATATATATATATATATATATATATATATATATATATAATATATATACTATATATTAAACGAAAAACGTTTCTGTATTAGAACAATTAAAATTGATTAATAATTATAATTAAAATAAAGTACTGGAGTTGATCAGCGCAGTAACGCCGCCGCCGCCCACCGTCCACCAACGGTCAAATCGGGGGGGGGGGGTAAACGGCGAGGCGAGCGACGGTTAGAGTAGTGCGCGGAGAGGTCCTACGAGTGAAGCACGGACGGGGCAGTGCTGCGTCCAAGAGATTAATTGTCGTTGTTAAGTGCAGTTCGGACTGCGTGTGGCAGCTGAGTGTGGAACCAGGTTTGATAAAGATTAACAATCAGGTGATTAGTGGAAGTAGAATTGCGAACCAGAACTGATAAAAACCAATAAGACAGGAACTAGTGTGGCCGGTGGGCTCGTGTCATAATCCCGCTCTGCTATAATATAATAGTGGGCAGTACTGTACGGACATCCGCGCAAAGTTGAGAAAGGCCGCTGTAAAGACTACAACAGCCGACCAACATCACTCACGCATCGTGCGTTCCAATACCCGTGAGACATTGTTCACACCGGCTGGGGTGGCCCCCGGCGGATTCATCGGCCGTTACGTTCGGCCAGAGGAGTTGGTCGCCGAGGGAGGGCGAATTCCCGGCGGACATCGGGGCGAACCGAAGATTGCCGAAGACACCGCCGCCGCTGCCACGACGGCCCCGGTCGCCTCCAGAGGAAACAGGTGGTTTTTAAAACATCAAGGTAGCGTTGACCGTGCGCTTGTTTCCAAGACCTGCGCATTGCGATTTGTAAATACTATTTGTAAAGTGTGTTCTCTGACCATTAAAATATTTAGATGTGCAAAAGAATTTATACCGGTTATCTTCCTATGCTGCGCCAAATTCCTGGAGACCCATTCACGAAAATGTACCTGTCCCTTGCATAATTTATTTTGTCGTGAAAGAACCGCTTCCCAGGTACGTCACAATACATATAGTACATTATATGCGATTATATTCAATATTATGTATTAAATAATTGCATAATTCTAACAAATAAGTATTTAAATCAATTTTTCCTAATAAAGAAAGGTAATAAACGAAAACTTTAGGTCTTTTGGCGGGGGCTTGGGCTCTAAGCCCTTCCCTCTGGATTGGCCACTGGGAGATATCACAGATTTTTTGCGTTTGAGTATAGTACTGTAAGTAAGAAAGGGGTTGGTGTCAGATAGCCCTTTATCATGTGTTAGCAAACATTGGGATATTATCACTTAATTGGTCCTCCATTTTCACGTTTGCGACTGTTTATAGTATCAAATGATAACAAATCTCGTCAAGTTTCTTATAGACACTTCTGTTCTGTGTCGTTTGATTCGAAAATCCAAAATGGTATATTCTATCAAGTTAGAATTTGTATCCATGAAGGAGAATTTTTTAATTGAACGTTTTAAATTATATTTTGCCACTTTTTTCCTGTCCTGGTACATCGTATTTCCTATCTAAATTTGGATAGAATATTTAAACTCGATCCCCAAAACCTCTCACAACATCATCTAGTTCAAAGTTAATATTTTTCTATTCCCATTGTTTAATTCTGTAATTTGAGGGCTGCAACTCGTTGTATAATGATACACAGATTTCATTGTGATAGATAAGAATCACAGAGAAGTTTACAAATCAAATATTGATACTTAATTAATATTTGAGAATCTTTCTAGTAAAAGTTTCGTTTGATTGCGCACATAAAAATTGCATTGAATATTATATTAAGCTTGGCAGCTTTAATTTATTTTACTAGTTGTAATTTTTTACTTGGAATATTATTTAAAATAAATTCAATCATAATTTCACGTTGATTATATTTCACTAACGCAGTAAACCAAAGCCACCTGCGGCAGAGTAAGGTAGGGAGTCCGCTAGCTGGCCTTGGTACATTTTGAAACTAATAACTCACCTAATGTTAAACTCAGAAGGCCCGAAGGGGCCATCTGTAATAGTTTTAAGATAAAAATAAGTAGTTTATTTAAGTTAGGTTGGATCCCCGTTGCAAAAGCCTAAGTGGCTGCAGCTTAAACTGTATCGAAAAAAGGTGGCCTTGGCTCAGTGACAGCTCATTATTAGGTTGCACGGTTGCACCACCACCAGATAATCGGAAAAGATATTATAATACCTTAGAAATATACATTTTCTTTTTATGACATTCAATATTAAACATATTGCAGCGATATCGATGGATATGAAATCATTTAGAAACCAAAGAGCGTCCTACTGGCGCTCTCTCCGGTGTGTGGTGCCTTGCCACGAATTGCACCACGCTCTTGGCTGTATTTCTGGGTTTAGTGCATTTACTCTTTGGTTCTTTGATTTTACACGAGCAATATGGTAGGGCCTTTTGGTGGCGCAATCAGGCGAGTGGCGCTGTCTAGCGATACGCAGTGACAGAACGTTCACCAGTATTCTGTCTTCGTCACATTCCCTGCACCTTAATTTTATGAATTTCACTTGTTATTGAAATTACACAAGTTCAGTCAATTCTTGACGATATTCAATTCATTGTTTATATTTGGAGATTTTTAAAATTGGATATTACGTTTGTTGATTCAGAACGTACATTTGATGACTTCTTTGTCCTTTGTGGATGGAAGTCCCTTTGCGGAAGCTAAGGGACGTCTCTGGATGGAAATCCCTTGCGAAAGCCAGAGTGCCTGCAGCTGGTCGGCCAGCAGTTTACGAGCGTTCTTGTAAATACGAATGTGTGCCGAAGCTCTTTCGTTATTGTCGTATATACCAGGGTAGTGAAGGTTTAGAAATAAAATAATTTTATTTGTGTGAAACGTGTCCAAGCAATAGTGCTTGTTGCCATGTGTGGGAACGAACTTTGGTGCCCAGTAGAAATCGAAACCAGAACTACGAGCACTGGAAGTGTTTATACCTTACACGAACACGACGCATAAAATTACGTAAGTAATGTTTCAATATAGACTTTCATTTAACTTTTAATTAATTTATGTGAATTGCTTACATTTTTATTATCTGAATGGATGGAAACCAGTACCATCATGAAGTGGTATTTTATAAATTTGAGAAAACGTGTTTATTTTAGGGTATACTTTAGTGAAAACATATTTTCATGGTTTAAATAAACAATTGAAATGCCATAGATTTAATTATGAAATAAAGCAACACGACTTTACAGTAATATTAACTTAAACAGATTTTTCAGAATATATAAAATGTCACTTATACCGATCTGGTTATCACCCATTCTTATTTTCGTATTTTGAATTTGTGATATTTCATTTCTGTCACTCGATTGATACGCAACATCCAATCTGTAGGGGCACCAGACACCACTACTTTGGTTGAATCCTGCATGTAAACTGCCACGAAACGATTCAATGTAAAAGTTAAACTTATAAAAGTTACCGCAAATCGTAGAAAAAGTATAGTAAGAAACTCGATGTAGTGTATGTTTATGATACTCGGTCATATCGTAGATCACATATCGATACACGATACAACCTATACGATACGATACGATACCTATCATTACATCATCGTTTCACAATGTAATATTGTTGGATTTGTGCAGTTCTGTGCCGCTACCAGCCATGACAATGCCGTGCGGCGGCGCGTGGCGGGCGCGGAAGGCGAGTGCTCGGCGAGCCGCTCCCTTTCGTTTTCGCCGGTGTCCGCGCGGCGCGGCGCAGCGGGAAGCGAAGTGCTAAAAGCAGCGGCCGTTGCCCAAGCGCCGCTCATTAGCGCGGGTGCCCAGCGGCTATTTATTCCTTGGAGCGAGCGAGCGGTGAGGAGGGGGGAGCGGCAGTCGCGTAGCTCAGCGCAGGTTATGGCGGCGATAATATAACTGCGGCAGACGCGGAAGCGATTACATCGATGCTCCTCTTTCTCTGAGAAGCACCAAGCGCTATGAAATAAGCAGTAGGATGTTGCCTCGCTTGATTCGGTACGAATTTTCGTATCACTACGTACAACAGAACAAAGAAGCGATACATTCAAATTGTCGACACCCAGGGTTTGATACTTCAATTTTTTGTTTGTATATTTCTTTAAATCGCAGATAATTTCCAGAAGAGGTTTTTAAGAAAATATCCTCCTTTCTGTAATTATAGAGAAGAGATAATTTGTACAAAATGGAAAAGGGAGGCAGGATATAATATGATTGCGCAGTAATCGATTTTTATAATAAAGCATTACCTCAAACTTCAATGCAAATACTAGTTTTTCGCGTTCATAATTAAATGTATAGTTCATTCATGCCAATACTAACCATTCTACACTGAATATGTACTTAAAGAATTGGAAGGAATAAAATTAGCAGGTGCAGTAGCGTACGTTGTTGCGAGTACTCAACTGAACTTTGGAGTTAGGGAAGTCATAGGTTCGAGTCCCGTGGGAGGCGATTATTTGACATAACTTCGTAACCGTATTAACATACGCCACCTCAGGATGATTATTCTAACGGCTGTGACCGGTCGTTTCCGTGCTTTCAAAAAACTCAAACACAGACGAATGCCGAAAAGCGACCAAAGATCGCTTCCTTAATCATCTTCCGTGCCAGAAGACGACCCATCCCCTCGTCTCGAAAGTCTCCGATGGCACTACCCGCACTACGACTGCGTGTCTATACTAGCAAGGCTGCTTTGGAAGCGGTTATTTCAAAAAGGTTAGATCTCCAATCTTCTCTAAAACGTGTTTGATTGGAAACATGCTTTATCTCTGTTATATACGGAAACACTGTGTGTTTACTGTTCGTTAATATAACGAAAGCAAATGAGGAGGTCTGTTTACTTCGACTAGGTCACTTCTCCGGGGATAAGACTTTTGCCAACACACGCGCTCGCCCGCCTGCCCGCCGCCGAACAGCTGAGGAAGATGAGGCCTTTTCGAAATAACCTATGTATTCAATTGGGCTGCAGAGCCATAAGAGAAGCGTCTCGCGCATGTGCTACACGCGTAATGCAGCGATGTTCGAAGAAGGAAGTCCTAGACCACTAAAAGTGGAAACATAAACGAAAGAAAAGTCCTGCTTTTGCAACAAAAGGATTGGCATTATAAAATGCCAACTGTTGTGAACAACAAAAAACGTGATTTTGTGACTGTAGATTGAGCGTAATGTGTTCAAAGCACTGCTACTTATCTGCTGGATGATTTCATCAGGAAGGAGCGTGGGTGTGCCTTCGATATTTGGCGTTATATCTTGTACACAAACTCGTTCGGTTCCTTGTTAGGTCCCAGTCATCGATTGTTGCGCAGCAGTACTTAGGAAGCACATTGCAAGCGAATGATTCGTTGGGAACCTCTACCCGGGTGATTCGTTTATGGATATGCATTCAATTTGGATGTGAGATCCTGTGAATGGCGTTCGGTCGAGCAGAGGGAATGTACAGTGACTATAATGTATCATCAACGCATAGTAATACAATGAAAAGGTTGCTGCTGATGGCATTGATGTTCAGACCGTACGCGGGGCAAAGGTATGATGCGTTTGAAGATGCAGGAGACCGTCGGCAGATGCCATGGAGTTCGTCGGCCTCTGAATGTTATCGCCCAACAGTCTCCAGCACGCCCCACACCGTCCCCTTTACTCGTACTCTATCATTTGCGTCTCGCACCATAACCACACCCCGCACTGTCCTGCCTCTTCACAAAATACATTATATTGACATCTGACACTATGGATAAAGAAAATTCTATGTGTCAGAATATTACTAACGCGAGAAATCCAGAAGTGCTTCGTCAGAAGCGCATGTCACTTTATGCGTTGTGAAATGGATTTGTTCGAGTTCGAGAAGAAGGTTTCTTTGGAAGGTACTAAGAGATGAAAAAGGGTAAAAATATAATAGTTTCTTTGGCAGTCTTTAAAAACGATGTAAGAATGCGACAAGATGGGTGTTTGTACTTCTATGGTGTCTTCATGGTTCTGTGCGTGAGGCATACTACGCCCCGCCCCCCAGTCGCCTCCCCGCCCCCACCCCGCCGCTCCCCGCCTCGCCCTGCCCTCCGCCACACCCTCACCCTCGCTCCGCCCCGCTCCTCCCAGTTCCGACCTTGCTTTGCCCAGCCCCGCCCCCCTGGTCGCGGCGCCTAGCATACCCAGGGGTGAGCGCTCGCGATGTTTGCTCGCAGAGAAAACGGCAGTGCGCGAACTATTCTCGCTTTGTTCCAGTCTCCTGCTCTCGCGCAATGCGCCGTGTTTGTCTCCGCTTTCGAAGGCGGAAGGCCGCTTTGGGAGCAACACATGCGTTTGTTTGCCCGGGACTGAATCTGCGTTGATTTACTGCCGTTTCCCGCACAACTCTTAATCTGTTTGGGGTGATCGACATCGCGCGTCCTCGATGGATGTAAACAAGACGCGATGAGGAAGCGCTACGCCAGCCTCGAGTTGAAGGCGTTATCCGCTGTTACGGGCTTCCTCATCGCTGTTAAGCGTCTTGGGGAATGCACTTTGCATGCATATGGGATCATGTTGAGGGGAGAGGGCTGTGATGGTCGAGAAGGGTTACCGACTGAGTTAGCTCAGAGTCAGCATTCCCGCTGGCTCTGCAGCGACTCTGACCGGGTGGTTCTAGGGCTCGAATTGCGACGGTAGCGGATTTTCGATCCTAGCTAGATAGCTGCGTCGAATTCAGCCAGTCTGGGGGAGAATCCTAATGGTTGGCGGTTCCGATCGGTGTTGGTTTTTTTTATAATTTCTTCGATAAATACCAGGAGAAATGCCGGAGCACAAATGGGCCACGAATCTTTCCTTTCTCTTCCTGATCGAATCTTCAATATCTATTTGCACCACACTACCACACATGTCGAAAGCGTAGAGCTTGTGCCGGTAGGTACGGCACCGTACTGGGGATACCTGATGAGTTGAAATCCAGCAAGCCAACATGTCGATGCCAAATCTAACCATCTAGCGGGGTAGTAAACTCACTACCGGAATAAAAAAATAAACTAAACTAAAAGAAGTAATAATCATAGCAGTTTAATTTCCCGTAAACATCAATCAACCAATCAGAGTCGCTGTCACTGACATCTTCATCCCTTGCGTGGGAGGGATGCGTCGTGGGGAATGCATTGTGCACACGCGTGGGATTTCGGGCCGTGGTGGTCGAACAGGATGGCGCCTCGTTAGAGCCCGCGGAGCGCCGCGGCAGAGAGGGTGCGGGCGCTGTTTGAAAGGCGCTGCCCTAGTTCTGCCAACGCGTCCGTTCTGCCAACGCGTTTACGTCGGCGGCGGCGGCGGGCGGCGAACAGGAGCCTCAAAGTTGCGCCCCGTGGGCGGACGCTCGAAACGGCAGAGCGTGAGATAGGAGGGGGGAAGGGAGGGGAGGGGAGAGCCTCATCAACGTGTCAGCTGTCGGGCGGCGAGGGCGGCTTTCAGGTCACAGCCAGACTTTGCGCTGTTCGTGGATGCATCCGCGCACACAAACTCGCCGGCGGATGTTTACGCTTTGCCCCGAACGTTGCCCCCCTCCCTCCCTGTCCCCATCCCTTCCCCTGCCCCGCCCCGCCGCGCCACCGCGCGGGGCTATTGTGTGGCTGAACCCGGCGCCGCGGTCGCTCGCCCCGGTAGTTGATTCGACCTATTTGCTTTCTCCGATTTCGTTGTTCCGCAAACGTGCACTCAGCCTCCGAAATGCATCACCTCGAACATGTCAGTGTTCCCTTCTCTTCACACTTCTCTTCCCTTGAATAATTGACAGTCATGTCATAAATATACTGACATGAATCCTCGATGACATCCTTGCCATTTTCAATGCATTTCCTTAACACCAAACGTATTTATTTGTAAATTTCGTTGCTAGTCTCTAATAATGAAGAATGTAAAAATGTGAAATAAACCTGAGATCTGAAAAAGATTCGTTACTGTCATTCGTATCACACTTATCAAGAAAATATCACAGAAGAGATCACTCATGGTAGAATGCTTGTTTGATACTGACAAACGGAAAATGTGTTTGTGTAGCCTTATTAATACTAGGGATGAATGAAGATGAGTAGGAAAATAACAATCACTGAAAGCAGTATGTATTAGTTATTTTAATATGCAGTTTAGTGTAAATAAGCGGTGTGTTGCATTATTCTGAACAGTTTCGCCGAATGCCTTCCGGCGATTACATTCTATTTGGTGGTTTACAAATTAATAGTAGTGAGGGTGAAATCAAATGAAATCCTTAATTATTTTTGATAATTTGAATGAATTAATGATAATTTAACAAATGCATCAGAAATATTAATTTCTCAATTCTTATGGTAGAACCTATGATGTGCAATACAGGTCTTCCGTCATTTTGGAGGGTCTTGGAAGATTTAAAAATAAAGCCTTTTATTTTGACTGTTTTCAGTCCTGCAACATGATGCTCATGATTCTCTTGAAATATATTAGCTCAAATTATGGCTAATGTTAGGAGTACACATCCCACATCTCAAGTAAACGAGCACAGTTTGCCGGATCCTTGTTCCCAACTCGAAAAAACAAGTTAATTAACATTCACCCTGGAATAAAGCGTCCACCTCGTACTCGTACTTATGGGCTTAGATTAGATTGTATCGTGTGTACAGAAATTTACGCCTGGCACGGTGGAACTCGAAACTACACACCCTGTCTCTCATTAGCTATGAAATTTCTCACCGGTCGTTTTGAATCCTGTTAATCACATAATATCTGCTATTCCTCTTCACTACTTCGTACAATGTACTCCACTTCCTCTAGCCACCTCGTGTTGGCTAATGTCAACTTCAATCGGTTAAAGAGAGATATAAGATTAGAAGCAGTTCCTACTTCCGACTTTATCCATCCGTTTTGGATAATGGGAACATTAACTGGCTAATTCAGGAATTAGTGAGATTTGAACTTTATTTGTAGTGTATACTTAATTTGTAGGTACGAAAATTAGTCGGAAGGTACATAAACCTGGGACTGCCATCTTCGCATTATATACTAATAATACAGTACATACATTATATTTCTTTTGGATTGTTTTAGTGGAATTCTGGGGAAATTATTCAACTAAAAATAGATAAACAATCTTTAGTGTACTAATTATGATATTATTTCATCAAATGTTTCCTAGATATTTTTTACGCAAATTTCATGTCTGTTAAAACCATTGATGATCGGGGGGAATTAGTCCCTGTAAGAAGTCTGGGTAAACCTTTGAAGAAACAGTATTAATTTCTATATTGTGAAAAATTATTTATTTCATTAATCTATAAATTATCATGAGCTTTTTTTCAAAATGCAGACTAATTAAAAGCGATTACATTTTCGAAAAGCGCTGTATAAGTTTATTAGCTCATATGTTTGTTGACCGAAAAGACATTCCTCATGCTCTTTTGAATTCTCTTTCTTGCGTGTGTAATTCGGAGGGAGTCGTATCTTCTTGACCTGCCTTTCGTCGCCCTAGCTTCTTTTGTGTCAGCGATCTCCAGTTACCACTCCAGAAACGCTCCCGCAGCAGGATGCCTGATATCCTGGAGTGACCCACTGACGCGGCTGAGAGCCCAGAAAAAGTGGCAAGGCCCCCGACTGAGGACTCGCACTATATATAGCGCTCGCAGAGTGTGTGCGAGTGGAGAGTTCCGCGAGATATGGTGCTTCATGCTGTAATTGCTTTCATTGCCAGGCCTCTGGTTTTTTTACTCAACAGCGTGTTACGACCTGTGATGTACTCATATATACTCATTTCAAGACGGATGACCTGCTTTGGCGATAAGGCCACTTATGGCGCTATTTTGCGCGGCAAAAATGTTGATGTTATTGCAGAAATTGATGTGTAATAGGAAGTTTGCTGTTGATTGACATATGTTGTAGCGTCTAACTTTTTATAATTAACTAAGTTTTTATAATTCTGCTTTTATACTGGAGTTAAAATATGAGTTATCGTCCTGTGCATGTAACTTGGTTTTGGAAGAGAAAAAGGGGGTGAAATAATTAAACTATTAGAAAAAAGCACTAACAGGGTGTGAAAAGACATTCCGAATTTAACCTTTTAACGGCCAGCTCTTTCTCGTTTGAGGACACACATTTCTGATCATCTCTAGTTTGCTTCCTGTGCCCTAATTTGCAAATTTTATAACCTCAATAGACACAGATATCTTAAACGCAACATGTAAGCAAGTTTTCGAATTCCTGAATGCTGCACGTTGATTTAGCCGAGATTGCTAAATTACTTTTAACTGCCGCCACTAAAAATATTGTTACTGAAAATCAATTAATTTTGGGAAAAATCTCAAAAAATTCTTTCTTACTAGCCTAGCTTGGGAACAAACTCGTGGAATTATTCAGTTCACTATAACCATTTACATTTTTAAAGGAAAACTAACCATATGATTTACATATGAGTCATATAATTAGTTGCATATGACCACATGAGTTAACGTTTTTAGGTGAAAGTAAAGAAAGCATAAACACATCATTTTCCTTCGGAGTTTGCGCTGGCCTCTTTTAGCATTACATGTAAACACAATATCTTAGCATTTGCAAACTTAAGGTGGCAATTTTCTCCCCCAGAATGAAGGGGTTATAAAGTCGTAAAAAAGGAAGAGATAAGAAAGGATGGCGTCAGAAGGGTATACTCATGCAAGATTCTTTCAATAAGAACCTTATGCATCATATCATGGGTAGTCCATTGTTGTCCGTAGTCGTCAAATTGATGAATTTTATTAAGAAGGCGATGCATGACTTGTAATTGTGTAGTAATTAATGGGAGTGGCAGGCTGGTTCCGGAGCAAGAAGTACGGAGCGACAGGAAAATGAGAGAGAAAAATTCAGACATGTTATAATATAATATTTTAGGCAATAGCTCAAGAAATCGAAGAATGTTCGTTCAAATTATGCTTATTTTTAGAAGTATGTGTTTGTGGTCACTAATTAATTTACGTTAATACCCTCTTTGGTCAAGATGAGACATTTTGTTTACACACCTTCATAAAGTTATTTACTTCTGGAACATTTACTTAATGGATAGCTTTTTTGTTTTGTATCAGAAAGAAAATAATTTTGTGGTATACATAAACACAAGTATTTTTATTTCATAGGAACCAAAAAATGTACGAATTTAAAGCCGGTGATGGTCACAAAATGACCTGTCGTTGTCCACTACTACTATTACACGAGATGCATTCAGCAAGTAAGTTTTCCTAGGTCGCCAACAGAAGGAAAACACAATTTCATGGACAAAATTTATTGGGCTAAATATGTCGAAGGCTAGTCGACAAGGTCTTCAGACTTGGTTTAATGAAATTCAAGAGAGTAAGGACACTGAATTTATTGGTGAAGTGAATATATACAAAGCTATACAAATTTCAAATGCAAAGTCTAAACTGATAGTGAACATATACAATACTTTCTTAGAAACTACATAGCTTAGCGTCGCCCGATGGTACAATAGCGCTCTGGGTGGCCAATAGGCGGGCGCGTCGAGCCCTCGCCATCAGAAAGGTCCACTATTACCCTCAAAATTACGTGACAGAAAATAACATCTAGATAGGTCAAAAGGGCACGGAACAGTTATTGAAATATTTTGGTCATTATATGAGAGTGGGATGAAAACGGAGTTCCAACTTCCAGCTTATCGGGGTCACGGAGGACGCTATTTCCTCAGCTGTAATTAAATGCATAAGCGCGCACATCTCTCTCTCCCTCTCTCCCCTCCCTCCACATGACTCCCCGTCTCTCCCCCTCTCTCCCCTCCTCTCGCCCCCTCTCTCTAGTATATTCTGTATTGCGTACTGTAGGTTGGTTGGGATATAACCATTGTATGAGATTGTATGAGACAGCACATCCTGGACTATTTCCCCACATAAACTTCGACACAGTTGAGACATTGTCTTACCGTGGGATCAGCATTTGTATCCTTTTGTCGTAGAAGTCGATCTCTTGGGAAAGGTACCACTGTTTGACAGCCATCAACTCCTCTGTGTCCCTGTAATACGCATAATGCTGGTAGTACAGTGATTTCTTGCAGTGTAATAAAAGATAAAAATCGCTGGATACTCGGGATCCGGACTTGGAAGTGGATGGTCAAACACATCCCAGCGGAACCGTTGTAATACATCTGTTTTAACCCTATACGTCTGCGTTCACCCAATATTCATATCTCTCTCCAATCAGTTTCCAATTTTTCTTACTGCTGTTGTTTCTGTTCGGTCAGCATTTCGCGAGTTATGCAGCGATCTCAATATTATTGCTCCATTAACATTCTTTCCGAAAGCAGTTCCGGATTAAGACCTGGCAAATGTCCAAGTCAATGGAATGTTTAATTTCAATGACTTTGTAAGGTTAAGCATATTTGATTCCGATGACATTGTAAGACCAAGAGAATATTTGATTTCGTTGACATTGAGGATTTCAATGGGACGTTTTCTGGCGTTCGGAAATGAACTGGTCAACGGAAATTTTGGTTCCTAATACAATGTACATTTCAAAGAGACATTTCTTCTCAGTCATGATCGGTGTCAGAAATGTGATAACAAGTGGTTTATAAAAATGTGGAATCGCCTACTAGGGGTATCATTTGAGTTGTTAGTAACTATCGATATCAAAACTGTTTCCATTTCGTCCCCATCAATTGGAATCTTTGTAAACTTGTGTTATGAATAAATGAGCATTGTGAAGTTCCTCTTCGAACTTTCATTTCAACAAGCTGCATCCAACCACTGGTATTGAACCTGTGGCATTTCACTTCTACTCAGTATCTGCATTTGTGACGAGTGAAGAACATCACTCGCGTATCACAGTGACGCAGTTACAGGTCTGTGTCAAACACTGGAATCTGCCCCAAGCGACAGGCTTCTACGGCCAAGCGATACTGCAAACCACCTGAAACATTTCTTTAATTTAATTAACTTTTGTTTTATTATTTTTTCTCCTCCGCCTAACTATTTTCTCTGATATGCGGATCGTAGAAATTTTATAATTTTTGCGTATCGGCGACCATGCCCAGTTAAGAACTTCAAGTATTTAAAGTTAAAAATGTATGGCGAGACATATTTGTAGTAACAAAAATAACGTATCCATTTCGTTTTGGTAATGAAACTAGTCATGATAGAAAACATTTAATCTACGTTAAAATCTTCCATCATCGTACATCTTGCAACTCATTTACACAATTAATATTACTCATAATTACAGCAACATTAATAGCATTACAAACCGTTTTAATATACAATCATCCATACTTTATAACACAAACCAAACTGGCAATAAGATTCACACCGGTTATTCATGACACATTCTTACTATTTTTGAATTGGTCATTTATAAAAACAAAAAACAAAATGTCTATGCATTACATTTAATTTTTAATTTACTGTACTTTACGCCGAGAGGACACAAGTACACTTGGCCGACTCGCCTTCCAAAACACACGTAATGTTTCCAGTTTACATGTCCATATTACAGGTACATAAACTTTGTAATCCAAGCTATCAGCAAACAAGTTTTGAATGCCTTTATTACATATATACAATATTACACAAGTTTAAAAGCAAGAGTAAAAACGATATTTTTTTATCCAACTTGGTTTAAACTGTACAAAAAATGTTTGGTTCATCGATGGTTAAAAGCGATTCCCTTCCATCGCTACACTCGATAATATTCCGTTTGCATTCATCTGATATCTGTCTGCTGGACTCAAGAGGCAAAGGGGCCGAAAGGCTACGATGCAACCTTCTTGGCGAACAGCCCCTAAGGCTTTGCTTCTGAAGCCCGCGTGTCCGTTCGAGGTGTGCGGTGGTCCTTGGGAGCCAGGCTCCGCCGCGAGGGCGTTGGCCGCCAACCGCTGCGAAAGAGGGCATGGCGACCAGATGAGAGAAGGTACGACAGGAAGGTACGAATTAGCAACCGGAAAGAAACAAAGTAATAGAAGTAAATGAGGAAACAAATGAGGAAAGAGAGGAGAAAAGGGAAAAAGAGATGAAAAGAAAAAAGTAAGGAGAGAAAAAAGGAAAAGACACAGCTGACCTGAGAGCAATACTCTCTCCCTACTGCGCAGACGGACAAGCGGAATGAGAGCGGCGGTGACGGTTGGTGGGTGGAGGGGGGGGGATCCGTCAAGAGACGGTCAGGTGAGCCGTCGTCGCGGGGTGGTCCCCCTCTCCCGCCTCCTCCTCCTCCTCCTCCCCCCACTCCGCCCCGAATCGCTATTCCGGGCGGCCCGGTAAAATTAGCAGGGGGCGCGGGCTGCCGCCACAAAGGCCGTCCCTCCCCTCCCCTCCCTGCCCATCACCCTCTCCCCTCCCCCTTCCCGCTGCGCCGCGCCACGCGCCACCTGCCGCCTGTCAGGGCTGCCGCGCAGCCTGCGCCGCGCTCCCGGCCACGCGACCGAACTCGCCTCCTTCCCCCTTCAGGCCCTCGGTGGGAGACGAATCGCAGTCCTAACAGGTTCTCCAATCCCACAAAGAGGTCGAATATCAAATTCTTCCATTCCTTCATTTATCAGTGAAAGTGAAAATCAAAACATCTAGAAATAGAATCTGCAAATGATCAACCATTTCTATCGCTTGGTTTAATTTCGAGAAAGTTAAAGTAGTTAGTTAAATAGTAGATAGTTAAATCAGTAAATGAGCAATAAAATTCAATTTACGTAATATTCAATAATACAATGTTGTATTTTGGAGTAAAGAAGCAGTAAAAAATTCACAAGAAAATAAAATGCTGAAATAAGTAAATTATTAACATTTTTTAAGATCTGCAAAATTTGAGAATTTACTTTCCATAATTTTAGAGCAATTTGCAATGAGCTTGACAACTTTAGAAATTTTAATAGATACATTACGTACATAATAGGCAAATAAACGACATTAATACACCTGCCACCACGCGTAGTGGCGCAGGGCGTAGCGCGCTGACTTTGCGTTCGGGAGAGCTGGACTCAATCCTCATGCCGGCCATCCTGACCGGGGTTTTTGTGGTTTCGCTATAGGTCATCCAGGCGAATGCTGGGATAGTTCTACTGAAACTACGAAACCAGCTATCCGAATCCGTTAACTATGTGAAGTTGCGAAGGTTAAGCGAATTCGAGACATTGCGGATTCCAGGTTGGGTGACCGACTAGGAACCTCGAGATCTAACAATGCTGAGGCCAATTGCCCTTCGAGGGACTTATAATGGCTAAATACAAATTAAAACATATCTGCCAGTTTAAAATTTTTCTTCGAGGGTTTGATTATTTTCATCGTTAGTTTTAATGGATCAAATTGAGATTACAGTGTCACCTCAATGTCAAAGAATAAACAGTTATTTTTCTGAAGGAATGCCATGTTCATCATTCCATAAAATGGAAATCTGTTTTGGAATATTGCACTTTTTACCACTAATAATTAACATTTTGTGAAACGTTCATTATCTCACTTTTAATCTCACAGAAACACGCATTTTAAGTAACTATTTGCCAATAGTGTAGTTGATTTGCACGACTATTGACTTTCGTACCGTTGAGTGCAAAAAATGCGATAGGAAATGTGTCAAGAGTGATTCGGATCGCGTCGGGTCGGGTCGGGTTGGGACGAGTTGAATCGACTCAAGTCACAAAGCGTCTAAACTGATGCTACGAGCGCATCCGCGGCTTCAACTGTTTCTGTATGTGAGAATTATCTAGAATGTTTAATACCAACTTTGGAGTACTAGGGCCGATATCCAGGTTAGTTTGGGAAATTAATGGTGTTCTAAGCGGGTGCACTGATGTTTTAACGGTATTGTGTCGTTTTCTCTACGGCTTATTCTGCCTTTATTCAATCATCATTTACCTCACATTCATAACTATTTCATATATTAATTCCTGTCGTTTTCAGCATTAGCATCACAGTGTAAATAACAGGTGTGAAAGGAAAGATGGATAAATTAAACAGTTTGTGCAACAATAACTATAAATGAGGGAATCAGATGATATGCTTCAACACAGTTTAGTACTAATTTTCTTTGTTTCTTTTCTTTTTGATTTGGCACTGAGAGCGAAATATTTTCAGTCCTTATTCTACGAAAACAAACACTGTCAGTGAGTCACGTCAGGCGAGACAAGTCTCTTGTTGAGACGCTGGGACGGACGGGAGTTTCGCTCCGCTTCCTCGTGCGGCGCAAATTAGCGCTGCGATGGCGAGGAAAAGCCATTCCGGCAGCTTTTGATGCGCCCGGCACCCCTCCTCCCAGCACAATGGTCAACGAACGCACGGCCAATTGCGTCAGTCGCGCAACGTCCCAGCGCTGCTAATGAGTCATTGCGCCCGCGTTAACCTCGTTTCGCCCCCAGGCGCGCGCCAGGAACCGCCGCCCGCGCGTCTCCCTCTCGGCACTGCGGAAATGCCTGGCGCCTGCTCAGTGTAAATGGCACTGCGGCGCTCAACGAGGAGGAGGCGGACCATAGACCTCCACCGCACCCTCCGGCTTAGGTGGCTCAGGGCATCCGTTGATGTCCCAGCAGTGCCTCTGACTAGCAGGTCCTAGGGTTTGAGTCCCGGTGGTGGAAGGATTTGCGATACAATCCGGGTAGCTACGTCGATATTAGCCGCTTTCTGGAGGAGAAATCTAGTGGTTGGCTGCTCTGATAGTTTCTCTTTTTAACATTCTCCTTTCCTTTTCCTACGGTTTCTCCGTTCAGCACCAAGCGAAAGCCGGAGCAGAACGGGCCAAGGGCCGCGCGCGAAATTTCCTTCCTCTTCCTTGACCTATTGTCACCCTTACTGACAATCACACGTACATGCACTATACTACCACCCACGCCGAGAGACCAGTCGGGGCTCCCACCAGTGGAGTGGTTGGGGAAAACCCGCAAGTTGACGTGTAGGACGGCGCGAGACATCGCCTTCCGGCGAGGGAAGATCACCGCCACCTCCCGCAATAAAAACATGCACTACACGTACGGAACAAATGACCTTAGCAGTTGACGCGTCTAGAATCACTATTCAATCAATACATCAATCAATACACCGTCCCAAACCGGGGAAGTCATGGGACAAAACTGCCACAAAATAACGCATTGAAAAACCAAACTCGGTGGGGTATGCATAAGTTGCTACAGTAGTATGGAGACCGGTGCGTGCGCTAGGCGATGACGTCACCGGTTCCAGGAATTATGGTTCTACCCGAATTTTATAATCCCTCTGATTTGCTAAACAAAAATTGTGTTTATTAAATTCCGTTACAAATCTATTTTAGTTCTTTCTCTCTTTAACTGCTGTAAACGTTTTATATTAGACTAAAAATTAATATGTAGATTATTAAGAGTTGCTTAACAGTAAAGTAAAAATGGATATTTATCGTGTGTTTTTTGATTATTTACCCAATGAATTTCCCAAATTATTCCCAAAATATATTATATTATGTTATGTTATATTATGTTATATTATAACCAATATTATTCCCAATTTATTTCGTATATGAGGTTCTCTCGCTACCAATTACTTATGATAATCATCTTAATGAAATCATCAAACCTTATTGGATTTATTGAGACACTAGTTTTTTAAGTGTTACGTCTTTTCGGGATTAATTTCCCTTTGTCCTCCGAAAAGAATATTTGTGAGAATTTCTATTGCTGTGATGACGAGCGACTCTCGCATGCTCTCGAATGCCTTGTAGAACAATTCTCGATTTCTAGTAGTCGTACGTAAGGAAAATGTTTTCTCTATGACATTTGTTAGAAAAGAGTATCTTAAAGAACCTGCCTGTTAGAGATTCTAAGAGAGCCTCGAGAACTTGCTTAGGGTAGTGCCTTCGTCAGGTTAAAGCTGGAACGTGTGCTGGCTGCTCTCAGGAATTTGTGGCCTTGGAAGGCAAGGGAAGGGAAGATGAGAAGATGGCCAGGATAGGGGCGACGATACGAGGTCAGGCGGCGGGGGCAAAGGCGAAGACGAAGGCTCTGGGGGCAGGCTACATAACATTCTCTCCCCCAAAGAGGTCACAGCTGCTGCGCAGCGGAAGAGAGGGGAAGGAAGGATGCTCAAGACGGGTAGGGAACGGACAACATATCTTTCGGGGGAAGGCGAAGTTTTGGAGTTCCTCTCTCAACCCCTCGCACATGCAGACTTCTGGCTGCCCCCAACTTGTTCGGTGGAAAGACAAATAAACGGCCTTTCCATGAAGGCAATTCAAATCACCCCACTCACCAATAATACGGTTTCGCTACGTATTTGTTGCTCTGTTATTAAAAATACATGTTACATAGCGCATGCATTTGGATTCTTAAAATTTCAGTACTGTGTTTAGAGCCTGGCGGAAATATGTCAGGTAATTAACGGTAATCTGTTCCTTAATATCGAATACAAGCTTCTACGTTGCCAGTTGCAGAAAGCGCAAGCAGGCCCCTCGCGCCTGCAATGTCACCCGCAGCGAGACGGAAATTGCCTGCGCAAGTGAGACGGATTGCTTCCTTCCGCTGCTGCGCCCCGTTCAGAGGGCACAGCTGCGTTTCTGCCAGCGCTGCAAAAAGTGGTTGACAACCGCCCGCGCGGCCACCGCAGCACGCGCGCATCCACGCCCACGCGCACAGCTGCGTTTAACCTGCGTTGCGCAACGGCCCACGTGCGACTCAACCCGGTCCCTCACACTCTACCTCACCCCATCTCACCCCACTCCACCCACCTCATCCCCACACCTCACCCTAATGCGCCCCACCACACTCCGCCATACCCCACTTCTCATACTCTACTCCTTTCCATGCCACCACACACCACTCCAGCCCACCCCACTCCAACTCATTATATTCCAACCCACCCTACTCGACTCCATCCCAACCCAACCTAAAATACCCCACGCCACAACACCCAATCCGATTCTACGTCACCTTATTCCAGTCAACTCCAACCCACTCCAGTCTACTCCACCTCCCCTCATTCCACTACAATCTTCCCCGCTCCAGTCCACTCCACCCACCACATTCCCACCACTCCGCATTCCATCCTACTTCACTCCACCTCACGCCGCCCCCCTCCAACCAACCCCACTGACATCACTTCACCCCATTCCCCTCATCCCATCACACTCCACACCCCCGTCATCTTCGTTCGTTCCGATCCGCCCCGACCCATAGCGACGCCCCCAGTTTGCACGTGTTTAATGTGATGGCGCATCTAGCACGACACCACAGGTTTGCGGCGTTCAATACGCCGCACGCCCTATGTCGGGAGGAACGAAAAGAAACTTCGTGTTTTTTATAAGAATTCCACAAGATTTCGTATGTGCCGTTGAGGTTGTAGGAGGCAGACTCTGAGGCAAACAATTACAATCTAACCACTCACATATTTTGAAATGTCTTTAAAGAAACGTTTTGAAGTCAATGATCCGTTCTCGTCCCCCTGTATCGTAGAGAGCCGGGACGATGGTGGGGGCGGAGACGAGGAAGCGTGGGCCGATGCTGCCCTTGATCTTGCGGATGGAGGGGGTGTCAGAGAAAAGAGGGGCGGGGCGACGAAGGAACCCGCGCGGGCGCACCGCCAGAGCCGCTGTCACCGCGACTGCCTGATTTACGTGTCCGTTATCAGGGTCCCTCCCGGCCCCCACCACCTGTGCCGCCACCTACTGGCAAGGCGACCGTCGCTCGACTGAACTCAAGCCCCCGCCCGCAGCCCTGCCCACTCTCCCGCCCATGCCACCCGTCCGCGTCTACGTCCGCGCACCACCCGCGCTCTCATCACCACCCGCGCAAAACCCGCCCACGCACCATCAGCCCGCCCACCCGCTCCATCTCCGCTCGCCCCTCACTCCACCCCTGTTCCACTCCCGCACCGAACATTTGAACACTTGACTGTTAGCTCCACAATGTATTGAAGAGATTTCAAACGAGCCTCCATAAAACCTCCTATGAATACCGTTTTGGCTCACTCCAATGCAACAACGGTCCGAAAATCTCCCAAATGCCGCGTTGCTCGTTCCTCCCCGGAGGGAAGTCGCCCTCTGGAATGGCGATTTCCTCGTGGGCCGAGCAGGGGCGAGGACGCCGCCGAAAATAACAGCTGGCGTGGAACAGCGCCGGCCGGCGCGCACCAGGCGCCAAGGAAACCCCGACGAGCTCCTAACGACCCTCTCGATGAAACCCCCACCGAATGTTTTGTAACACATTTAGGAGTCATTCGTTTTTCAGAGGCGCATCCGAAGGTCTTATACACTTCCAATTTATGATCGGCTCTCTTTTTTGCAGCGTCAAACGTTTAAATTTTATGGGGTATGTCTACGTCTATAAGTCACAATAGTTGTCACGACTCACAGAAGGGGGAATCAGAATGATGGGAAATGAAACAGAAATTAGGTGTTGGCAGAAACTGTAATAGGCGCGTGTGTCGGTTCCAATTTCTTTAAAAAAATGGTGACAGAAGGAAAATTATACGAAAAAAATTCTCATTTGACCATTTCATCTAGAAATGTAATGAAGTAATTCGTGTAAAAAGTAATTCGGCAAAATCGACGGGATTTAACTGTCGGAATTCTCATCTCTCAACAACTTGGACCGAATGTTTTCTAGACCGCAGTCTGGAAGGTTCCCGGGGTATCGCCTTCTCTGGTCGAAAAACAGAGCTGTCAGGAGGGGCCTTGACGCAACAGCCGTCTTCTCTCTAGTCACAAGGCGTAGGGAGAACGTAAGCAGCGTGGTAAAGCCCATGTTGTAACAAGGTACAGCCTTCCGGAGTCTGTGCAGTAGCAATCGAATTTGTTTTAACGCACCGATCCAGCGTATTCGTAATTACCCACTGAAATGATTCTAGTGTTGTTGTTTTTTTTAATATAATCGTCACAAAATTAACGGTTGATTCGGAAATTACCTCCTAGTGATGCAACAATCAGACTGAAGACGACGAATGTAGAATATTGTATTGTAAAATTTTGAATATTGTGCTATGATGAAATTAGAAGGCACCGAATCAAGAATTGTGCTGCGCACGTTACCACCATTCAGGACTCGGAACTAGCGTAGGCTATGTCCTCAGACCTCCTTCCTTACGTCGTAATCTTGAAAAACCACTTTTCGACCTTCTGTTACGGTTTTTCAGGTTCTATTACGTCTTTTGAAGTGTTGAACATCTGAGAACATCGATCAGAATCATACAAAATTCACGAAAGTACAGTACAATGCTACCCAACGTACAATGCTCACGAACAGTAGGGTGTAACGCATTGTTTAGGACTTGGGTTTTAAAGTTAGGCTGAAGAATGAAGCTACTTGTTTTTTGAAATAGTTACTTGGAGAGAGTGGAAAGGTTGCATTGATATAATAATACATTATAAAAGTAAGCACATGTGACTATAAATCATTAAATATTTCTGTTATTTTAAACAACTTTCTCAAATATGTGCTTGGAAGTGGTACATGGATTTTAATGTAGCGAGAGTTTTAATTAATGATTTTACTTAGTAGGGTGAACATGTCATTTGAAGCGCTGCGCTGAACCTCATTTCGATCTGGAAAAGCGTTATCTGTCACACAGTTTTCAAAGCCTTCTACAGCCTTCAGCCCTCTACAAAGTTGGATGCTGCTCGTCTGCCATAAGCAGAATCCGTCCATCTACTGTGGCATCCCGGATGGTGTGCCCATGCCCTCACACTCACCACTTACAAGGGATGGGCAATTAAGGCAATTCATAATTCCTAGGTGTCTCTCTTGCTCACAAATTGTAAGCACGCAATAGCTGTTCAACATGATAATGTCTAACGGTATATTTTACCGGGAAACACAAATTACGTGTGGAACGAATCCTAAAGTTTATCGAAGTTTTAACTCTTCTCTATGTTCTCAAATTTTACGAAAATTTATAATATCAAATTTTTAATACGAAATACATATTTCAATTACTTTACATGTTCCATTATGATTATCAAATAGTTATCTTTATTTTTAGGCTAACTCTCCATGACAGTGTACTGTTTTGAATTATACACCTCTTTGTTGCTTCCAAATCTCTGGCGCTTCTCGGAGATTTGTCCTGATCAAATCGATGAGTTATAACAGTTCTCTAATAATAATAATAATAATAATAATAATAATAATAATAATAATAATAATAATAATAAGTATAAAAACTGCTTGTACCAGCATCACTAATCAGCGTGGAGATTCTTTTGTGTTTTAGACCCTTCCTTTAATTTTGTACAACTTGTTAGGTGGAGTTGATAATCAAGAATGCAAACTATTGTCTCATATCTTCTTTCGATAATAAGACAAACGAACCTTTAATGATCTCAGGGCTGAAAACGAACGGTCATCCCGTTTCTCTCCTCCATTTTTTCCGCACTCCCATCCGATTTCCCTGTCACGGGTGTGTTTCAACCTCACAGGAGGTATTGGACGTGGACAGTGTGACCAATTTACAAGGTGGATACATACACAAAAACTCTCACCAAACGGGACACAGTAGTCATCATAGAAGGGCAGAATGATAGTCACTTCATACCTGACAAACATGTTGACAAACTAAAACGGTCGCCCAAAACATGAACTTTGTAGCCTGCATTCTGCCCTTCGGGTATAACAAACCTACACTTGGCACAGAAATTAGACATGCAAACAACCAATTGACACTACATCTGAGAGAGGCAAATAATAAGCCAAAATGTTAAACAACCAAATTTACTCTCAGAAAAACATGTTACCTCTACCTTGCCGCTAAACATTCATTAGGTAGTGAACTTGCGAAATATGTCCTTTCACAACATCGAGTGTTCTGCTCTAGACCCATCCCACTCACATCTCCTAGTTCTCTTCTCTACTCCATTAACTTACTTTGTATATGTATACCGCCACCAAAACGAGCTTTAGATTACTTCCGTTTCTTAGAAATCTAGAAATAATTCTGAACAAAATTAGTAATTGCTCTTTTAAATCCATTGTATGTAGAGATTCAGTATTGATTTTCTCAGAGAATCACGCGAAAAGTCAGTCTCAATTTACTTCATTCTTTTAATTTAGATGTTACAATAAATATACGGTACCATTTAAATCCATAGTAGTGGTGCTACAGAATGGCAAAGACTTTCTCAATCTAGGTATCTTCAGTACCTCATTAGTTAAGGGCTGGTGCTTCGGGTATTTGCATGTGTCATTAAGAATATTACAGAAGAGGAAAACATAGTCTTACAAGACTAAACTTCTGCAATTTTTGTAAAGAAAATTTCACTGTATACATACTTTCTTACGTTATGGAAAACAACTGAGTAAGATTGAAATATTGCATTTTCTGCGCTACTAACACTTCAGCCATTAATTCAAAACGTCCAATTCAACCAAGAAGTGAGCAACGCACTGTTTCCAGCACAGCGTTATCAAAACTATGTGCATTCGCTATGTTAATAATATCAATACAGTAATTAGAATATATGCAATCGACATGAAAATAATTAAGAGCATTCGTGAGATACCTTTTGTCTTATATAACAGTCCCAATAGCGTTTCATTTCATCACCGACTTCTAACATTCACACTTCAGATACGAGAAACACTATTGCTTTTCGCGCATTGTCCCTAAACGCGGCATTGTCCCTAAATTTCTATTTAGCTTTGCGGATTGCTTAAAAAGAAATACATCAATACATTGAGAATACACATTGAGTAAAAAGTAAAAATGCGAGAAAGAAAAAATAGAATTAATATTATAATTATAATTAAATTAATTATTTTTCATGTCATTCATTCAGTTTTTCTCGTGGTCCGCGGTGTGAAACCTGTATATATTTCATTCATTTAAGCAGAAATTCCGCAAAAATTCTCTTTTTTTCAGAAAATTGTACATGACCTGTTTTGAAGAGTTAATCTTGTACAACAAACTTTGTCTGAGACAAAAATCTTTATCTCCAATTTTGAAGTTTCAATTATTCCCCCTATTTTCGAAAAAGTGGGTATGTCAATGAAAATGAGACCTGCAGCATTCTCTTAACCGTCCTGTACACTATTCAACAACAAAATTTATAAACAAATTGGTGCCATTTTTTGAACTGTACGTCCCGTACAGTTTTATTATTCTTTGACAAAATAAATTAAATAAAATTAAATCCCGTATTAGGACTCCAGGACCCTCTGAGGTCATCGCTTGTACGGCAAGCAATTTGCCTCGTTTAAAGGCGGCTCCACTCAATCGGCATTCGCCCAACAGAGAGCTTCTGCTCGCCCAATCCTGAGCAGCTGATGGACTCGGCGAACGTTCGCTTCATTTGATGTGTCCAGAAGACCGACACGCGATAGGTAGGGTAAGCACCGAATGTTCGTCGCTCGGCAAGTAGCAAGAAAATCACACACACACACACTTCTCTGGATTCGGCGAGTAGTCGCTCGCTGCTTGCCGAATACCGAATGTGTGGAGCTTCAAAAGGCGTGGTGCACCTACCCCCAAATCCCCGCAGGAGAAGCCACGATCGCGAAGGTAGTCGCGGTTTCTGGTGGAGGAATGTAAGCGACACCCGGACCCTGAGATTCACGGCGCAACTTACGTCGAAAAAATGAGGTCGGTCCTCAGTGAGTAGGCGGCTCGCTGCCGACCCTTGGGCGGGATTGGGCGTGGAATGCTTTAGCCAGCAGCTGGCATCCCCTGTGCAGCTGGGCGGCGTACTTCGTTCAAGCGGGGAACACGAACTTCCCTGTCGGGGTTGCCAGATTCCGCCGATTCACGTCGACAGCCTCGAGGGGGAGGCAGCGGTGCCCCAAACCCCCTGGGTCTTGACTCGGGGCTCCCCAGTTGAGCACTTGGCTTCGTCGAGGCAGTGGCCCGACACTGGGCAAAGAGAAGGGGCTTGTCCCGGGGCATGTGAGTAGCGCATAGTATCTGGGACTAGCCTGGATAGCTAGGAGCTCTGAGCTGGCAAGGCGGCCAGACCCAGGCATTGAATGGGGAGGTTGCCGTGAGGGCAAACTGCGTTCCGGCGGAATCCGGATACCAGCCTCTCGGCGTACTTGTGCCGGCAGGGGGTGAGGATAAAAGCATAAAGCTTAGGTGCCCACCCAGGGGATAATGCCCCCTGGTATAACAAATGCAGGTGTGGCGTAGTAGACCACGCAGGGTCCATACTCTTGATTTAGGCTCTCGCTCTGCCTCTCTCTCCCTGTGTGCTTTGGGTATTTCTTTTTGGCTGACTATTGTATCAATGGACATTCTAAAGTAACCATTTTCGTTGGGAAACCTCGCAAGATCTATTCGAACGTGAACATTCTGATACTCACACGCACGTCTACCGAGCATTGGTAGAGCCCTCAAGTAGCCGAAGAGGGAGGAACCCACCTTGCGGGAAAGATGCAAGGGAAAGGGCGTGAAACGTTGCCAATAAACTCTCAAGGGCAACAGGATGTGCTTAGACCTTGAGTGAGAGGCAATTTTAAAACTGGTCAGAGTGAATTTGACTATACTCTTATTGTAACTTTAAAATAAAATGTAGGAACGAAACGAACATATATGTCATTGCGTCTTATGTAGTTCGAGCGAACATTTACGTATGTTGTTTAATATGATCTAAAGGATGATATTATCGTATGATCATGATATGCACGTATTCATATTAAAAATTTAAGACACTTCAAAAATAATTCGAAAAATAACACACGCTGTCTGGTTTACGTCTAATGATCAAGAACATAGACAATTAATTTTGTAAACAATTAAAGACTTACTACGACAATTTTCTTGAGAAATCAATATTTAATTTGTTACGCTTACACAGATCCTTGCAGGATTAAATCAAGATTTCCAAAAGATAAGTTTAGAACTTTTGAAAGTTTACTATTAAGATAAATTAAAAACATCAGTTGCAGTTCTTATTTAAATTTAAAATAAAAAAGTAAGTCATTTTCTCTTGTTACAATGTCCTAGTCTTAAGGAACGTTTTGATGAAAGCGACCAACTGATAAAAATGTTATTTAATTTGTAATGTTTAAAAGTCCTGAAAAGCATAAAATGCCATGTTCTCATACTCAGTGCGTCACAGCTTACGACACTAATGATAACATGAGACTGATAGGCTCCAAGGAAGAGATCGCTCGCCATTAATAATTTTCTGTCTATCGTTCCGTTATGGTAAGCAACCTGTTTGATATTTTTGGGTGTAAAGAACTGTTGTACTTTGTATACAATAATGTTATTGTAATATTAGTGAAAATTATTTTTGTTAAAATATTTAATTTTTGTAGTATACGAGAGATTTTTTCTGTTATTCTTGAACAGTATGCATACTACTGTTTGGAAAACCATTTTCATTGGCAGAATTTTTGCTGTTGTAGGCCTGGAACGTTAAAAGCTAAAAAAATGCCATTTTAATTACGATTTTTCTTAATTGTAGTTTCCTATGTATAACATTATTTACCAACTTTTGTTTCACTATTTTTCATATAATTCAAATACAAATACCTGTCTTCAAAACCTCATTGCTCAATTTCTGAACTCATTTCTGAAGTTCCATTAAACGTTTTTCCAAAGACATTTATTTGCCGAAGTTCTCCCCTAGTAATTCATGAATGCACTGTTAAACATTGAAACGACAAATGCGTTCCAGTATTTTATTAAAGGGATGCAATTGAATCCATTTAATTTATATTGAAACTGAATTATTTTTCTCCATTACTTCCTTTACTTTAGAGAAACATTTTATAATTCCTTCTTTGTATTAAATGGTTCCCTGTTTGCTGTAATAGACAATTATAAACCTTGTAAGATGCAGTAAACTTGTGGATTTACGTTTGAATGCTTCTATCTTTTACTTTTTTTCCTGGATTATTCCCTAAATTATATAAAAATTCCTATGACAAAATTCTATTCTGCGAGCCCTAATTGAGAATTTTGAATAGCAAAAAATAGTTACGTGTGTTAATTTCTATTTTCTATAACTTCAAGTCAGCGGTACAGGCATAAGGAAATAGTCATTTCGCCTTAACAGGAGGGAAATTAACGTTCTTTTTTATTAAAATATTGAATATAAAAGGCATATTCTTCCCTCTTTTTTAGTATTTCCTCAATCTGTCCTTATCAGTTATGATGTCTAAGGCAAATGTTACCACTGCAGAGACGCTCGATGGTAAGGATTTAGGGCTCGAGCTCCGATGGCGACGGATTTTCGACACTAGCTAGGCTGCTAGGTCGAATTCAGCCTCTGTCTGGAGGAGACTTCTAGCGGCCTGCTGCTCTTTGTAGTATAGTTTTCCGTGATTTTCGCCCAATGCTATGCGAATACCAAAGAAGTACCCCCAACAAATGGGTCAGGGACTTCGCGCGATCTTTTCCTCATTATCTTTGTCCTCTCCTCTCGTCCCCCTTTACACAGTCAATTACATTTTCGTGCACTGAACCACCACACATGTCGAGAGACCAGACGGGGGCTTAGATATTTTTCCGCCTGGGGCGGTGCGTGTGGCGGAGATACCCGGATATACTCCCGTAAGCCGTCGTGTGCGTCAGCCCTTGATCTCACGTTCCAGCAAGTGAAGAACACCATCTCGCGTAATGTAACATGCACTTCTCCTGGAAAAGAATGATTATAATTCTTGACGCACACGAAAACACACAATGATCATTCAATCCAAGGATACTTCGTCATTACTTTCAGTTTTTTAAAGAAACTAAGAAATATGGCAGAAGTGTGGGAATGGACCTAATTATACTTTTCTTAACGCTTAATTACATGTATTCAACACGAATTTTATGTATCTTTTCACTACGCACACAATCTGCATAGAGTGAGTAGAGATTGTTTGAGCAGCGAACACTTTCAGATACAACGTTTTTGAGCACTACACTTGTTTGCCCATTCATTGCAACAACGCACTGACCTGTTTCTCGAAAAGAAAATAAGCGAATACAAAACACTTTTTGATATTATCCGCGCACGTTTTCTTGATACCCTCCCCCCCATTTCGCTAGATGCGAAAGACTTATTTTGACGACAGGACGATTATAAACCTGTAGTTCGTTTTGAAAATAGTTTCTATTACACGGGAGCTAACATTTCTGATAATTAGATTTTGTCAACAAACCTCATCCCTAACATTTATTCTAAATTCAATTAATGTTAGTGAGGAGTGGGGGTAGGTATGCCGGAGCTCAAGAAAAGGTGAATCAAATTCATTGTGTTGATTCCAAAGCCTCCTGCGCCCAACTGAATTTCAAGTTGCATTGAGCATTTTTACTTTTCCTCTCTACACTATAGAAAAAGGGGGAAAAGTATTGGAAACACTTCAACAACACGATCTCGAATTTTCGGTCGTAAAAGCCGTGTTTAAGTTTATTTTCAGTTTAATTCTGACGCATGTTAAGATGTAATGTGTATTATATTTCATGCAAAATTGCGGGAAAACTACTTATGTTTTCGAAAACTTTTGCGTGATATATTGATGTTCTGTGTTTGAAGAACAGGTTTTATTAAGGAAAGTCTTTCGTCAATGTTGTGGTAAGAAGACGCATAAAAATTAAGAACTTTTGCAAGTTTCTAAAATTTTTGAATTGAGAATTTTTGAATATACTGAGGCCAAAAGTCAAAATATCCATTTCAAACTCGTATGGTCTAGGGTTCGGCTAGATCTATCGGCGAATATCGATTTTGGAGAAAGTCGTCTGAACGATTTAGGCATAAAAATTGACTACACACAGAGAGACCTTTGCCGTCAACCAATATTTCGTGATCAAAGGCTCCCCAAAATGTGGATTTTTAGAAGATTGTTAGATGACATAATTTTACACTTTTTTAAACATTATTTTGAAACCTTTCTGTATTTTTATTTGCAAATTCAGAATTATTATAGTACACCTCTTTGTTTTTTTTGAACAGATTAGATTTTAAATAAATTATTTATATAATCTAAAGCCATTCATATTTATAATTTTTTAATTAAAAGCCTGTTAACGATACATTTCGAGACGCGGTGTCGCCTACTTTTTAATAAAAAAATGTATAAGCATAAATGACTGTAAGTTATATAAATAATTTATTAAAAATCTAGTCTGTCAAAAAACAAAGAGGTTTATTATGTCTGAATTTACACTAGTTTTTCTGCCGAAAAATCACCGGGTTTTGCCGCAATGTTATAATACTTTCTCTATAATTACGGGTAGAGGGAAACATTTTTGGACAGTATACTCGCCATTATCCGAGCCCCAGTTAACAGAGGTAGTATCGGAAAAAACAGCCTAATAATCTATTGGAAAACACCTATCTACTGTTTCTAGCGCTAGAGAGATAAGAGGTTATCATCTAGCAACTTTGCTTCAAATACTTTATCGAAAAATATTCTTCTTCGAAGAAACAATTTGTTCATTTTTATCCTAGTGTTTATTGAATGTTATTAATTATTGATGTGTCATCCCGTGTTAAGAGTTGTTTAGCTTTAGCTACAAAATTACATTTTACCACACTTTTATGGTTATTTATCCAATTAACGCTAGATAATGAGAGTTTTTTTCGTTGACCGAGTAGTCTCGGTCCCAAAAATTCTCGAATCTACTTTAATTTGTGCCGTCTGAAGAGCAGAGGAGAACTAGATTTGCAGGTGCTATGCCGGTAGAAATTTTGACAGAAGTCACGTTCTATTACGCCTAGTATTCCCCTCGAAGGAAGTCTACTCGCAGAGGAGCTTAAGAAATCGATAAAACGTGCAGATGGGAAGCGAGAGCCACTGCGCAAGCGCATACGTGCCGAGGGTCCGTCCGTCATCGCTGCTCAGTCAGTACCTGTCTCGCCCTTCTCGGGGCAGCGAGCCCTTCGCGCCCTTCCGAACAGCCTCGCCCGGCACGGCCCCGCCCTGTTCCGCCCTCCACCCCACCCTCGCACTGCTCCGCCCTCCACCCTCCTGCTCTGCTCCACGGCCCCACGAGCAAAAATAAATCCTGATAGCGAATATCTTGCAAACGGAGCCTGTGTATCCGTATTTGTGCTTGCGCCCTTCCGAGTTGCTGGAGTTGGTGCGCGGCGGGCAAAGGGCTTCGCCTGCCGGGTCAGCAATTGCGGCTCTCTGGAAGGTGGTGAGCTTGTGGAGCGGCCAGGGACACCTGTCGGAGTGGCGTGCCGCCTCCAGCACGCCAGGCGCTGCAGTCACCCTGCCGTGACAGCTTTTCCACGTATCAGTCGATAATACGACGGCCAATGCTTTGTGGTAAAGCGCAACAAGAAAAAATGTACTCCCTCATTTGAAAGACGTTGCTAGGAACCAAAACCATAAAGAAATATTTTTTTCCAAAAAGTACTAATCGCGGTAATAATGATGTACATAATACGCATATGTAACGGAGTTCGCAGTTTCGCAGTAGTTTTTTTACCATGCTGTAATGATACAATTGATGTACATTTAAAATACATTAATTATATGTATAAATCCAAATAGTTGGCACCAAATCTAAATAGTTAATATTGAGTCATTATAAAACAAGAAAATAATAAGATAGCTGCATAATGTAGCAGCATTATTTATTTCTGTATCCTTTACACTTCGCGAATTGAAGTTAAAGTAACTACGGATAGATTGCGCCATATGTACTTCGTAAGCCAGTAGGGCCAACCTAAGCAGATTAGCGACGTGAGTGATTTACATTACATTTCAATGACTTTTTGGGAACAGTGAATAATTGTATCTCACAATTTTCAAATAACTTAAATAATATTTATATGAATATTTGTTTTTCGAAAAAATCGAGATTTTTGTTGTCGGTGTTGCCTTGATCTGCAGAGGATTCCAACATGCCGTGATCCTTGCAGTCGTTCTTCAAAATGGCAGGCGTATCGACCCATGTCAGTGAAATGGGTAAGAAATTGTGGTGTTTTTGATGGTATGTGTGAATTTGTAACAGTGTGGGGTGTGACATATTTTTATTAAGTGATAACATAATGTGAAGGAGCCAGGAATATATTGACTTGTGTTACGAACGGTGCTGTCGTTCATTTTAGCTGCATTGCTTGTAGCTCTTCGGTACTCCAGGCATATTTGTGTGGGTAGTAAAAAGGTGCCGTGTGTTAATGTATTTTGCATTGTGGATTCGTACATAATTTGTTTTCTGATACCAGTACATCATTGAAGGTAATAGGATATCTAAAATGAACCGTACTTCAGTGGTAAGTTCTTAGCCATGCCTTGGTTACCCCTGCTTATACGCATCCCCCCTGACTGCTGAGCGCAGCGGGGATGTCTAGACAGCAGGGGACAATATCGAACGGTCAGGTTTTGGGTTTTACCTTGGGCGTGGTAATCATCTAATTACTAACCAAAAAGTGAAATATAATTTAGAAAATCTATATATTCTTTATTGATTTCGTATTTAAGTGATTACGGCAAGCATATTTGCAGTACTCCTTTGGATTTCCTAGTTGTGTGTATACGTTGATAAAAATAAGAATTTGCATATCTAAATAAGTTTTTTTTGTTTATATTACTATAAAAGTTAATAGCTTTGCTATTGCACATGTGTAGTTCCTCAAGCTGGCAAAATGTAGTTCATCATATGCTGAACATAGTGAACATATTTCGAGTAATCTAGTGCTTTAAATTATTATTTCTAAATGAGTTTCTGGTATGTTGGTGTTCCAAAATATTTTGCTGATATTCCAAATGTAATACGCGTCCTGATTCGACTGGCACAGGGCCCGACGTGTACTTCTAGACGGAATGTCGTGTGCCAAGTGGCCAAATCGTAATTGGTTCTCTGTAACCCCTTACTTTTTCATTTTATTTTGATGGAGATTCAGCACACTATCAATTGCAATAAGAATGCACTTATTCTCGTATTATTAAGAATATTTAACAATTGGTAAACATGTAATTTCATTGCGCAGCTATTTTCTGTTGTATTAGTGCTGATCAGTTTCAATAGTATAAAAGTTTTACCCAAGTATTTCTAGACATATCATTAACATATTCATTTTATATGAGCCTGATCTAGTAACATTATTTAACGGATATATTTAGTTGTTCTTAAGACGTGGCTGTAGAATAATAAATATGAAAAAACAACATTATTTATTAAAATAAGTGTTTGACGGTATTTGATGAATGGTAAATTTTGTACGTGTAAAGCAGCAAGTTGGAGACACATGCCTTAGTTATATAACTTGGGAGGTTGTTGCCTTATTTTTTCTTGGCAGCGTCTCAGCGTTTCGAATTACTCTTGGAAAAACTCACCACGCCGTTCGTTTCCATTCTGAGGAAGATTTTGTTGAATAAACTAAACTAGTCGTGAAAATCCTTTTTAAAAAAACATGTACACCTCTTGAATACGAGTAGGATAAAGTGTGTTAAAACTTGCCAAGAAAAATGTTCGATTAGAAAATGAGGTTGAACATGTTTAATTGCCGTTGTCGTTCCTCGATCGGTGGGCACGGGGTGTGTCACCCTGCTTTGCGAGAAGAGGCGAATGCATGTGGCAGCTCGATTTTCTCGCGCGCCGCGCCCGCCCGGCGCGGGGCTGCCCGACCCACTCGCCGTTCATTATGCCGCGAAGTCGAATGTGCCGCGAGAGGCGACGCGTCCCCTCCCCTTGTCCAGCCCCCCTGCGTCACGGTTCGTCAGCTTCCATGCGAAGCACGTGCCATCCGTCCGACCGACCTCCCGACCGTGCTGGAGTGACAGCCTGCAGCTCCACTATAAACGATCGACTCGACGCGAGCAAAAAGATGCACCGCGGAGTTGCTAAACTTATTCGGTTTTTGTCGTCGTCTTGTGCTCCTCTTGACGATTGTAAATCAGTAATAATAGTTTGATGCAGCTATTTCATTGGAAGCACGTAAAATACGTGACAACTAAAAGATCACCTTGAAAAACGCTGCGTAACATAGCAGCCCCGAGAAGTTTGCAAGTACAAGAGCACCTACAGATTGATTCGTATTGCCTGGATATTGATCTTTAGAATCAATTGTTAATGGAATTTAGCGTAAGCGCTTTGAGTGGATAAATGCAGTTGGTTGTACTTATACATGTTTTTGTGACTTCTTGCACAATATTAAAACGATTTTCATGTACTGTCGTATTTGTGGTGTGGGCTCTTATTTAGTCTCATTTAATGATGTTTTAATGAGATAATGAAACGGCTTCCTTTTGGTAACTTCAGAAACTTGGTGGTCATTGTTCACTGATTAGATGCTTAGCTTAAAACGGCTACTGTTCTCAATTTTTACATGCACAATTGTTAATTTGATGTTCATGATGTTGACTGTGTTGTCACATGGCATAATTGTTACTAGCCTGTTGGCCTTCTTCCCAATCACTAACCTAATTTTAGGAGCCAGTGTTGGTTGAATCTTTGGAGCAATGGTTGCTCCCTGGGCAGAGGTTAGATTAGGTTCTTTCATGATTGTTTTACCTCTTCTAGAAGAATTCTTTGTGGAAATTATCATTCAAATATTCTTAGTGAATATGTATTTAGTAATAATTGAAAGGCTTTATTGTGTTTTATATAGAAAGGAAGTAGTAAATTGTTGTAAAGTATCTATGCTTACATTTGAATGTTTAAAAATAACAGTGTTAAAACTATTTGTTAGCATCTTATATTTTAGCCTTTTGACCATGAAGGTGTGCAGAGTAATTCCACTCACTAATTTCAAATTATTATTTTTGTAGGAAACAAGACAGGCCACTGCACCATGTAGGGGACGAGTCCACAGACCAAAACAATAACATCACAATGACAAGTGAAGACCTGCTTCAGCCAGGCCATGTGGTCAAGGAACGCTGGAAAGTGGTGAGTATTTGGATGCTAAGCTGCACTTAATGTGAATGCATGTACCTTTCATTTTCAGAAATTTGTTACAATAAGTATTTTATGTGAAAAGGTTCGCAAAATTGGAGGAGGTGGCTTTGGAGAGATCTATGAAGGCCTGGACTTGGTTACCAAAGAGCAAGTGGCTCTCAAAGTGGAGTCAGCAAGACAACCAAAGCAAGTTCTCAAGATGGAAGTCGCAGTTTTGAAGAAACTACAAGGTTGTACACAAGAGACACTTGGAATAGTTATTTTTCCTCATTCCTCATGAGTGGTTTTTTGAACAAGTGTTGTTGATTTGTTGTCTTATGGAATAGTTTCTTAAGAATTGAACATTCTCATGTGCTTGAAAAGTAACTTTTTCTCTTAAACACTGCCCATCATATTTATTAATTTTCAGCATGTTTTAGTACTACCCTTCCCAAAAGGATGCTATTCAATTTCTGCTTTCATCAATCTTTTCTGAAACTTGCTTGTCATCTCTCATTCTGTGTGTTTTTGAATTTCACAGCAATAGAGACAATTTAATTTCTTCCTTGCAACAGCGTTCAATAGCTGGATATAAAATACTATATTTATATACTCACAATTGTTTTTAACGGCCTGATAGCAAATTTCAGTTGATTTCATTTGATTTTATAGTAGTGATTTAAGAATATAAAACCATAATGGGGTAAATTCATCTAATATAAATCACATTATTTAAATAGGTTACATATTTTCTATAGAGTTCTAATTTTTCAGAATTAAAAAGAAAAATTTTACCTTAACTTTTTTATTGTTCGAAAGTACATTTCCAGCAACATTTTGCATATATTTTGCTGCTTTCTACGGAGTGTTATATCTCATTCGTTGTTGTAATGTACATATTCATCTTTAAATGAACTCGACAGTCCTCTTATATAAGGGGAAACTTCTTATGTATAGTTTGGGAAGAATTGTCAAAGGCTGTTTTTAAAAAAAAAGATTATTATTTCTGCCATTTGAATAAATTTCCTTCATAAGTTGCTTATCTTCAGTGTGCATTTTTGTTCAGGTTTATAGATTAAGAAAATTGGTTTAGTATGTGATAATCAACCAATAAAATTTTATAATGTAATTTGCACCATTATTCATTTTTCATATGTGTGATTATAGTTATTAGATTATTTATTCTTGAGTAAATTCTGTGCTCTTGATTAAGCAATTTTATCTTTTCTCCAGGAAAAGAACATGTTTGTCGTTTTATTGGATGTGGACGTAATGATAGATTTAACTATGTGGTTATGCAGTTACAAGGAAAAAACTTAGCAGAGCTGAGGCGGGCCCAGCCTCGAGGGGCATTTTCTCTTTCAACCACTCTGCGCTTAGGACTTCAAATACTGAAAGCCATTGATAGCATTCATCAAGTGGGCTTCCTACACCGTGATATAAAACCTGTAAGTGAGCTTTCTGCTCTTGCACCTTTTGATTTTTTAGATAATAAGTTGAAATTGGTACTCATAGAAATTGTTTTGCAGTCCAACTTTTCAGTCGGTCGACTGCCACATAACTGTCGAAAAGTGTATATGCTGGACTTTGGACTGGCTCGCCAATACACAACAGCTACAGGAGAGGTGCGTGCTCCTCGAGCAGCTGCGGGCTTCAGAGGTACTGTGCGATATGCTTCCATCAATGCTCACAAGAACAAGGTAAGAAGGCCTTTGCTTATTGGAAATGAACTGCTATTTCCTTGTAAAGGAAATTGATTACATAATTTTTATGAATATTTGTAAATTATGTTGTTTTATTATACATTGGACTTTTTCAAATTCAAACTCTGAAGAGAACTTAATAAAATTCAACATCTCTAAAATAACCCTCCCTTTTTTAAATTTATTTTATTTTTTTGAAAATTAAGTTATAAATGGATATCAAATTAATAAACATCTTTAATTGGAGTAATTAGTACTGTTGTTAATTAATTACAAACACTGGCATTTAATAACTCACAATTAATTGCTTTTTAATATGAAAAAAGTGTTTATTACTTTAGTATTGAAAGATTCATAATTTTACAAAGATACTATATTAAGATAGATACTGCGTTAAAAATATTATTATTCTATAAAGATACAAATTCTCTTAATTTCTTAAACCACTTTTAGAGTTTTTCTTCAAAGTTGATCTGCAAAGCTCTCCATGCTTTAATATCCTGTTGCAAGTGTGCTATGATCACTACAGATTTTAAGTTGATAGGAATTTTTTCTTTGTCATTGTTGAATTTTCTTCCAGACATTGACTTCCCAGTATCTTCATTTAAAAACAATTTGGTACTTTCTGAGAATTCAGGGTTTGATTTTGCCTTTCAAACTCACAGAATTCAAATTATTGAAATTAAATCATTGAAATTTCAAAGTAAACAGATTTTTGTCACTGATTTAAAGAAGAATTTTAAAGAATTCTTACTTCGCTTTGAATTAGCCCCTAAAAGTGGCAATAATTTTGAATTAAGAGTCCATTGAACATAAAAGTAATATCTAGAAAAGAAATTACTGAAAATTTTAACTGTTATGAATATCATTAAACAGTTTAGCTCTGAAGATCAACATCAAGGGTACTTATTAAGAAATCTTTAATACTAGTTATAGAAACTCTATTAGGTTTTGGATAATTCTGTGACTAGTATTTTCGAGTTAGAGGTAAAGAGAAACTCTTCAATTACTTAAGAAGTTTTCTTCTTTAATAGGAAATGGGAAGACACGATGATCTGTGGTCTCTCTTTTATATGCTTGTGGAATTTGTAAACGGACAACTTCCTTGGAGAAAAATAAAAGATAAAGAACAGGTGTGTATTTTTAGTCTTTATATTCCCTTGCGATTAGTTCTTGAAAGTTGGGAGTAAGTTGTTTTTAATTTATCTGTTGAAAACAAGAGAATGTGTGTCATGGAATATTAAGACTCCATATTCGTTATTTCTTTTGATGTATTGCAGGTAGGGTTAATGAAGGAAAAGTATGATCACAGACTCTTACTCAAACATTTACCATCTGATTTGCGTCAGTTTCTCGACCATATACAGTCCTTGGAATATGCAGACAAGCCCGATTATGCTGTGAGTACATATATTGTTACATAAGAGTTGAAAGTAATGACACTAATGTCGAATCAAATATAAGGTAGTATGTAAATTCAAATTAAGTTAAAAATTGTATGTAATAAAATATAAGTAAAAATATTAAGGTTGAAATGGTCAGTTTTGTCTTGTTTGTTTTCGAGAAAATTAAGCAAAACTGAATTGAAATGCAATTTTCAACTGCAGATGCTAATTGGGCTATTCGAACGGTGTATGAAGCGCCGTGGAGTTAAAGAATCGGATCCCTACGATTGGGAGAAAGTAGCTGTGCCTGACAATGCCATTCCAAGTGTACCAACAACAACACCTGCGATTCTTACAAGACCAGCTTTAGGGGCAACACGAATAACAGATAATATGCTTGAAGATAATCTTATCACTAGTCTGGATAATAACCAAGAAAACATTGAACCTGATAATAGACGTGAATTAGAGGTGAGGGAAAAAATGAAATTTGTGCTAGCTGACGATTCAAATATCATTGAAGAACTTTCAGTTCTTTATCATTTCTGATTTCTGAAAATAATTGTGGAAGATAAAATACAAAATAGTTAATTTCTTTTGAACTTTAAACTTATCAATTGTTCTTATTCCTAGGCACAGTTGGACTATGAGGCTGTGTGTCGAAGGCGGCGACATAATTTGCATCAAGATATGACATCTCCTTTGGTAACAGATACCAATAGGGAACGTGATAAACTTGTTATTGACAAGAACTGCAATGCTACTCTTGCTGCTACTCAGCCTTCCAATCAGACAGCTGATCTCAATGTCCACCAGGGTATGTGTCAGTTTATATTGCTTTTTAGCAGTACTGTGTGAAGATCAAATGAGAAAATGTTCATGCAGTATGCAGCACAGTTTAATGGCCAGGAGATATTTATTGGTGATGTGAACAATTTTTTTTCTGCTGCAGCAAGTCTGCTTTAGATCTGACATATTTTTCTTAAGGATGATATTAACCCTTTGACTGCTCTAGACAAGTTTATACGCAAAATATATCCATGCATGGTAGCCTCTGGACGAGTTATTACGCTCAGTCAGTTTTTTGCTGGAATCTTCTGGACGAGATCGTACAAGGAATTGCGATGTCCTGGAAGCCTCTGGATGAGTTTGCTTGTGCTTGTGTGTTTTTGGCTATCACTAGGATTTACTGATAACTGAGATGTCTTAAATTATATTTATGTATGAGCGAGCTCAGCTTTCAATGAGGCTCACAGCGTGAAGCATGACGCAAGACATGTGACTTATAGTCTGACGGCTCATAGCAGTTAAAGGGTTAAGCCTTGTGATCTTTGATTAATTGGATATTTGTCTAATTGAAAATATACGAAAAACAAAAACATTTATAAAAGATGAACTGGAAATGTCATAAACACTGATTTAATGCACTTTTCTTATGTAATTGGTTGCCAGTTCACCACTAATTCTTCATGTCCACAACTTGTTATGGAGCTAGGATTTAAATATCAAAAGAATCTGAAAGATCAGACATCAAAATTTAGTAAAATAATTTTATTTAAATTTAGTAAATAATCATGTACAACTATCCAGTACAAGAAAGTCTAAACTAAACAAAACAATTTTCAATTATAAAACACCATTCAAATTTTTAAAATATTTTTTAAACTCTTTAGATGTAAATACTGTAGATTTTAAGTTTAACTCATGTTACAAAGAGTACAAAATAAATTGAACAGATATTGTACATGCAAAATTTTACAAAAATGAAAAATTCGCTGTTTCAGATTACAATGTCAAAATATTTAATTTGTACACCCTCAAAGCAGGTGTCTAATTCTGTGACATGAGAAAATATCAATTGAAGATTACCCCCCTGATTATCCAACCAGTTGTGCAGACAGAGGAGCAATGACATGTATGGTATACATCCCTTTTCCAGTTTCCTTTCCATAACTGAAATTTATCCTTACTGCTTCCCATATATTTGTAGAAGATATTTGTTGTAAAATAGTCTTGCCTACATCTGAAACTGATTAATCAGTTCTTTTTGATAACAAAGTGGACATAACATGAAGGTCAAATTTGCCCACATTTTGTCAGCCTCATCTTTGTGAATCTACATCATTGTAGTCACTCTTAGAAAAAAAAGTGCAGAGATGGACTTCTCATTTGAAATGTTTTCCATGTTTCACAATTGTTTCATACTTCTGGCTCATGTTGCTTTGTAATTACTGTGTGATCTTTTTTCCCATAAGTTTTAATTTATTGAATATTAATGTATGAAACTTTGTTAGGCTCACCAAAGAAACAAGTTCCTCAGCGCCGTGCTGTATCAATGGCTGGTGTTGATCCAGTTCCTGAGAAGTCAATCGCCCCTGTGACTGATAAGGGGATAGACTACGAAGGGGATGCTGTAATGGCCTCTGCACGAAGCAATTCTGACACTCAGCAGCAGCAGCACAAGAAATCAGTGACACCAATCAGTACTCAAATGTTAAATCAAAACCAAAATCCATCTCGCAAAAGTGGTGCCACTTTCGGTCGCTTGCGTGTGGTGACTGCTCCTGCCACATGTGTGCAAGATCTTGGAAAGGCTGTGGAGCAGGACAGGGGGGATGGTGATGGTGTGACAGACGAAGAGAAAATAGCAGCCCAACATGATCCAAACAATCCATTAACTTTGCAGGCTTCTGAACTCCCTAGCCCGCGTATTAGGGAAGCCACAACAGAACCGGATGGCTCATACTACTCCTACGAAGCGACAAAAGCAGGTGGGTGCCCCTACAGGACTTCTCTCCTTTTGGTATATGTCATTCTTATATTTTGTGGCAAAAGATGTTTTGTGTGTGTTGTTGAATTTTATATTGTAAAAATTTGTTCATTCACACATGTAAAATTATTTATTCTTGCTATAACATTCCATAGTATTTTTATTTTTTTTGGTGATAAAAAAATGCACTTTTTTGAAAAAAATTCCTGTTATAAAGATTTGCATTTTGATTTTGAAAGCACTATGTATGTATTATTTCTTAATAAAGACTGGACGACTGTACATTGTGTTTTGTGTTATAGTCTTAAGGTTTTAAAGTGCAAGTGGCTTGAATGATTTGTAAAGTTGCAGGTTCTCTCTCGCATACTGTAGCAAGGGACAGAACCTTTTGATTGGGTGCATGTGATGGGTACTGAGAGAGTACTGTTATAAATTTCTACATACCCTCACAAGATTTTTGAAGAATCCTTGAAGTTAATTGGCATAATTCAGTTCTTGACAGAATGACAAACTTAATTTTTCACAAGATGATTTGTTTTAAGAAAGTTTGTTGAGATGTCTCATTTGTCTACATTTTACACGCTCCATCATTCTCATAGTTTTGTTTAGCCAATATTATAATCATTTTTATATAAAGGGTATTAAAATATACAAAGGAATAATTACTTTAATTGAAATGCAGGACTAACTTTAATTGAAATGAAACTAAGTACTTTTATTCTGTAGCAATCATATTATATTCAATGAATGTATGAATGAATGAAGATGTTATTTCAGAAAGTCAACATCATCATCTGGTGGCCATGTACACAAAATTTGAAAATGCAATATCATTGGAGAAGTGGCCTATAGAAAATAAACAGAGAACCATCTTTAATTGAAAAATATTAACAAACAAGACATATGTGGAATTTTCTCATGTAACAAAGCTAAAACCATAATCTGAATCAAATAATGAATTTAATTCATTTTGGGAAAACTTGGAGATTGGCCTTTTTGAAAGAACTGAATGTTTCAATGAAATTCCTTAATTTTTTATTCTTAAATGCTGACATCTTTTCTATTAATTAGGAATACTTGGGTCGTCTCCTGTGACAGATCAACGTGAACCTTTAAAAGAACGCACGAAGGAACATCGGGTGCGTCGCTTCCATTCGTCTGGAGGCTCTTCTGGCCGCCCTGGCATTTGCAAAGGCAATAACAGAGATGCATCAATCACACAGTTTGCGGTCATTGATGATGATAATGTGTCTGCTCTTCAACAAGTCACACGTGGTGGAGGAGGTATGATTTGCAAAGCTCGAATCAGTTAGGTTGAATAACATTCTACTACAGTTCTGATTGCTTTTAAATTGTGATAATGGGCCTCTGAACTGTACTGCTCCTATCTTGTGAAAGAAATTTCCAGAGAAATGCTTTTAGTGAAGAATCGCTCTTTATTTGTTTTTAGGCTTGACTTTGGCTTCTCAGTGGAAGTCACAGTTTGATGACTCTGAAGAGACTGATAATGAATGGAAAGGTGAAAATTTGCAGAGCCCAGAACATCGACATAACTTAACTTCTCAGGTAATATCTTTTGCAATTCCTTGTACTTCAATTTAACATAAATCTTAATCTTCCATTGGGAAGAAGAATATATGATCTATCAAAAAAGTATGATGGCAGTAAATTTTATTCTGAAATGCACTTCATACTCCTTTACTTGCTTCCAAAAATAATTGTAAGTGATTGGACATGTAGTCAAAAGTATTGTAAAGTAAATTAATTTTACTGAGGTTGCATAACTCTTTTATAAAGGTATCAAATTTACAGTGGTATCTCCTCATGAACTTTTAGTTGGACTGATGACTCTATTAGTATGTCAAATGTATTAGATATTTTTTATTGTTGAAAATATTTGGATATGGGTTTTTTCCCCAACATAATTTTCATGTTAACTCATCAAAAGTTTTAATAACGGTAGGCTAAATTAGAACATGATCAAAATACAGAAGAGGTTTTAAGGAATAGAAAACGTTATATAAAATGGGCAGTTCCTTTAATTCCAGGCCAAAGTTTTTTGTTTTTCAATATTTTTTAACAAAATATATCATGAGTGCTGTAAATCATTCTACTTATATTTTAAAGCTAAAAACTAATTTATCAGAAGAAAGAAATCAAAAAGAAATGAATTTTGTAAAATTCTTAATTATGTCAGCGTAAAGATTTGTTGCACTGATATAAAAATTTAGTAGAGAGAATCTTCAGTTAGAGAAATTGAATACATTGAGATCATCATGAAGTATTTATTAAGGAGCTCAAAAATTGTGAAATTTTACTCCCAAGCATTTACTGATTTATTTTATATTTTGGGTAATGTTAATTTAAACCAAACTAAAACTACTTTTCTAAAAAAAAGTTGTGAAAATCATAAATTTAATTTGTATTGGGGTAGATAGTTTGTTAATGTGATTATTGTGCTGTGTGCAGCAACAGCCCCTGTTCCCGTGTGTGGAGAGCGTGCATCCCGGGAGCGTGACATCGGTTGCAGCTTCAGTGGCTGACAAGCCCAGCCCTGTGGTGGTTAGCTCCCAGACAAGCCATCCTCAGCCACAGCAGGGCACGCTGGCATCTGCTTCTGCCTCTGCCTCTGCCTCGTCGGGGCCGGCTGCCACTCGCACAGTGGGGCCTCCAGAACTGTCGAGGATCAGTGAGGACTCACGGCAGGAAAGGCAGAGCCACCAGCACAGCCCTCAGGTAGATGAGGTGTCGAACACAAACACAATCTCTCTCTGCTGTATGCTCATGTGATAAAACTTCCACTGCCGTTTGATGGACTAAGAATGATGTGTAGTTCCCTGACGGTTGTTTTGTCCTGGATGTTTTGCAAGTTGCTTTATTTGTTTTGATAATGTAGTTCTAGTCAATGTTAAAATCTGTGATACTTCATTTCTTAAGGAAAGTTTCTTTTAGATGTGCATAACTCTTTGGCTTATACTCCTTTAACTAAAATGTGTAAAATAATTGAGACCCCAAGTCTCGCAATGTGATGTTTCTCTTATTTTTTCCATACTTATTTCTTTCAGTCTTGTGGGGAACAATGTCAGCTTGCCTTTTCTGCTGTATTCTTCTGTAGCTGTTAAAATTCAGGTGCTTTGAACACATTATAAGTGTGTGTGTGACGTGTTGACAGTTCTTCATTTTTTCTGATTTTTCAAATTTACCTTTTTCAATGTTTTATTTTTCCTTCATTTCTGTTCTTTGAAAATGAAATACAGTTAATGAGTTGTTGCTCTAAATATTTTGCCCTGTAAAAAGTTGAGACTATCAAACCAGAGAGTTTATAGCACATGGAATGCAGATTATGTTGAGGTCAAGTGTATAGAAATGTCCTCTGCATTGTGTGTAGAACTGAATGGAAATATTAGCTTATAATGCTGTTGATGTCGTAAATTGTCCTTAGGCACATGATGAAACCTTACCCGGAGCCGATAACAGTAGCAATGGCCACCACAAAGCGGCAGCTGCCCCTACTTCCTTACCTCAGCCCCCTCGGTGCTTGAACATTGCTGGCATAGAAAACTTTGTTGAGCTGCAGCCTGTGCTGCCCAGAGCGTGGAGTCTGCCTCAACTATCAGGACACATAAGGTCTGTCAGCAAGCAGTACCTAGTCTCTCTATGGGGAATGCGTTATATTTGTTTGGGAGCAACCAAGTTATAATTTTCTTCAGAATCACAATGAAGCTTTGTCATTAATCCATTAAACACTTTTCCCTTTGTTTGTGTCTTTTCTCTTTGTTTTAAAGAATCTAACTTCTTACAACCTCTTCAGACAAAATATGTTTATTTCAAATCCAGTGAGTAGAAAGTAATGTAATTGAGGTATATCAGTTCCATTTTTCATTACTTTAGCCTCCACCATCAAATTAGTTGATGTAAAATAAACACTGCTTTCCAAATCTGATGAGTTCGTGTTGCAATGAAGTTTTTAAATGCCAGACACACATGTGTATCAAGAATTAGAATAGTGCAAAAGTGCTAATTTTAGTGTGTTTAATTTTAATAAACAACGGGCTCAAAAACAATTTATTTTAAATGCTCACGTCATCAAGAAACTGCCTAAGTACTGATTTTAAATATAAAAAGGGAATAAATAACTATTTAAATAAAGAAAAATTGATATTCATTATAACTTGAGCATTGTTCTTATGATTTCGTATTAACTGGGGATGTTTGATAATGATAAAGGAAACGATAGTTGAGCTATGGAAATAAAATAGATAACAAAGTGATTTTTTAAAAACTTTTCTGAAGTCCTCAGATTACCATCCTTACTTTTGATTTTAAAACTAAGTGGAAAGTAACTGAAATCTTATTTAGTACAGTTGGATTCCATTATTTTTTCTTCAGAAATAGAGACAGTCTATTGAATAGAGAACCAGGTTGTAAAACATAATTTCTTGTTAGTTCATGATGATGAAAAATTAAGAGCTATTTAATAAAGTGAAGTAAAGTAGCTAGTGCACCACCAGAGACAACATTGCTGATGAGAGCAAACGATTTCTTCCTAATCCATCCTGCCATCCTTGTGCTCAGCACATTTTTATTTTTTATTTATTTGTTAAACATTCCTAAGCAATTCTAGTGACAGAGTTTCATTGTAGTTTTTCATGTCAGGTTTTAAATACCATTAAAATTAAGTCCATTACTTATGTAAATTCAGTGAATCTTCTTCATCATAGAAATATTCATCCCAAAGATGGGCTATGTGATAAATGGTGCTTGTATAGATAATGAAATATAATTTGATTAAATTATTGACACTAGAGTGAATTAAATATTTGAATTATTTGATAATTGAATATTTGTTCTCAAAAGTTGCAAAGATTTGTATAATATTCAGAGACTGACTGTTTAAGCTAATTTGTAACATTATGTTTGTTTTTTCTAATATATTGCAATAATGAAATTTACTTTTTCCTACGTTTGTTATTCTGAGCAATATCAAAAAGCGGTGTTAGTGAGGTTTTCAATATTTTATATAATCATAAATATTCTTTGATATTCCTGTTTCATAATACTTTGTTCTTTGTGTTTTGTACTTCTGTTGTATTTTACTTTTGTATCTTGGATTCTGTACAAAATGGTTTTGATACATTAAATATTTAAATTTGAAAGAAGTATTAAATTTTAATTATACTAATCTCTAACTTCATTAATTTTTAATTTATTACCTTGAATTATGGAAACAACTATAAAGTATTATACGCAGAAATTTGAACACAAAGAGCAAAATTTAGTGACTGATTTTGTGTTCATATTAGAATTTGCTCTTGAAGTTGTAATGGTGTGCATTGTAGACCTGCCCTTGAGCCACCTCTCCTCCAGCAAGCAGCCTTTGATGAACTTGTTTATGAAGTAGATGTAATGCGGAATATTGCAGTTAGAAGAACTCACGATGAGAAAGGAAGGGAAGACAAGGCGAAAGAAAGACGATCAAGTTTACCAGTAAGAGATAAAAATTTTCATTTTGAATTTATCTCGGTTAAAACATATGTATAAATGAAAAGTTAGATTTTCTTTCCGACATTTTCCATAATTATTTATGCATTATTTACTGTTTCAAATTTTTTCAGACAATGGCTTTGAATTCCTGCATAGCAACATCTAAAGACAAAATATCATCCACAAAAATTGAACAAAGCGACAAAATAAAAATTAGTCTTAAAGATGAAGGTGTGGGGTCAGAGGCCCAGGCTAGAGCACTGGAGGAAGAAGAAGATGAGGAAGTAGGGAATATGGAACCAGTGGCTGGGCGATTGGAAATTCGTGTGCTTGATCGTGCAGAAGGCTCTGCTGTTGTTGAAACTCATAACAACAATATGACTGTGCCTGTCGTGGCTTCCGTTTCATCTGTACGAAACACTTTGCCGAGTAACACAGTTCTCAAATGCAGTTCAGATATTCGATTACTTGATGGGAAGAAGGAATCAAGCAGCTCTCAACCGCAAGTCAGTGAAGTGGAAGAGGAGGAAAAAGGTGTTTTAGAAAATAATGCGCTTGAAGCAATGAGTAAAGTGTCTAAAAAGGAAGAGATGAACAGCTTAACTAAGTTAGAAGCATTTAAAAATTCTGTGGTATCCTGTGCGCCCACCAATGGGAATGATGGTAACAGTCCAGTGAGCCCTGGCATTGGTCAGGAAGATCCATCAGTGTATTTTGATGCAACTGATCATGCTGCAACAGCAACAGCAGCAGCCACTCCCCCTGCCACAACTGCGGCTGTTGCATCCACATCAGCAGCAGATTCAATGAATGGGCCTCAACACACAAATAGTGCATCATGCGTTGGGGAAGAAGCACAAGACAAGGTTTTTAGGCTCTTTGAATTTCTTTTTGACATACATTTCTTGTATGAGGGTATACAATTAATAAGATGGGAAGAGTGAAACAAAACTTAGGTCTCAATATTATTTTTTTAAGAACAGTTGAGGTTGTCTGTGTACCATATGTGGTTTTAAAAATTAATAGAGAGTAGATAAATGAATAATTACTTACCATTCCATACTTGTGTGTATTATTGTCCCAATTCATCAATTTTAATTTGCAAAATAGAGAAAATAAATTCTTCTGATTTACAATTACTCATTTCCTATAAAAGACAGCTCTTTTGTACTGCCCTTAAAAATTGTGTATTGATTGAAATATAAATTCTAGAAGCATTTTGTGAGCGTATGCTTATTACTTTCTTTTAAAAACCAATGTAAATAAAACATTAAAATTATCAAAACCAGGAAACCATGTGGTAAACAGACCCTGTAAATTTATTATACAAGGAGACTTCAATTTATAATTGAATGTTGTTGAGACATTGTTTTTTATAAATACATATGTTTTTTTAGACATGAATATTTCATATTTGTTTAATTTAGGCCAATACATAAAATAATATTTAGGTCTCGTATTTGGTTTTCACACATCACTTTATATCGAAAGTTGACAAAAATTTACTCAAGATCTTCTGAGATGTAGTGTAAAGAGTTTAATCTAAAAGTAATCGAGTTGTCACTTTGGTTTGCAAAGCTTGATAGCTGTTAAATAATGAAAATGTCTTCTTTTAGGGTATCTAGAAGATCACATTTTTATGAATTGAATTCTCTACATTATTTATTTGAATAGCAATTAGAACATGCATGTATGTTTTAATTCTTATGGGTTAATAAGAGAAATATTTTGAACATGATAAAATCTCTGCAATTAAGATTTTGAATTTGAAATAAATTTTAATAATAATGTAACTTGGATAGTTAGCCATACATTTGTGCATGTTTAATGTGCAAGTGTTTAACACAAAATGTTAGATTCTTTATGAATTATTACTAATTCCTGCATCGAAGTAGAATATCCATTAGCATATCATAAAATGTTTTTGTTTCTTCCCTTTTTCTTCCTTTAACTGTCTTTGATTTTTGTGGTTTCTTTATTAATTCCAGTTATGACCTTTGCCTTTTGTATAAAAATATGCATGATATCTGTAGACTAGCTCCTTGGTGGAATTTGTGTGTGGTAGTGGTAGAAATGGCATGGCATGATTGTGCCGAGCTCTCCTTCCATGGTGTGCCATTTCCACAGGCCAGGATAGGGACTCATGGCCTGCTTCTCTTCTTGTTGCAGGAAGTTTCTCGACGCCACTCCACTTGTTTATCCCCTGTTCTGGAAGCAGAGGAGAGAAACAAGAAGGCTGTGGGCCTTGGCTCAAAGAGCAAGATTCCTGTCCCTGTGAAAAGCCCTCGATGTAGTTTTGTTGAAATGGATAACAGGTGAGCGGTGGTGATTTCTTGTTGGATGTTAACCATGTGCATTGTGTGCTTGAATAAAATGAGCCAAAGTGAGAGGTGTTCCTAAGCATCCTTGCTCACTGTTTCACACAAGCTTAGCCTATCATTGGTGTGTTAATGTGAATGCACTAGTATCAGCATTTCTCTGGCATCATTCTAGTCAGAGTGTTCTTCCCTTCCACAGAAATGACTCAACTTGAAATTCATTAGTAAATATGTAGAGAAATTTAGGAAACATCTGGTTTCATTAAAATTAGATCATCCTCTTACATTTATGAAAATAAATTGATGATACTGAAAATATAATGTGAAAGATTACACGGTTATTAAAGTAATATGTTTTTCTTTGTCTTGTGGAACTGATTGAAACAAAGAAGTAAAGTTTTCATCATCCTTTTAATTTCTTTTAAATGTTCTTACAACCTAGTCATTTAGTAGTTTCCTTCCAACCAATTAAAACATTTTGGATTATGGCAATGCTAGTCTTTTGTTTTGATTTTTATTCTGATTCTTTGTGAAAAGAAAAAAATGTTGTTGGTAACTAGAGTTTACAGACTCTTCTGTCGCACTATGGTCTTTTTGCATATTGATCAATCCCATAAATAATACTGTTGGAAAACTTTTATCTGGATGTTTTCATCTGTTTTTTAAAATCATTATCAGAAATTCATTGCATTTGGATTAGTCATCCTGTTGAATTATATAAGAGGTCGAGAGTGCCACGTAAAACTTCAAACCACTAACAGTCTTCAACTTCATCTTAAATGTCTGAACTACATTTGTAATTTGTTTCTCTTCAATTTTTCTGTCCTCTATTACTAGAATTTGTGTTTCTTATTAGATGGTACTAAGTCTGACAGTTTAACACCAGAAAAGTTAATTAAGAATCACTTATTTCTTCATTAAAGTTTCGTAATTCATAAAAATATAAGGAATTTCATGGTAGACAAAAAGCAATAACTTGTGCTCTTTGAGTTGCAGAAATGTTACTTTGTTTGACAGATCACAAAATTACTGTTACATGAAATTAAAGTTTCTAAGAATGAAAATGTATGAAATGATTGACATCAAAAACAAAATATATGATATACTATTTCCAAATAATAATCAGAACTCCCTCACCTCTTTGATGTTTTCCACAGATATCAGAAGGATATGTATGAAAGTACATTGAATAGTATCAATTGATAGTCAGAAACAATCATTTTAATGATCACACAACACAATGTTTTCTAAGCAAGGCCAACTGTTCTTCCATTTCTTGTGAACTTGCCAAGTTGCGCATGACACCATCTTTCCATTTCCATTCTAGGAACACATTTCAAACATCGCAAATTTAGTTGCTTTTTATTAGTAAAGGAAAGCTGTGATATATTCAATATATAATGACTTCCACTCCTTTTTTTCTTTTTCTTGGTACCTTACTTGTTCAAAACCATTTGCTGGAAGCTGATTATCTGGGACATCAAAATCGTTTTCTTTACTGCTTTAATATATATGATAAATCAGCTCAAGCCCTCCATGCATAGAGTACTGGCCACGAGATGTTTTTTTTGTTTTTTGACAATACCTGCCCTCTGACTAGGGAAGGCCACTGGGGGTCGAAGAGGCGGTGGGAATTATAATTATCAAACACTCACAAAACCTTAATGCTGACCAAGGCGCGTCTCCACAAGGGCTGGAAACATCAGCGACACCGGTTGCATCAGAGCGCGGTACCTGCTTTTCCGTGACATCCAACCTCAGGTGGATTCTTTCTCCAATCCCACCCAGAGTTCTCGTTTCCTAACTGGCCAGTGCTTTCTCTGCATTGGCCAATAGTTCGGTCAACCTATTGCTGGGTGGAGGAGGGATCTCGTTTTAAATAGACCTGTGTGCAGTACACCTCTGTGGATTTTGCCTTGAAGAAAGTCGAAATATGACAGTTGAAACATTGGCCTAGTAGGACGTTCATGGCAACCAAGTATGTTATGAAAAGATTGACATCTTGAGTTTTTTATTATTTTAATTTATTTATTTACTAAATACATGAACGGGCAGGATAATCCTGGTAATGTTCATGATAAATCAAATATACACATGAGAAAGAAATATAAAGTATTACAATGGAATATTTTTGGCATGTTTCTGCATTACCATGTTTTGCCGGATAGCATATTGTATTTTTTAAGTTCAATTACTTGTTTACACATTTAATAAGCCTGTTTAGCTATTTTAAAGTTAATTGGTTACAAGTTCCACGGTTCACTTTTTTCTAATGCAGCAGCACTGTATTCAGTGTTGTGTGCATGCATGGACATGTGCGCTTTATGTTTGTGTCCAAGATACTTGAAGGAACTAAAGAGGTTTCCAAACTTTTGTGGTCCACCAGCCCCTTTAGAAGGAAACGAAAGTTCCACCACCTCCTAGTCCATAACATTAAAGTTTATATGAAATATCAAAATATTATTGCACATTATATATGCCTAATATTTCTGTTTTTTTACCTATTAAAAATCATAAAGTAGAAATTAATAAAAGGACAAACAAATGTACGATAAAATTATGTGTTAAAATTGTAAAAATTAACACAAAATCAATAAGAAATAAAAATGATGAGTCGGTTGTGATAAAATTAATAATAAATAAAACCAAAAAAAATGAGGATGATTACATTTGAACAATTTCACCCCTCTTTGCAACCCCAAACCCATCCCCACCCCTTGCCATTGGATCTGCTACCCCCCTCCCTAGAAGGCTCTAGTGCCCATGGGAGGTTATTGTCTCTGTTGGGAACCTGTGGTGTAGAGAGATATTTTGAGAAAGTAATTAGGATGTTCTCATTTGATTATGAACCCAGAGCCCATTCTTTGTGTTATTGTGGGATTCTTGGAATTGATTTTGAGTATTCTATATACGTCTCTTTGAATTTGATAGACTCAGCACACTTTTTTCTGGTAATGAAAGTCATTTATAGTGTTTGTGCATTATTTGTGGGTGATTTCATTTTTATTCAGTTATTATTTGCAATTCAATTCAATTCAAATATCTCCCGTGAATTTGTAAGTTATTTAGTGTAGATTAGTATCTATTTCTTACTATAGTGTTCTGAAGAGGGGAATGTGAAAAATACAATTTGATCACTTTTCAATTACATGTCTTCCCAACATTCCAAATCTTCAGTTGTTTGTAACGTTCAAAATTTGCAGTCCCTTGAAAAACTTACTAATGAGTTTCCATTGTATTTGTGATCGAAAATAATTGTCTTTTCCATTTCCCTATTCTTTTTGTTTCATTTTAATGTTATAGTCTTCACACCTTTCAATATAAAGACAACCATGCCTGAAACATTCATGTCAGCAGAATCAATGACAGAAGACCAGAATTGACTTGTTTGAAATAGCTTAGCATAAGATTGCACAAAATTGCACTTCTCACGACGTGCTTCACTGTTGCAAGGGTTTCGGAGGAAGACCAGCGAGGCTTGCTGAGTAGTATGCACTTGCGCCACACTACACCTGAACCAGACAGCATGCCCTCGTCCCCCTCCACGCATCAGCTGCCTTTGCGCCGTTGTGCCACTATGCCCGATGCACGCGGTTCCAACAACAACAGTTCCACAGAGGACGAGCAGCAGCTGACGGCGTGCACCCCGGCTCTGCGACGGCGCAGGGAGAGGGAGACAAAATATGTCACTGATCAGTCTCAATTGAATCTCCGTTTCCACAGGCCAGCCAGAAGAACACGCCCCATGTCTGAGATGGTTTCTGGCCCCATTCGCCAAAGGTACGTGTTGTATTGTGTGACTTTCATGTGATACAATAGAACTATCTGTGGTGTGAAAAACATATATTATTGAAACTACAAATACAATATGCTTTTATCAGTTGCAACATGTGCCTTCAAGAAAAGTTCATATTGAAATTTAGCCATAATTTTAAAAATGAAACAAGGTACCAAAGTGGAAAAGGGGGAAAAAGTATATGAAGTGTATTATTGCAAATTGGCTTTGGAATATCTTCTGGCATCCAAATATAGGAAAGATTTTGATTTTGATCCAAATTCTTCAGATGAATTCATGCTGTTTATTTGTTGCTCTAAAGTTTGTAGAAGAGGACATTTGAGATTTCTAATGATGACTAAAGATGACTAATTTCAACAAGTGTATGTGAGAGATTGACTGAGCATATGTGTGTAAGCATGTGTGTTTTTGAACATTGTTTTTGTTGTATGTATGTATGTGCATGTTTTCGTGAGCATGATTCATTCAAAATGGAACCTAAAGTACAACCTTAAAAAATCTAATAGAGCTTCTAGCAAACATTGTTTGTGATAGAAATGAATTTGTTCACACAAACTTCTCATTCTTTCGCTTATTATTTTTGTGTATATATATATATATATATATACACACATACACGCATACATATTTGTATCTGCATAAACGTGTGTGATTAAGTTAATGATATATCTAGGGAATAGATTTAAATTTAAATACCTTTTTTTTGGATAGAAGTACATGCATTGCAGTAAATTCCTTCAATAATTTTTTTAGTGTTTGCAAGACATTCTGAAGGTATAAAAAAAATTATTTTAAATATTTTGGTTTAATTATTTATTTGTACATGTTTTACCTATTATTACATTTTTGGTTACATTTATATATACAGTATTTACGTCTCAAGAAGTTCCTTCTCAGATACGAGTTTGTCCAATATAATGTTCTTTCTGCTAATCAAAGGACTGTAATATTGTACTTCTATGACCTGTAGACCTTCACCATGAGTTGTCAAACTTAAGTTCATCCCTTGAGTCTCAGAAATAATGTACGTATAATTAAGGATGAGTGAAGCAGATGTAATAGCAACCACATGCTTTCTCATGTTCCTTGAGCTCATGCGTAACTCAATTCTGTCATAATTTTTCCAACATTTTTACTATAGACACCTTCTAGCATTGAACATTTGGAGTAATCTTCCTTTAATCTAGTTAGTCATAGTCCTCCATTGCCTTTTATCCTTTTGGCTAGGGGCTCGATGCATTTGGAAGTTTCTCAGACAGTCGCCCAACCAAAAATTAGCAATGTCTCAAACTGCCTAACCTCCATAACTTTATGGAGTGTAGTTAAGGAATTTGGCTGGCGATACTGTTTTAGCTGACAGATATATATTTTGGGAGGGGAAATTAAAATACATTGAAGGCCCAGAGGCATTAATTCGACTCCTTCAGTGCTGACCCCGTCTTGTTTCTGTCTCGTGTATATCAAAAATGTTGCATTTATATCCTAGTATTTCTGAGATTGTCAAGAATATAAGTACATTTCTTGCACTTTGCATTTCTTACAGTTTGAAGCAATTGTTTGTGACTCTGTACTTGGGTTTTTATTTCTTGGCGCAGGAGGCCTTGTCTTCGCAATGGAATATCTCATGGTATTTTGCATCTTTTGCTGCTAGTTGCTGCATGATCATGATCATATCAAGCAATTCTGGCAATCATGCGACATTTAACAGCACAACTGAGAAATACACGAAAAACCATGAGAGAGTCCATCACGAAGGCAAGGCCTCACGTACCAAGAAATAAAAATCCAAGTGTAAAGATGTTGCTGAACTTTTTGCTGAGAATCATTCATTCAAATTCATTCGTGAAAATCAATCATTTTAGACATTAGCACCAATCAATCTTCTTGCCTATTGCATCACCTCCTTTAGAAGAAACTCTGGAAGACATTGACGTACAAATTGAAGATATCTTCAATGTCCTCACTTCGCTTGATCCAATCTTGTATGCTGGCTGAGATGATTTTAATTTGTCCAGCTTCTGTGTAAAGTCTTTGAAAAAATTCTGGCAGATGTAATTCTTGGCTTTACTGCGAAAACTGGTTATGTTCACACTCGCCAATATGGCTTTTTTCCTTCTTTTCGATATTTTACCACATCACAGGCTGATTTACAAACTTGCCCATCTTGATATCAGGAGAAAGCTTCTACATTGGATACAGTCATTCCTCGAGGGACTGAAGAATTTTGTATTACAATTGGAGAATACAAGTCATCACAGAGGAGCATTTGCAGTGGAGTTCCCCAGGGATTGGGATTGGAACCAATTTTATTTATCTTATTCACTAGTGGCGTGCCAAATGGTATGCACAACCATCTCAAGATGTATGCAGATGGCACCAAATTTTACTTTAACCCTCTGGTGAACCATTTCCACCTTCAAGAGGACTTGGATGGAGTACGAGTTTACGAGTGGTTGAAAACCTGGATGCTACTTTTGAATTAATGTAAGATCATGCATATTGGAAGATTGAGTTGCAATCAAAGTTACCAAATGGGTAGCTGAAACCGAGGTTATGGGGAATCAAGGGATCATGATCTCTAATAATCTCAAATGGTAAAATCACATGGTTTACATTGTGAAAAAGGTTAATAGGGCTGCTTTCATACTACGTAAAGCCTTTAACATGATTAAAGTTACATATTCATCTGTCTGTATAAGACCTGATATTCTTCTGATAGTTAAATTTTGTACTGTGTTTTGGAACCTTTACCTGATTATGGAAAATGCAAAAAAGCACCATAGATAACCATAGATCTTAGAAACATGGCTTACGATGAGCGACAGTTGAGACATGGACGTCCAATGCTTGCTGCCAGAAAACAATGTAAAGATATGATTGAAACTTTTAAGTTCTTATTCGGGCATTACAACACTCGGTAACATTTTCCCAAAAATTTGCTACTACGACCTCATAGTATGAAATTTATGCATTATCTATTACAAAACAAAAATTTTCTGAGCAACTGAGTTGTTGATACTTGAAATAATGAATCAGAGAACGTAGTAATGTCACCTAATTTTCCTTCAAAAGGGCTTATGATCGTCTTTCCAATGTGAAAAACCAAGGACCTTTCGATCTCTTTTCCTCTGATTATTTATTTCTGTGGTATGGAAACGTGATATATTAAATAATAAATTCTGTTAGCACTGAACGAGCCTATATCAGATGTATAAAAATTTTGAAACGAATAATCTAAGAATAAGGATAATTTTTAGTATAATGAAATTTCTAGATAAGAAATGAGATAAATTTATTGATTTTGATTTATTTAGTATTATTTTCCCCCATGATTTATTTTGGGAAAAAAAGAGAGAGAAAAAAACACCTAAAAATTTGTGACATTCAGGGAAGAACTATAATCTGTGCAGGTTTTCTTTAGCTCTGGAACCCCTACCCCATCTTTTACTATACGTAGTTGAATGACGAATAAAATACTAACAAAACCAGAGTAGTTTGGGGGTAAATTGTACAGCAATTAAGCAGAAAATTGTGAAAACAAGTTTTTAGAGGAAAGGAATATTTATACCAATATGAAAAATTAAAAAGTAAAAGAAAGTAACACACCTATAGGGATCAGAGATGGAAGGAGACCACTAAAAAATTTGCAACAGCAGGAACACTGGAAGACTTAAGAATCTACCAAGAATCCTGTAATAAACCGATAGAAACAGGCTATAGAGCATAATTTCTAGTCAGTTCATGATGATGATGATGATGATGAAGAAAGTAACTTAAAGAAAATAACCATGGAAGAAATGAGAAAGTTTCACTGAAAACATTGAAAAGCTAAATTTGGTTATGTTGGTGTCATCTTAGGATTAATAAATTAGTTGAACTACTTTTTTGATGGGGAGTGAAGACAAGTTGGAGTGAACCAGTCAGTAGAAACATTTAAAATGAGACTATTTTTGACATGAGCATGTTCATTAAGTACAGTAAAATTTAGATTTTTGAAAAGCCTTAAAATTTCAAGGTTTTCTAAAATGTTCAATTTTATGCCTTTATGGAGAATTTTGAAATTTTCAGTACGGTAAGAAGAGTGGTTGTTATTAATCAAATGGTTTGCAAAGCTGGAATTGTCTAAATTTAGTTTCCCAATCTGATATGTTCCTTTAATCTACAAAAAAACATTGCCCAACATAAGTACTCATTACATTTGAAAAAATAAACACCAATTTTTTTGTTGGAAGTTTATTTGATGTTGTTATTATATTTGATAGAAATTACATAAAAATTTAAAAAATGCATTGAAATGGAATTTATTACATGTTACTTAGTGCATTTAGCTCTCTTTATACAAAAAGTTCAGAGTTATTTGGAGCAATTTTTGATAAAATATTGTTTTTAAAATTGTACATATTCCACTCATTTCACAAAATGTACTAACACTTTCGAAATTGTACATGACATTAATTAAATAACTTACAATTTTCATTAGAAGAAAAAGTCTTGTATCTTTCACAATGTTGTACATGGAAGCCCCAAAAATTTGAACCGTTTGCCAGCCCAAAAATTCAGAGTAAATAGTGAAAAAATAGTCCTATGCCATCTTTATAAGGATGTTTCAATCTACATAAAATGCTTTTTTTGGTGGTTGTTTTTCAAGGGACAGGACAATATATATTTTCATTACAATCTGGAAATCAGGTTTCTGTAAAAGTACAGTAATATACACTGTTACATATATTACTGTGCATGTATATGCACAGAGGAGAAAGTGAAGATAATAAAAAACAATGACGAATAAGTTGTAAATATTATTTTATTAAAAGTTATTGGTTATATTTATTTTGCAGTAATATATTAAATAATATGTGATATGTACAATAGACTTTTTTTTCACTTGAGAAAATCAGCACTCTGGATGTAGTATGCCCATAAACTTACAGTAGTAAGTAAACTTTTGTTCCATAAATACCTAAAATTCACTATTTTCTTGAGGAATATAACATCTTAACTGAGACGGAGTGTACTCAATACTTAAATATGCTCTAAGAAATTATGGTACAGTTACTCTAGCTGAACTGAGTGGATTGGTGAGAAGTTATTTTTTCTGGGATGCCAGGTAGTCATGTGCATGAACAGTCCTTTGGCCATATTCTGATGGTGTGTGCATGTTGTGCTAACCCCTCAGGGTGTCCGTGGGTAGTGTTCCTACTCGTGAGCTGCGGGGCATCCCCAGCCACTTGCTGGCGTGCCCTTCAGGACGGGCAGAGGAGAGCAGCGAGGCAGATAGTGACTCCTCCGGCCGGGCGCCCCTGCCGCATCCCCCGCCCCTGTCTGACTTCAGGCCTCTGGAGAACAATGCTAGGTAAGACCCCATCTGGGAAGGGTCATGCTTTCCTGTAGAGCCTAAAACTGGAGTCAATTGTTTCATATGAATGAAGAATATTGCTAAGTTTAGGAAAATTATAGGTTTTTAGATTAACTTTCAGAGTAGTTTCTTGAGTGTGTTAAACAGAAAAGTGAATGAATTCAAATATTGTGGGACATGGTCAAGAAGGACATGACACTGATTTGATCTGTGTCAAAACTGTTGTGGATAGGCGTGCTCCAGAGCTTCATAGCATTTGTGTTTGGAGCATTTTGAGGTGTTATTATTCATCATGATTTTGCGAGTCTTTCGTGGAGATTCCTTCATGTGTCCAATCCCATGTTTTTGTAATGATCCTAAATTGTTTTTGGTGTTTGTGTGTTTGTTCACCCTAGTCATGTTGTAGAATATATTTTAAAATTAATCTGTGCTTGTATACCTCTTGTTTTAGTACTTATTTCTTAGTGTTCTGACAGAAGTTATTTTCTGGCATGTTCATTTTCTCTGAGAATTGTCGTTCAGTGTCATAATTTAAGAAAATAGTGTTCATTAAAAAAATCTGAGTTAATTTTGGTGTAGAGATAGATATTATTAAGATACATGTGTTAACTGAACAGTATGTTTGTGAAAGTAGTGTTGTGTGGTCATAGTTTTAGAAATTGTGTGGGCAACCAATGCGTTTTCTATGAGCACTATTACAAAATTTCAAATTCCTCTTTAAAAGGATTTTCTTAAGTGCTTTGGATTTAGCTATACAGTCTCAGAATGTTGTATTAATTAGAAGAAACTATGATCATCAGGACAGAAACAGTAGGGCTGGTTATTTATAAATCAGGAGCAGTAAATTGCTCATTGTGCAGAAACAAACAAGAAAAACATGTCAGCTTTCCCTCTTGGATGGCTGAAAAATTGAATAAAAAATAAAAATTTACAAAACTCAAATGTACTTTTCGAAGAATGAATAATAGCATGGAAATTTTCAAGAGGAAAAAAGGTTTTTATAAAATATAAAACCATAATTCTTAAAAATTTGTATTTATCAATATAAGTGAAACCATCACTTATGCATCAAAACAACAGTAAGCAAACAAAAGAAAAACTTTAATATTTTACTCATGTTAACAGTTTGATTCTCATTGTAGCAGTCAGAGCTGGTATCAAATAAAATGAGCAGTTTTCCAGCCACATTTTGTAGAGATTTGACATATATCTTTTAATCTGTTTTTATATATTTATTTACAAGCAATCGCCTAAAATTATATACTTAGAATAATTATCAGTTATAAAAAAATCAGTTAACAATTTTTCTATGATTAAATTGACAAAACCAGTTACAAGAGTTGTGTAAAGATCAAAATCAGTATTATGTGCCTCAATACATACATTAATAGAATTTATATTCTGACTTATTCTCCATAAAGGAGCATTCAACCATCTGTTCATCATACAATTAGGTGTATAATGAGTAGGATAAATATGCCTATGAGTTCTAGTAGGGATTAACCAATATATATTGGAGATTAATGAACATTGTTTTTTATTCCCTACAGGTGTCGCCGGTTCCATCCAGTAGTGTCAGATGGTGCTGTTCGCGAGTCATGAAGACCAAATCGAGTAGGCTGCTTTTCTTGCGGGCCTTCAATGCTGTATCATCTCGAAGATTTAAATTTATAGATATGCCATGCTAAATGTTGTGGCAAGGTTTGTTAAAGCTCAGAGCCATACCTTGTTAGGGGAGGTGCAAAGCTGGTGAACTGCTTGTATGAGCAAATGCTGGTTGAGGCCGTTGTCTGGTCCAGAAAGAAAATAGAACCAAAGTAGACTGAACCAGTTATCACATTTTTCAGATTAAATCAAGATAAGAAAAGCCTTGATTCTCTCTGCACAGCTTTGAAAATTGCTTATACTCCGATTTTATTAGACGGAAATGTGATTAAAGGTTTTAGGTTCACTTTTGCACTAAAAATAGTTCTCTGATATTGTGCATTAAAAATGAAGCCTTTTTCAAGAAAGTTAGAATGTTTTGTCTATTTTGGGTCTTCTTTCTTTCAGTACTTAGCTGTAAGATTAAATTATTTTATGGCTAAGACAGTATTCTCTCTGAATTGGATGCAGCTTGTGGTGCCACTGCAAAACTGTTACTTATTGAATCAGTAGAAGTAACAATCTATATTTTGTTAGGTGTTTGGGTAGAATATGTATACTTTGGTCAGATAACGTATATCTTTAATGGAAATTTCTGATTGGCAGGTGAACAAAAGATATGCTAATTTATGTTGCCTTGCAGGGCTACTGTTATTGGGTAGTTGTAACCAAACATGAACATTTTGCTGGAGTCATTTACTGTGGGTGATCTTTATGGAAGTTGTAGTTCATCATTTTTCCTGCACACTACATTGTTTTATAATTGATTTGTACAGTGCAAAACTGTATCTCGAGAAAGTGGAATCTTTAACTTTGAAGAAGAATTATAAGTGTGTGTATTTGAGCACTATAATTTATTTTTTTAGTTTTAAAATAAAATATATTTTTTAGTCTACAGTAAAAGAGCTGTACTTGATCTTGTAATCACTGGTAAGTTAATTAATTCTTGTGGTTGTGTCCATTGCCTATGCAAATCCAACAAGGTGACATTTTTATGGCTTCAGTACTAATTCACTCATTTTGGGAATCAACTAAGCAGAGATAGCTTTACAAGCAAATTCATCTTTTATTCACTCATGCTTAGTATATAAACGTTGCTCCAAAGTGATCCCATGGTCAAAAGATCTCTTTTGTGTTGTTGATTTAAGAACAACATTAGATTGTTTATTGTTGATATTGTTAAGTTTATTTGCTCATGAGTTTTTGCTAGTCAGATGATCACTTGCTGATCTTATTGAGCTCAAGAAAAGCCAATACTTAAGAATTATTTTAACTAGTCATAAAACATATTTCACCGTGCATAGGAAAGATGATCCAATGTTTTTATACATGGATATATATAGAGAGAAATTGTCTCTTTATGAGAAATGGGTGCTTTGTTTATATGAATGTTAGGATCATGCACTAAGAAATAAAATGTCCAGAAATGATGTCCTTTATAAGAAAGTATACTCATATTTTTCTTCCTTATGGGTGCTTTAAGAAGGTTGAAAGAAAATTATTATTTATTGAAAAATTATTATTGGTTTATGATGAATTTTCTCATCATATTTGTTGTAGATTGATGTATTATATCTTTGAGAGTTGCAATTATAATTAATAAGTTCAAGCAAATTTTTGATTTGTTGCTGTTCTCCTGATTTAATATAATTGTCCTTTACAAGAGAAATGTATTTTGTAGTTGACTTTTTGTATAGCTCAATGCATAACGGTGCTTTTATTTTTATGTGTGGAAGAAACCTTAGTTTACAGAGTGAAGTTTAGTATGCATCACTAGATTCATTAGTTTTTCAACATTATTGTTGTGTGAATGGAAGTATATGACTATTGTGAATAAAAAAATATTTATGCAAAAACAGTAATATTAATATTTTCACTAGTTTCTTTTCTTAAGGTAGCAAATCTTTTGTTTAACAATTGATTCAAATTAAAGATAAAATTTGAAATTGTTTTTCCATTCCAATGTTAAGACTGGGGAAATATATAATTGACCCAATTTGAAGTATAGGCAAAGTGATGTGACTTACATTATGTAACAGAAGAGAAACATAAATTGTACTTATCATGGGGGGTGGAATCAGTGATTTTTTAGGTTCCAGAGAGCTGTGCCCATGGTGTCTTTAACATATTATCACGTGTGTGTTTGTTTCAATGACAATGAATAGATAAATGGATTACAAGTACAAGATATTTGTAATGAGAATAGTTAACTCTTTTCTTTCCTCCCCATTTCATTTTCATTGAAACCTTTCTCAATAAAGTTTCTTGCATCCACAGTATTTGTTTTTTTAGGTAACAGCCATGTAGTGACATTATGTTGAAAACTGAACAAAAGTGTTTGAGTGTCCGCATGTTGAGAGACCTGATATGTGGTTATGACCTGGAAAAAGGGGAGTGGATGTGTTAAGTTGTTAGTCAGAAATGTAATTCATCAGTAACATAGTTGTAAGTATGAATTCATAAGACTGATATTTTGAATGTAATTTGTTTTTTTAATGACATTGGATGTTAACACATCACATTGAAATTACTTCACATTGTGTGAACTGTGTGAACTTGTATTAGTATCTTTTGATTGTATGTGGACATCATTTTTGGGCATAATCTAAGAATGCATATTGTGAGGTCCTTGAATGCTTGCATATATTGTTTTGTTCTTTTTTTTTTTATTGTTGTAATTCTTCTTAAATAGAAGGTATTGTAAATCTACCTTTATAGTTAGTGGGAGAATATGTCCAACGTGTACAGTGATTTCATTGTTTAAAGCCATGCATTGTAAATATTTCTGGAATACTGTATATTTTGTTTGTATTTTATTTTTAAGTCTTTAAATCAAAGCTTGTAACATTATTAATAATCATGATGATGATAATAATAATAAAAGGTCCCAATGAATTGAGCCATTGTAATGCAAATTAAATATTAAACTGTATTGCCCAACTCTTAATTAAGAATCTTTAGGTAGATACCTTTGGGTATAATTACTAGTAATTTTTTATTCATGAATGAGGTCCAGGACAATTGTCTTTCCTTGAATAAGTTTGGTTTCTTAATTAAATTTGGGATGTCTAAAGCCTTTTGGATTTATGGGTCTTGTGGAGTATCACATTCAGCAAGTTGCTGTTATTACTATAAGGAACTAATAATCCTTTTACAAAATATTAGATGCTTTTTTTATGTACTAATGGAAACCTTTCTCAGTAAACAAAAGTGTTTTCAAATTACCAACATGGATTTAGAAAATCAAAATCTATGGAAACAGCCATATTGTAAACGATTATTAAATCTGGTGGAGTTAGATCCTCTATTTTATCGCATTTTCACCCTTCTCTTCAGCGTCTCTAGATTTTATGCCTAATTTAAGATATTCCAAACTTTTACTCACTCAAGACCTCAATATTTAGAGAATTTCAATGTATTTTTCTTGTTTCTCATTTATAAGAAGTTTAAAACCTAGTCCCTCTTAATTTTACAAGTAGCAACCAGTTGATATACCATATATTTGTTAGCAAATATCATGAATTTACTGCATCATAAATAATATGAATATTTTAGAATGTTTTATGAACACTAATTTTTAAATGTTTATAATTTACTGCATTAGTATTATCTAGTAGGTCCTTCTTTTTGTAATAATTTTCCTTCAAAATTATTATTTCAAGGTGAACCAAAAGTAGGTATGGAAGATACAGCAATTCATAATTGTTTAATTTTACATCCAAACCGTGTAACTCGCTACATTTAATGTATTAAAAAGTGAAACCAAAATTATCAGATAGAATGATATGAAGGAATATTTGATATCCTGATACAAAGCTTGAATGTTTATTTTATATATTATCTCCTTTTTAAAAACAATAGGTAGTTTCAAATGACTCACTTCATTTGTTAATTTCACATAAAGATTGTACGATTAGGTTTGCCATATGGATAACAATGGAATTCAGGAACCAAAATATATTTCAGAGCAAATTGTTTATTTTTATAGAACTAATCAAGTGAATCATGTAATAGGGAAATAGTTCATCAAGTTAACAGTTCATAGTTATAATTATTATTAGCCTGTTCCCAGCCCTTAGTAGGGCAAAGGCCAATTACATTGTAAGGTTCTAAATTTATAAGCTAGATAGCTTGTAAGTTACTATTTTTACTTTCCCGTATACATACGTATATACGGAGTAATATATTTAGAATAGGGTAAGTTATGTAATGCTACGGAAGATCGATTTAGAGATTTCAACGGAAATACACGTTTTGGGGTCCCCTGATAACAAAAAAGTGGTTTTTCAAAATGTTCGTCTGTGAACACCACTACCGCATAAATCGCACGTAGGATTTTTTTCCAAATAGGTCGCGATCGATCTGGATCCAGCCGAAGCTTTTAGGTTTTGGAAAGCTTTCTTTAAAATTTGGGGGCACTTTACATAAAGCTCCGCGGACATTCTCAAAATTTTCTCAAAAACGGTTCCAAATTGTTTTAAAGAATATAGAAAAATACACCTATAAAGGGGGCATTGCTCCGATTTTCACGGTTAACTCTTGAAGTTTCGAAAATTACAAAAGTTTGAAATTTTTTTGGCTTCTTCCTACAACTACAAAATTTAAAATAGATATTGATAAAATTGGTTTTCCATAGTGAGTTCTTTCATTAAAGTCATATACAGTTTTTTGGAAATTTGCGTGTTTTCGCGCAATATTGCCTGCAATATGTGCAATTAAAAATCTCAAAAACGACTCCACATTTGTTCTTTAAACTTTTCGTTGGGATAGTGCTAAATGCACTCTATGAGATGACATAAACATCAGTTTGCTCTATTCTTTTCTTTTTTCTAAAAATACAAAAAAATATTTTTTTGACTTGTCTCTCACGTCGTTAATATTGACATTAGCGGCAATTTGTTCACATGTATGAGTACATGTACTTTAAATAATGGCATGTAAAGTTTCTCTGAAACCCAACATTTTCAATGAAAATTAGCTCGAAATTCCGCATTTTCAGAAATGCAAAACGCAAACGGCACCAAATTTTTCTTCAAACTTTTCGAACGGATAGTGCTAATTAAACTATTTAATATATGACAGAAAGTTCATTTCGGAGTATATTTTTATTTTCTCAAAAATTACACAAATTTTTTTAAAAAGATTTTTCACGTCGTACAATCACATTTCTAGCAATTTGTAAACACTATTGTACTTGGGAGTTAATGTGCTTCAAAAGACCTCTGATGAAGTTTTTCGAAAACTCAAAGATTGTCTGAGAAAACGAACTTCAAATTTACAGTAGCACTTAAGCGTCTTGAAAACTATTCCAAATATTTCAAAGAAAATTGCCATTTAGGACGGGGTTTTAGTGTTCTTTAGTATCTTAATTTCGTTCTACTATTAGGAAACCGAAAAATGGAGAATTTGTTTTTAAAAAATGAACTTTGGGCGGCGATCGCTGATATAGTTATAGTTGGTGAGAGTATGTGGCAAGTCTGAATAGCTAGCCGAGATCAAAGAAAATAGAAAACTAATACGGGAAAGTCTGTGCCATTCTGTAGCACCACTATCTTGTATACGGAGAAATATACATAGTATAGAGAAAGTTACGTAATGCTGCGGAAAATCGATTTCGAGATTTCAACGGAAACACACGTTTTGCGGTCCCAGCTGATACCGAACTAGTGATGCTACAGAATGGCACAGACTTTCCCGTATTAGTTCTATTTCCATTGGTCTCGGCTACCTATTCGAACTTGTCATACTCTTGCCTGCTGCCATCTATTGCCGCACAAAGTACATTTTTTTCTACATTTTCTTAATATTTCGGTTTTCTTAGTAGAAAAAAAATATCTTAAGGATAGTAAAGAACAGTAAAACCTCTTCCTAAACGGCAATTTTCTTCGGCGCCACAGTAAATTTGTTATTAGAAGCACTTTTTCACGTATAATTTTTGCGTTTTCGAAAAACTTTATTTGAAGTTGTTTGAAGCACTTTAATTCACAAATACAATAGTGTTTACAAATTGGTGGAAATCTGTATAATTAATGGCGTGTGAGATCTTTCAAAAAAATTACATTTGCGTACTTTTTGAAAACATTAAAAAATACCCCCGTACGTAATATTAAAGAGTGCATTTAGCACTACCTGTTCGAAAAGTTTGAGGGGATAAATTGACGCTGTTTATGAGAAAATCGCGTTTGAGCGTTTTTACAAATGCGAACTTTTGAGCTAGTTTTGGCAGAAAACGGTTGAGTTTTCGAGTAGATTTATGTGACATTATTTAAAGCAAATGTTCTCATAAATACAATAATGTGAACAAAATGAGATAATAACGTCAGAGACAAGTAAAAAATTACATTTTTGAAAAAAACAAACAAACAGAAGAATAAAGGAATATGGCGTTTATGTCATCTTATAGAGAATAATTTGCGCAATCCCTACCAAAAGATTAAAGAAAAACTAGGAGCTGTTTTTGAGAAAATCTTTTTGTAATTTTTTTAAATTGCACAAATTGCACGCAATACTGCACGCGCGAAAAGAACTATATATGATCTTAATGAAAGAACTAATTATGGACAATAAATTTAATTTGCAGGAAAAACCTCTACCTTTGATTTTGTAGTTGTAAGAAGACACCACAAATAATTCATACTTTTGAAATTTTCCGAAACTTCAGAGTTAACTGTAAAAATCAGACTTATGCCTCTTTTATAAGTGTATGTTACTCTATTCTTACAAGAACTTTAAAGAAAAAAATTGGAACCGTTTTTGATAGAATTTTGAATATGTCCTCAGAGCGTCATGTGAAGTACCCCCGCATTTTAAAGAATCTTTTTCAAAATCCCAGAGCTTCGACTCGAGCCAGATGTACAGGGGTTTCTTCAATTTGGAAAAAACCCTATGCATGGTTTAAGTGCTAGGAGTGTTCACAGACACAATTGATTTTTCGGTACCAAGGATCCACAAAACAGGGATTCTGGCTACATCACGTGTTAGAAGATTTCCACCCATGGATATCTCTTTTTTTGTTATCAGGGACCGGCAATGTATTTTTTGTACACCTGGCTCGAGTGGAAGCATTGAGATTCTGAAAAACATTCATTAAAATTTGGGGATACTTTACATGAAGTCCTTAGGATATTTTCAAAATTTTCTCAAAACGGCTCCAATTGTCCTTTTTCGCCTTACGAATTTTTTGTAATAAGATAACGTTATCTAATCGTGCGGCGGAAAACGACGCATTTTCGCTAGAAAAAGTATTATAGTCGCGCATTGGTAACGTAAAAAGTGGATAAATCCTGTCGGTAAATTTAGGGGGAAAATCCTCTAACACGCCAGTTAACTAGAATCCATATTTTGTTGATTATTGATACGGAAAATTCGAGTGACAGGGAAACGTGCGTCCGTCTGTCTATGGTCAACGCTAACGGCTAATTGGTTCAGCCGATTTTCCCCAAAATTGAAATTATTCGATCGATCTGGCTGATATTGCGGGTTTTCGGCAGAAAAAAATCATAGCCGGGCCCTGGCTACGAATAACTGGATAAGTCCAGTTGCTAAATAAAGAAAAAAAAGTCATCGTACACGTTGTGTAACAAGAATCCATGTTCCGTGTGTTCTTGATACCGAAAAGTCGATTGACTGCAAAACGTCCGCCTGTCCGTCTGGTGTATGTGAACAACACTAGCGCCTAACTAGGCGTATGATTTTTTCCAAACTGAATAAATCCCTGTCGATGTGGTGAGTCAAAGATCGACGATTTTGAAGAACATGCATTAATTTTTAGGGGTAATTTACTCAAAGCCCCAAGGTCATTTTCAAAATTTTCTCAAAAATGGCTCCAATTTTTTTTGTTTAAATTTCTTGGTAGAATACAATTATATACACTTACAAAGTTGGCATTGGTTAGATTTTCACTGATTACTCTAAATTTACGATAGCTGCAAAATTTTGAATTTTTAGGCGAGATCCTTCAACTATAAAATTGAAGATTTCCTTCAAATGAAATTTGTTCTCTATAATTAGATCATTCATTATCGTCATGTATATTATTTTCGAAATTTTAGTAGTTTTCGAGCAATATTGTTAGCAATATGTGAAATTTTAAAAAAATGGAGCCGTATTTGATGAAATCTTATTTTTCTTTCTCGCAGTTACTAACGTAAGAAAGGAAATTATTGTAATCGTGCGCCGGAAACCGGCGAATTTTCGATACAAAAACTTTTATATCTGGGCCCTGGTAACGAAAAAGAGGATAAATCCAGTTGGTAAATGTAGAAAAAAGTTCCTCTAACATGTGGTGTAGCCAGAGTCCATGTTTTGGGGGTTCTTCATACCGAAAAGTCTATTGATAGCAAAACGTCTTTCTGTCCGTCTGTGCACAACGCTAGCGCCGTTCAGCCTATTTACTCCAAAATTGATATTCTTCAATCGATATAGCTGATGTCGCGACCCGTGGAATTTCAAACCGAAATTTTAATTTGTTTCTTTACATGAAGCGCCTGGGACTTTTTAAAAATTTTCAAAACAGTGTCTTTAAATTCTTTGATTAAATTTTGTTGTTGAATAGTGCAAAGGAGTTTAAGAGAATTGTACAGATCTCATTTTTGTTGACATTCCCGATTTTTCGAAAAAAATAACAAACTTCAAAATTGGAGATACAGGTTTATGTCTCAGACGAAGACTTTTGAACACAATTAGCTCTTTAAAAAATGTACATTTTTTTTGAAAAACGAACAGTTTTTTCTTTATTTGCGATTGAAATTTCCAAATAATTCTCAAAAACAGCTTTAATTAAAAAACTTCACTTATGTAATAAGAGACGGAAAATAATATAGAGCTAGTCTCATTTTTGGGTATTGCTCGGTTTTTTGAAAATTAAAAAAAATGAAAACTGCAAAATCGAAGATAGGAATATTTCATTCAGGCAAAGTCTGAACCAAATTAGCTCTTTAAAAAATATCAGGTACAATTTTTTGAAAAAAACGAATAGTTCTTGCGTATTTTGGGATTGAATTTTGCAAAAATAAATGTTTCTCAAAAACTGCTCAAAAGTTTTTCTTTAAATTTTCTCCACATATGTAATAAGAAACGGAAAGCAATATGGCGCTAGTCTTATTTTCAGAAATTGCTCGTTTTTTCGAAAATTGCAAAAAACATTTCAAAACTCCCAAGTTGAAGATAGAGGTTTTTGCCTCAGACAAACCTTGTTGTACAAAATAAGCTCTGTAAAAAAGATCATGTGAAAGTTTTTGAAAAAAACGAGTAGTTTTTGCAAAAATTTCAGTTTGAAATTAATGAAATGTGTACAGGTTTCATACCAACTATTGGCCACGAGAAAATTGAATGAATGATAATAATTATGAAAATTGAATGAATGATGAAAAATAATTAATTTAATTTAAATTATAATTTACTATTGAATATTCCAATATTTATTGTATTTTTACACTCTCGCATTCTTACTTTTTACTCAAATTGTATTCCCAATGTATTGATGTATTTCTTGTTATGCAATCTGCAAAGCTATTAGAAATATCGCAACAAAGCAGCAACGAATTTGGGGTAGCTAATTGGCGAAGCCGAGATGTTGGCGGTGATAAGATACAGCTGTCTTATTAAGTCCAATGGGTGGTAGTGTAACTCCTAGACCGAGAGCCACTACTTCCATTTGCGATGAATTTCGTAGTATTTTATAAATTACTCCTCAGAAGGCATGTTATACTATACCATTTAATATCATCTGATCCCTAAAAAATACTGCATATTGCATAAATGAAACGCAATGAAACGCTATCGGAACTGTTAACTTACGACGAAAGGCAACACAGGAGTGAGCAGCCAGAATTGTCGTAATTCTTTTGATGTCAATTGCTTATATTCTAATTACTGTAATGGCTATGTTGATATTATTAGCCAAGCGAATGCACATAGTTTTGATAACGCTGCGCTGATAACAGTTCGTTGCTCTCTTCCTGGTTGAATTTGCACATTTTCTAATATTAGCTGAGGTGTTAGAAGCGCAGCTATACCAATAACGCGAGAAAGTTTGTGATGTTGTAGCACCACTAGTTTGTTCACTTCTCCCTTCTTTTAGTTCATGCCTAATTATTATCACTTCACTATCACTAAATAGTACAACAATACAAGTTACATTGTACACTCTTTTTTGTAGGACGACTTTTTCAGATTATCCGGGCCATTTCTTTTCATTTTCCATTACAAAATTTGTGAAGTATATAAATAATTTATCAAATAAAGCATGGCTTTGATCGATATTAAAACACTTTTATCAAGTAAGCCCTTTTCTTCTTTGAATTCCAGATTTTCTTGCACTAACACATTGAGAGAGAGACAGAGATACTTCGACTCAAACCGCACAGATTCCTTCTTCATCTATTTTTCAGCTTTTTGATTACGCCCTAAAGTGACTAAAAATAACAATATATGTGTTATGTTGGTATCAGAGCAGGATAGGATATTTCAGCTTCGAATAGTGTTTTTGTTATTCGACGGGGATGCGCCCTTTCCGGTCACACATAAGTGTTCAATTTTCCAAAAAAAAAACAGTAAGAGTAACAAAATATTGTTGGTGTAGCTTATTAGAATAATGTTCAGTTTTGGTTGTTGGTAAATGTCAGTGCATACAATTGATTAGTTTAGTTTTTATGAAGAATTATTGTCACCAAAGGTATTTTTGGACTGTAGTGTAATGCATTACAATTATTTAGGGAGAATATTAAATATTTAACCCACCTAGGGAGTACATGACCTTGTCGTTGGTGGTGGAGCTTGCGTACCCCAATGATCCTGTGAGCTAGGCCGGCGGTAGCGTAGATACTGGCAGGGCTACCCTTGCCGGACAGGTCGAAGGAGAGGGGTCAGACGAAGAAGTACTCCAGAAGAGGACCTCAACATCAAGAAAAATCCTCACTGGGCAGACGCAGCTCAAAAGCCATAGAAAAGGCAATGCGTCTAGGGAGAGCAACCCGAAGAATCTGCCCTGCAAGTTTGGAGGCAGTAAGGTGGCAGCCCCACCACCAAACTATCCCTGCGTGGCGCCCGTAACGCAACCAGGGGAAACCTACCTTACTGTGCAACTCTCAAGAGAATAGCCGGACTGTAAATGAAGATAACAATGCTACGAAAAAGGATAAACAATCTAAGAAGACGGAAAAAATGAAAATCACAACCTGTAATGTTAGAGGTTTGATAAACAAAGAAATCCGACTAATAACCGAACTCGAAAGATTTGGAGCAGACCTATGCGTTGTAACAGAAACCAAGAAAAAGATGAAAGGCTCTAAGGAACTGGGAAACAACCTGATGTTTTACAGTGGAGTTCCACAAAACATTAGAGCAGCCGCAGGAGTAGCAATACTGATAAAAAAAGGAATGGAAAAACAAAATTAATGATTATAACTATATTTCAGAGTGAATAATTAATATTAGAATAAAAATCCAAAGAGGATACATGACAATATTGGGAATATACGCACCAGAAGAGGGAAGGAAAGAAGAAAGCACATTATTCAATGATACTTCACAAAAACACATGAATTCTATAAATAAGAACGATTATATAGTTATCGCGGGAGATTTCAACGCTAGGATTGGAAACCAACCAATCGAAACAATAGTGGGAACCAATGGAGAAGACACAAAAAATGAAAACGGAAAGACCTTAATTAATTTTGCAACATTTAACGAACTAAAAATTACAAACAGTTTCTTCAACCACAGAGAAATCCACAAATACACATGGCGGCGAGAGGAACAAAATCCATAATTTATTATGTATTAGTTAACTCTAAGTTGACATCCCTAGTTACTGATACACGAGCATATAGAGGTTTTAATGTATTCTCAGACCATTATATAGTAGGCACTAAAATAAATATCCCAGCCAGATGGATAAGAAAGAGAACGGACAAAAACAAAACTGACAAAATATACTTCAAAACGCACTTGCTACAACAAGACAGTATAAGGAAATTATATTGCACAAGACTGCACAACTACTTAGACCAAAGAGCAGTAAGTTTAAATGTAAATGAAGAATGGGAAGACTTAAAGCAATTGGATGATAAAGTAGTACAGAAGTTTTGGGAAAAAGAATAGAAGATCTAAAAAGAAGGGAATACGAATATGGAATGATGAGATAAAAACCATCATTGAAGATAGAAAAGGGCTTATCTAAAGTCTTGCAAACAAATTCAATACAAGATAGGATAACGTATAGCATAATGTGCATTAGTTAAAGAGAAGTTCGAAAATTAAATAGGAAAGTTGGGATAGATATATTAAGTGAAAATGAATATGATATATTACTCCCGCAAGTTTTCTTGATACACGAGCTCCTAGTCCTCATCCAGCGCTGAATAGCACGGAACGTTGACATACTATAGGTTTGACTCGAACGGACGTACTCATTTACAATCTGGCAACAACCTCGTAATTTCAAACAATCGTAGCATTTCTAGTGCCATGATTGGCGAATTAAGTTCAGTGCCACAGTTGGTAGCCCTTTTCAACGGTGAGTAGCGACATCCTTCTCTCCCCGCACCCCGCCTATGGAATATCAAGAAAACTTGCGCGTATAGTACATTGGAGCCAAAATAAAGCGTACAAAATTCTAAAACACTAAATAAAGACAAATGACACTGTACAAATAAATAATATACCGAAAAGGAATGGCTGAGATACTATAAGGAATTGTGGATTCAAACACACAAGAAAAATCCGCAGAAAAGAATTTGCAAACGTAGACCATTAGAAATGAACGAATCTAAGAGGTCTTATAAATTTAAAGAACAAAAAATCTCCAGGTAGCGATGGACTGAATATAGAATTATTCAAGTATGCACTTCAAATCAAACTATAGATTTCCCTTTATACTAAATGTGATGTTGTGGAATACATATCAAATCCCAAAGAATGGAAGAAAACCATTATACACCCAATATTTAAGAAGGAAATAGACAAAGACTGTAACAATTACAGAGGAATTGCCTATTAAATCTGCTACAATCTATGCAAAGATAATTGACTAGAAGATTAAATAAAATTAATAATAACCTACTTTCGGAATTCCAAATTGGATTCCGAAAGGGACGTTCATGCGCAGATAGACTACGTATTGTACAACAATTGATCGAGAAAAAAAGACGCGAATATAACGTTCACTACTATATCCTTTCATAGATTTTGAAAAGGCCTTGACAAAGTCTCGGAATAAGTTATGGAGTATTAGCGTAATAGTGGATACCTACCACATCAGAATCATAAAAGCTTATATTTTAAAACCACTATCAGTATGACAAAGAACAGCGAACGACCTAACTGAATACACAACCAAGGAGTCAACAAGGGTGCCCGATGTCCCGAACCTTTTTATATATTATATATAATATATATATATATATATTAATATTTAAATTTTATATATTTTATATATATATAATATATATATAATTTTTATATATATTATTACCATCATATTATTCATGGAATAGCCAGCAACTAACCACATCATTTTAAAATAGCAATACAATTTTTAACAACTACTCTATTTGCAGATGACCAAGCCATTTTTAGTACTTCAGAGGACGACTATCAGAGAGCTGACATTACTCGAGTTACAGGGAAAAATTAATAACTTGAAAATATGAACTCTAAAAATAAAACAATGGATTCCAGGGGAAAAACATCTCAGATGTAAAGTAGTGATAAACGGAAGAAGTATTGAAGAGTAAACACTTTAATATTTAAGGATTTAAATCTCATAGTGCGACAAAAAGATTAAACATAAAGATCCAAAAATTCCGAGAAATTGTGCGGTACTATACGCAGAGCACTAAGACAAAAGACCAGACAAGGCACCCAACTAAAAGTTTACAAAACTATGGCAGTCCCAATGCTAACTTATGGACGCGAAAATTGGACAGTCAATAGGTCAGACAGAAGAAAGATCGAAACGGCAGAAATGAGATTCCCGAGACCATTAGCAGGATATACACTACTAGATCATAAGAGAAATAAAGACATCAGAGGTGAACTACATATCTCCAGCGTACTGGAGAAGATCGACTCAACGAGGAAGAATTGGCTGGAACACCTAACCAGAATGCCGCAAGAACGGCTACCCAAGACTATCCTCGAAGACAAACCAAAGGGGAAACGACCCAGAGGCAGACCCCACACAAGATGGAAAGAGACTCTTGAGAGCGAACGGGCCACTAGGCCCAAACCTTGTTGCTGCTGCTGCTGATGATGATGATTAAATGTTTAAATATGCAAAACAATATTGTTGTATAGTGTATAGTGAGATTTTTAGTGTATAGAGCGCCAAAGTGATAGTTCGCTAAAAAAGTGAATATTACGTGTAATTCAGAGAAATATCCCTCCGCCGTGGCAGCTGTTCAGACAAGCCCCTTCGTAGTGTTTACGGGTTCGTGAAGACATCACTATACAGAAATCTAAGATATTCGCTTATGCACGTACGCGAGTCCGGAAATTTGAAATGTAATTACGAATGTGGAAAACTGTTTGAACGAAAATTATTTTTCAGGGTACGTATAAGTACCTCTTCTGGTCATTTCACAGCGAATGGCTCATGCACGTTTGTAGTTAAGAGGATGGTTTATTTATAATTATAACACCCCGACTATCATTATTTAGTACTATGCTATCATAACTCAAATGTGACTTAATAATTGTTTTATATGTCACTAATGTTCTGCATGTTAATGCATATCCTTGTTCAGTACATACAGCACATACATACTCATCCTTCCTATTTAGACCTTCATGACATCCGCGAACCAATGCCCTCCTATTATTTCATCGACTGGATGAAATTTATTAAATATGCGACAGGGAGTCCATTGCAGGGGGAGGGATCTTGTTGGTTGCATGTTACTTACCATGCAATAAACGAAATGAAAACGCTTCTTTAAAGAGTAAAAACAATGCAAGAAATCACTACGAATAATTACCCTATGGTGATCACCATTTATCAATTTACAAATACGTGGAAAATCGGAAACATGTTCACCGCCATCAGTACGCAACTCACATTCAAGACTCGGTTTTAAAATAAACATAATACTTATTACACAAAAACTAAATTCACGGCGATGTTATAAAAAATAATTTTTACAGAAGAACACATAGCACTGCACTACCTAACTTCAATTATTTCTCGTGGCGCACATTTTCGTCGGTCGAGGACATCACAATAGGAAGCGTCGAAGCCATTTACAAGTTAGCCAACTGCAAACGAATGAATGGAGGAAGGAGAGTGTAATAGGCTCAAGGACAAAATGCCCGCAAAACCTTCAGTTGTGTTGCCAGAACTAGCTGTCAAAACGTTCAATTCTTATAAATATCGCTCTATATTTATTTGTGGCAATTTCTGTGTCAAGAAAATCTATATAGGCTGGATAGTTTTTTTCACGAGATGTATGCTTTCTCTTTGCTATTGCGCCTGTACGGGATTTCGAGAAGTTTTTTTTTTTCGAAAATCAGTACGAGCAACAAAATTAATGTTTATAGTAGAGCCAATAAATAGAGCAATTTTTGTATGTAAAGAACATATTTTTTGGTGAATTGGCTTTGTCAGCTTAGCCTTAAGCCGGCAAAGCCACCAATTTTTGGAAAAACCGTTGGAGCAACAAAAATATTTTTTGGATATTTGTAAAGCAATTAAATAGCCCAAAATTCTGGGTATAGGGAAATATGGTTTTTGAAAGTGGCTTTGCCAGCTTAACGGACGTCACGAAATGTTACAGTGTTATTACTGCCTCGTCCACTCATAACATTTCTAGGTATGTTAATAGCTATAATGTTATTTTAGTAGATGAACATGCGTTTTCTGATTTCACCAAATAACAACTTAATTTGACTTAATAAATTTAATAATACTTTAATAAATTTTAATAAGACAGAATATTGAGAATGATTCGCATTACCGTGCTAGGTTTTCTTAAAATAAGTAAAATTACTACACGATTAATTAATTTACGAATTGAATATCAACAAGTTTACGCATTGTTTACAACATGTTAAAAATCGATTTTATAAGGTTAATTGCGAGCGATTAACCAATGCAATAAAAATAATCCAATAATATTTTAATCACCCATCCCGACTAAAGAGTTTGTGCACTCTCGAACGTTGAAGCAATCGAAGGCAGTATCGATATCAATAATGGGAGAAAGAGTTTTTACATGTTTTGGTCGAAATATGTAAGTCGCAATGGACGAATTTCCAAATTGTGGCAACAGAGAGGACTGGTATGTGAAATTGCCATCAGCATTTCTGTGAGCGTCATTTGGGATTTTAGTAAATTTTCATTTCTTGTGATTTTTCATTTCATTTGATTATAAATAAAATGATTATTAAAATTTGTGCCCAGGTCTCACATATTTACAAATTAATACCAGTATTTTTGTGTAAAAAGCAGGGTCTACATATGTGGTTTTAAATATGAAATGTATTATACAACTAAATGAACAAGAGCAGAACGAATGTGAGAAATACAAATATTTTTATTATGTAATTCATTTTGTTAACCACAGGTATTCGCTATTCCAGTAAAATTTTAGAATCATATAACATTTTCTTCACATAAATAATGTGCCAACTTGATTGACATAACCTACACATTGATATGATACACTAAAAAACTACATAATATGATATGAAACACATGATGTAATATGACGAGAGTCACTTTTATTGAATATAGGATTCAAAACCCATTAACCCTATTGTACTCATGGTAGCCTTCAAAATTACAATAGAATTTAGAATATCCGTATGGAAGTACATCATAGAAGCCCTCTTCTGATTTAATGATAAATTAATACTAGAGGTGCACAGTTCATGGATGTGATTTAAGTCAAGTAATCCAAACTTTTGTTAAATTTGTAAGTAAGTGCAAGAAATGCAATGTAATTAAAGTGGTTAGAGCGAGATGAGTGTTTTTTTTAATATGCCTTTTTTATTGTATTAATCTAAAGATGAGATGTTCTTTTATGTTCTGGTAGAATTTGAATCGATTTTACCGTCTAGTTTCACGTAACGAGTCCGTAAAGTTTGTTTTAACACAAGCTCTTATGGTGACAGATCTGACCTGAAATTTTAAAATTGTGAGAAAATGTGTTGGAAAATGAGTTAAGTGTTGGACATGATTACGAAAACTCTTTTTTAGGTAGCTAGCATCTCGAAGGATTATTATGCGCAATTTGAAGGACATCTTCCGTTTTAAATGGGAGAATTTTGCAAAAATATGAGCCAAAATCAGTCCAAAGGGAGAGGTTCGCGCGCTTTCTAGAGAGTCGGGACTGTGACGCACAACTCGGCAACACCGCGCGCTCTACGCGGTTCATTCAAATCGAGTGACAAGACCTTGCAAGAGGTCGTACATTCCTCTGGATCTTCTGGGAACAATTAAAATATACTCACTCCTGAAGAACATTGCGTTTGATAGTAACCAGATATTCTAAAAATCTTTAATTTGATAGATATAATGATTAGTGCGATCTGAATGAAAATCTCAATTCAATTAATATTCCCAATGAAATACTTTGATACCACTCCCTAGGAGAAAATGGGTGATCTTAAAAGTTTATAGATTTATAGTTTATAGATTGAAAGAATAATTCAGTACAGTATTATTATTTTGTATTGTGCAGCATGTCATATTTTTGCTCCTAAACAAAGATTATTTATTCAATTATTCAAACAGTATTCATATTCTCTTTTTTTATAGAGATACACAGTGGATTGTAATGGCCTTCTGCACCACAGTTGCTTAAACAGGACGCAAAGCAGCAATCTTTAGCAAAGATCTGTAGAGTGGACATTCAATTCAGAACAAAATATACTTTCTAGTGGTTTCAAATGTGTTACAATGATAAAATACTGTTTTTCTGGTGATACTATCAACCATTCAAGCTATAGGTGAGTGCAAAGCTGTATTTCCCTATTAGCAAAATAAGGCTTGTGACTACCATCTCCGCACCCGGATTTTTTAAAAATAAATATAAAAAACTCCATAATATGTTTTATCTAAATAATCATTAATCAGATAGTTTACTGTTTGATTTTAAAAATAAATTGAATGGAACAATAAGACCCCAAATATGTATTTGTAAATGAGAAATTTAAAAAGAAATGTCCCCTTTGTTCGCAATTTTTTAATTTACATCTGCATTGGAACAATGATTTATTCTGTCATAATTGGTGTTTTTACATTTATTCATAATCAGTTTTTTAGTTTTAAAGACATTTATGAAGCAGTGCCTAGAACAGTTTTGTGCTTGAAGACTTACAGTATCTTAATCCACCCATGGCCAAATTTAATAATTACATTTGTAATTAATAATTACATTTCATTGAAATTGTAAGGGGAATGATATATATTCAGCCTTTGGTAGTTTTAGTATATAGTTCTAGTATATATTTAGTATATAGAACCTCCTTATCTTTTCAGCACTATATTTTATCTAATTCTTTGCATTTCCTTGACAGTAGTAATGCATTTTGAATGGTTCTCACGTCTTATTTTCAAAACATTTAAACATCTTTTCATTTTTAGTGTAACATCACAACAAACGATTTCAATAGACCATGGTCCTCGGAAATCTCTTTTGAAGATTTTATCTCCAACAATGTTATAATTTTATTATTGAAGGTCTCAATAATACAGCTCAGAATTATATGATGCACTAATTTCATTTTATCAGCTTTAGTTTGATATGTACTTTACACAATAATCTGAAAGTAAATCAACATTATAACATTATATAAAATTATACTGAAAACCAGTGAATAGTTGCTACGAATTACCTAATCGCACAGCTGGAAATAATATGGCACATTGCAATTGCAAAAATCATTTTAAAATTTCAATCAAAACTATTAAAACAAAAATCGATCATGCAGTTTAATAAGGAAGCAAAATGAAATAGAGGACTAACAGAAAAAAAATGGAATAAGAAGGATAATAAGGAGCAGTAGGAGTCAATGTTTACGATTTCTGTCAACTTGCAATATAAAGCTCTATACAACGTTGGAGAGAACCAAAGTGTTTATCTTGTTAAGCAATCGAAATATCTAAGTTTTATCCTACTATTTGCTCGCTTATTCAAAAAATAAAAATTAGAGATAAACATAGAAAAAATATTTGAAAACTTTTTATTATGTCATTGTTCTCGTGATATTGGGGGAATTATTTCGTTATCTCTCAAATTCCGCTTTGGAAACATCTACAGCCAATTCGCTCAGATATTTACCGTGTGTCCACCAGGCAACGAACTGAGCATGAGCCCTGAGCAGTCATGTCAATCTCAAGGACATTACGGCGTTGACCAAACATTTTGCCATTATTTGCGATCACTAAAAAATATATAGATATGTCTATAATGTTACTTTTAATGATTTTGCTCGTACTAATTGCGAAATGGTGCTTTTTCATGTTCAATCTTATGCTTCAATGTTTTATTTCATGGCCACGCGATCTGTTGTACTAGTTACGAAACTAGTCAACAGAAGCTCTTTCCTTTTCTAATGTGTTGCGACCAATGCCGCCTAGACATTGGCTGCGACTGTATAGACGCAACGCATCTCCTTACTCCGTAAGGAGCGTTGAGCGCACTGGAGTAATCCTCCGTTAAGAAGCGCAGCTTTAGCTGTATTGTCTAGTCACGTCAGCCAAAGGCAAGCCTGGGAATCGCCGACGTGTAGCGTCTTCGGGCTCGCGTCTGTCCGCGCCCTGTGTCATATACCCATCGGCCAGAATTGGGAAGGAATAACGACATGGGTAAGGTTTAGGACGTTGGATGGTTAGGCCTTTTTGGACTGGACTAGTCCCTGTGAAGCAGGCAAACTCGTATCGTCGTAACAAATTTCACATGAGATTTTACGGGGATTCAATGGGAATCGAACCCGGAATCGCAGTGGCGAAAGGCAATCGATTTCTCCACTGAGCCACGCCTCTTTATGTGGTACTAAAATAAAAATATTTTAGTACCACATAAATTCATACGAATAATTGAATAAAACTCAGTATTAAGTCCCTATTTTGTTTACGTATCTAACAAAACCCACTTATCTCGCAAGTAAATATTTTTGGACGTAATATGGACTCCTCATCTACTAGGAAATATCTCGCTTTAACCACCTTAACAATACTAAAAAAACGTTTCCTATGAATACCGATTTATATCATTTGATCCACTGACTAGAAATGATACAATTCTTATTTTTTTATTTTATTTCATTTTTAATGACATTTCCTCTTCTGCAGTAACTATGACCTAATCAATGAATTCACTACGCACTTTACACTCAAGGTGGAAATATACTTCACTGATTCCTTGCCTATTTCTTGTGAAGCCTTTACTACTTATACAATTAATTACAACTGACGATGATTTCGAGCCAATGAAAATTGCGAGGCTAGCATTAGCACTCATGCAATACTAAATTAAACTTTAATCAAATCAGTTGACAAACACGAAATGACAGAGCGATAATAGCACCACAGAAATACAATTATATACAGTACACTCTTCCGCCACAGTTGGGAGAGACCGAATTATCGATTATCATGCGATATAAAAGTCGCTTTTTTAAAAGTTTTGCTTTTCTCAAAGGTTCCACCCGGAGTCACCCGCTAAATCCGGCGAAATAGAGGTGGTTGGCGGTGCCAGCTAACACTTTGAGTTCGATTTCGAGTTGGCACATGCACAAAGACTCAAAAATTCAGACGATTGCTGCCTGCTATGGCGTGAACACACTACAACGAACTGAGCACTGCAACGGGCAGGCATAAGCCAGAGAAGGTGGAATGATTGATTTGTATATTAGTGTGCCATACTCTATTTTAATGGAAGATTTGATATTTATTAGCGTATATAATTTTGAATGTGTCGTGAAAGTTTCATTAGCTATTGTTTGAATATGAGATGGCCATGTTTGTTTTTTATCTAAGAGAACGCGTATTTTGGAATACTGCTTTTTGTCCATGATACATTATAGTGATTGAGTTTTTAGGTGGGAAAAAAATTAACATGGACAATAAGATGGCTTGAGACAGAAACAAGAAAACCAAGTTTCCTGATCTTTTATCCTTAAACTTTTAATTGCAGTTTCTATGTATGAAGAACATTTTGTTGAGGATGGTTTAATTTTTCTTCTTTAGGTGATCATATTTTATATCTCTCACAATCATAAAGCCCTGAATACTGGAATATGTTTAAAAAATCTTTGATAAGATAATAATTAGTTAAATCTTATCAAAGCCATTCCAATCACCGTTCCGTATATAGATTACCTGAAATTTTCATTCGTCCCACACACAGAACTCAGACAATATCTATTAAAATTGTATCTTCATTTTGTCCGGACAGTGAAACGTAACCGAACAGTCCCTAAAAATTCTAAAATGCGATCCTCAAAGGAAACAAATGATGTACTTAGCGCAACATGACAAGGTCTACTTGGCGACGCCCCTGCCCCGCAGCCATTGGTTAAAAGGATAGGTGAGGTTAGCACATACACATACCCCACGCCTAATTCCGAACTATTCAAACTGAAACAAAATTCCTCATTAACACACAGCAACACACTGGGCCATTGCAATAAAATCTATCCTCACCGGCAGTGTAATCCGGGGCAGCTTATAAAAAGAGATCAGACTAACTAACAGCCACAAGGCTTACAAAAGAAGTACATTTCGTTATAGTAAACAAATTAAACAATTGTTTTAAACATTTTTATTTAATTAATTAATAAAATACATTATTTCAATAATATTCGTTACAGTACAGGACAATCTATCAAACTAAATAAAAATTCCTTCGCACACAGCGGAAGGAATTGCAAATGGCGTTCGTTGTTCGATGCGACCTTTAATAGTGCAGTGAGACAGGTTAAATCGGTGGTGGTGCCGCCGAGCGCCTGCCGCCTTATCCCGCGGTCAGCGGAGAGCACTACATGGGCGTTTGTTGGTCGTCGCGTCGTGTAGTAGTGCAGCGAGACAGGTTGAGTCGGTGGCATTTGTACTCCTTTCGCCTTATCGTGCGTACGGAGAAGAGTGTATTGGCGTTCATAATTTGTTGGGTTGTTTTTCTATATTGGATCGACCAGCGACTTTGAAATAAAGAAAAAGTAAGTATTAACTTTGTTACTACTCACATTTTTCAATTTGTAATATATATATATATATATATACAATATCCATGCGTGATATCTAGATAGAATTACTTGCGCGCGGCTGGAGGATTAATTTGAAGTTAGTCATAATTTTGCTTAAAGACATTTTTCAAAATATGATTTCGAGGTTCTCGCTAAATAACTATGCATTTAGTAACCCGATATGTTCCGATAATCTCCGTACGCTGAAGGCTGAAATGGTTAAATTGAAAAAGCATGCCTGAAAGGGAAAACCAAGCAAAGCTCAGATTGCTCAAGTTAAAAACGCGAAAAATGCACCTAAAAAATCAAACTACATTGTTTAAAGCACAAAGTACAAAGCACAAAGCACAAAGGACACTAAGTGGACAATTGTATTTGTGTAGTAAGTATAGGCAAAAACAAACATTGAAACTAGCAAAACCATACAAAAGATAATGAATACAAAAGTAAACGGATAAAATCATGTTAGAATTCCTCGTATGGATTGGTGAAGGAAATTTTAAAAATATAATTGATGGTAAAACTAAAAGTGATAGAAGATAGGAATAACATAGAAAAACAAGAAGAGTAATTTGGGCCGAGAAGAAGACAAAGAATTCCGCGTTATTTCTTTTTTAAAATTAGCATCTCGATTTATTAGCTAGAGAAACAGGAGATATAACACAAAAAAGAACAATAACGAAGTAAAATACCTTGGGGCCATGCCTATTCAGGTAAAAAATCATGATCTATCGATCCTTGCAGATTCGGAATCCATGCCTCCATCACCTGGCAGCGAGTACCATTATCACTCGCAGAGCATTGTTAACCATCGTCCAATTTTCACCAAGGTGTGTGTAATTTTTTTATATCTCTGTTATGTAAATTTAATTTACCTCAGAATAGTGTGTTAAGAATTATAGAATTAGGTATTTTGTAATAAAATAAGTGGATAAATTCCGATTTACAGGCATTCTTCTGTTATTTTTTTAAGCAAGAACATGAATGTCCATCAAAGCCTCCAGGTTTTTGTTCTCCACAGGTTCTCCACGTCTTATTTTCCACATAACTTCGCGAAAAAAAGCCTCAAGTCAAATTGCTTTGCGCGCTTTCAGATCGATCAAAATCTTAGGTCGCCAATGTATGCTGTTGCGATTATTTAAATCAACTGATTCTTTAAATAATTGATTGAGTCAAGAATTTTTCATCAAATTGTTATTTAATTTAGTCTTTTATATCTGCCACTATTTCAATTAATACAAATATACTAATTAATTAATTAACTAGGAATATGCACAATATTAGTTTACAACAATTTTCGAACATTGGAAATACGAAGTAGTTTTGAGTTCGGGATATAAACTCAAGCCAGAGTTTATTTGGAAAAGAATAAAAAGATGATCAAATTAAAAAAATACAAATTACGTAGGACAATATACAGTAATTTACACGTTTACCGCACTCACAGCGAACCTAATAAAACTGAGTGTAGAAATATGCAAACGTCAAATTCATAACATGTAACTACAGTTATTTTTATTCTATTCTATTTAACATTAAAAGGGTTTCGTGCGAGAATCAAACTCGCCCAAATTTGAGCTTTTTCAGGAGACACCAAAACTTATAGACTTGCAAAGTAATGAATTTATGATTTCCCCCGCCTTATATCTTGTTATGATTTGTTCGGTACTTGCCGAAAGGAAATATCCCATCAGATAGCACTCGTTGTAGGATATAACTTGCTGAAATATCTCACAATAAGAAAATTTGGATTTGTTTGGTTCTTGTAAGAAACCTTTCATCAATACTAATGATAAACACATAATTTTCAATATTTCAAATCAAAGTTCATAACAGCGATTCGAAGTGCCAAGGTATAACCCAAAATGTGTCCGTAGTCTCTCACCTCGCAATATCCATCACTTTATTCAAAGGACTTCTAAACCGTCCTTACAATTTATCTGTTCCATGTGGTGAGACCTGCTACTTGCGCGAGCAATTAGTTTTAAAATTAACAGATTTATTTCCAAATTTATATTAATATAATTTCTCAAAAATATATGTCAAACCAAGTGTTTACGTTCATTTGATCTAATATGTTAGGTTGTCCTTAAACACCAGACTTGTTTTTCGTGAATTTGATTCATAAAACTAACGTGAAGCAAGGAAATTTAAAATAGTATCGTACGTGTACTATAGAAAGTACCAAACGAAAATTGAAATACCTGGACGTCCGTTCGTTTCGTCCTAGGGGATGCCAATGTGATTTCCGGCCGACAGCCTCTGAAGCCACCCCACGTCTTAATCCAGTTACTCGGAGACGTGCGCACTTTGTTAGAGACCAACAGTATTTGATTTGTTATATTGTTACTACCCACCCACTTTCATCATGGTTTAGTCATTTTTGCTTACATTTTTCAAGAGAACTTGTGATGGAATAATGTGCTAAAAATTATACGAAAGATATCCGCAACATCGCAATTTTCAAGAAAATCAGAGAGTGCAACAAAGCTGAAACTTGCAACATTCTTTTAAACGTTACGTTTTCTATCCGTGGAAAAAAATTGAAAAAAACATTTGGTGTGTTTTTTTTAGAACATAGTTTTGTTTGCATGAATTTCATGCACAAAATATGCAAAACCTGATCTTTTTCAGACTTTCTATTTTTTTATTGTGACCTCACTAAATATCTAAGTTTTAGAACATATTTTTAAGACAAAAATTTCTAGCTTCAATTTTGTAATTTTAAAATGTTAGATTTTTGCAATTTTAGAAAATACAAGTTCGTCGGAAATGAGACTTGCTCCAATTTTTTACCTCTCACATACGAGAAGAAAATTTGAACAAAAAATAAAGCCATTTCTGAGAAAAAAAAATTGTTTAAAAGATTTTAAAATTGTCTATATTTCACGCAAAAACTGCTTATATTTTCGAAAAATTGTAGATGGTCTTATTTCAGAATCTGTCTTTAAAGAAAAAGTTTCATGAAGGAAATAAATAATATCTTTAATATTGTAGTTGTATAAAGAAATTTGAATTATTGAAATTTTCAAAAATCAAGGATTTCAACGAACTCTCACCTGCACCATTCTCTTAAGAGCTCTTGGGCGGCCCTGGGTTCAATTCCCGGTCGATTCAAGATTATCCTGTGCGTTTTTCCTGCAATGTTTCTGTGTGACGATGAGAAAATTCACTTCTCAGGTTGAGAAGACCGGAATATGGCGTGGAGATGTCTACGTGCTAACCGCACGTTCCCCCTTAACACATGGCCGCGAGGCAGGTAGGGCGCCGGTGGGACTGAGCCCGTTCAGGGGCTGTCGCGTCAAATACATACATACATATATACAATTCTCTTTAGCATCTGAGGACGAAGCGTTAAGTATCCGAGGACAAAGTGTTATCAACCATTCGGAGCCATTTACTGAGAAATTTTTTTAAATGTTGTAGAGGTTTTATATAAAATACCCTCAAAATCCAATTTCAATGTCAGAGGGCCTCAAGTTCATGTAAATCGATCGGGAAATATTAATTTCGGAGAAAATGCGCTGAACGGTTGAGGCGCTAGCGTAGACCACAGACGGACAGACACACAAGGTGGTTGTCTGTCAATCGGTTTTTCAGTATAAAGGAACCACAAAATATTGATTCTGACTGCGTAAAGAATTAGAGGATGTAATTTACTTCGTATATAGGAACCATCTTTATCCATTTTTCGTTTGGAGGCCTCCGCAGTAAATGTTTATTTTGGAAAATCCGCCTTTTTGCGGTGCGCGATTACAATACTATTATGAAGTAAGGGCGAGAAAGTAAAAAGAAATAGAAGCAATAATGCTCAAGAAAAAAGTTTTTAAAAAGCCTTCATAAAAAATGGAAATGAAGTGGACATTTATCAAATAGAGCACTTGTGTAATATACAAAAATATTTAGTTATTAGTTTCTGTGTGGAAGAATAATATAATATTGACTAAGTAAAATTATTTAAATATAATGCGAATTTTTAAACTTTACAATCTAAACGGCTTGATTAAGTTTTTGAGGTTTTTCTTAAACTGAAGAATCAGTTTTATTTGTAATGAGTTTAAAAATATCAGACACGTTAATACCTTTGGAAATCAATACTTTTATTCACATATAAATTGTAATTAATTTTACTTTTGTATTTACGTTTTAGGTGCAAATTGTTGCGAAATAATGACGTACGTAGAATCATTTACCGATTCTTGATCTCAAAACCGAAGAAAATGATGAAGGAAAAGAACTAAATTCCAGTCCTACAAGACAAGAAAGATTTTGAATATTCATCAATTTGAAAATCGCAGTTCAAAAACGGAGTTTCAGAAGTTGACGGTCATGTCATGTTGTCAATACCCTGGAATGAGGCATTTAGATAGGTCCATCAAGATGTCCCGAGTTTAGTTGATTTACATTTGGATTTATTTAGTCAATAAAACAGTGAAAATTGTATGTGACGTATGGGGGAGAAGATTATCTGCGCACGTTTTCTTGAGTTTCAGAATCCCTTCCCGTCATTTTAACTATAAATAGTTGAAATATGAGTATAAGTTTAACATATATAAATAAAAATACTTTTTTTAAATCGCAAGATTAGCAATTTTTGAAAAAATAAACATTTTCGTTTTTATGTTGTAGAAAACTAAATTGCATCGGTAAACGAATTGCAAGTATAATTTTTCTGCATTGCTAACAAACTAGTATTGTTTGGTCTTGACTGATCATAGTAAATACGTAAGTCGCTGTGGATAATCGATATCCTGACTATTCACTGCTTAAACCGTATTTCAGATCGATGTAATAGGTAGTTGCAGGTGGCCTTGAACTGCCTGAGAGGAACCACTTTATTTACGAGCAGTGTGTTTGGTAGAGTAGCTTATTGCTGTAATTTCGAACAGATTCCTCATCAAAGAGCTTTCGCCCTTCGTGTGGAAATGGCTGACGCACGGCGCGGGACTGGACGCAAAGGAAGATGTGCGCCGCTTAATGAAGGAGTGCCTGGAGAAGGCGGGGCGTTGGAGGATCATGCCCAGCTGACAGCTGACATGCTCATCAACGCCGACTACCAGGGCTAGTTCAGCCACGGCCTTAATCACTTGCGTGAGCCCAACCTACGATTTATTATATACAAACATTTCCCGAGTTCTTAGGATTTAACTTACTTCACTCCTCACTTTGCAACGTCATTGCTTTAGTACAGACATCCGTTTCAATCATTAATGGCCAAATGCCTGAATCCTGAAGATCCCCAAATGGCTAAAATGCCTTATGGTCTCAAAACAGGTTATATCGTTAATTCCTATAAAAATGTCTACATTTGAGTTGGAATCTTACTGTGGCTTTTGTCTTGATTTCTTCCCGCTGTTGTAAATTATGAAGGATCGCAAGGAAAGATGAAGGTAATTGAAGCTGTTTTTGGAAGCAAATAACGGAGGCCTTTTATCCCTTCGGCCAGGGTCTCGGTGTCATTACTACCCGGGTTTTTCAGACAGACCCTCATCCAGGAATGCGTGGTGTGTCGAATTGCTTTACTTCCGTGACTTCACGCAACGTAATTAAAATGATTCAGCAGAACAATCTGAAAATCTCAAACAAATTGAGTAAAATTGGCATTGCTGTAAGATAAAACAACGAAATTGTTCCCACGCTACAAACTATTAAATGAATGTGCTTGTAATTCAGAATCCAAATTTATTAACTATGGAAAATGAAGAAAAACACCAAATGTTTCAGGAACGTACGATTTGTGCACAGACTTCGAATTAAAATAAATTAGAAGAGCTTTTCAGAACATTAATGGTAAAATTAAAATTTTTAAAGTTGTTCAATCCCTTGGATATCAAATGTTTACTAAATATTAGAATAAAATTTAAGACAGAAGTTTTATTAAATGATAACGAAATGTTTAAAAAACATTAGATCACCAATCTTGTAATTTCAAAACAAAAGCAATGCTCACATTAGCGGCAATTGCAGCTTCCAATTGAGAAAATTCTCTTCTCGCTTGCTGGGGTCATCTCTGTATGATTATTCAGAAAACTATAGCATGCTGGGTGCGACGGAAATATTGTTCGTACAGCTCCATCTCTGAGACAATTTTGCTATTACCATCTTTCACTGTACCTAATCGAAAGTTCCAGAACTTCATAATAATAACTTCAGGATGGAAATATAACTCACACACATAGGCAAATGCAATATATTCGAATGTGTTTAACTGATCACAGCAGACATATTGCAGACAAATTTTGTAACGAATTAAATATTTTTTTAAATTACAAAAAGGTTAAATATCTGGTCGGAGCAATGAATAAATTTTAAAACAAAACGGTCAATGAATAGAATGATCACGTACGTTTGAAGGTTAAATTTTGTAGGAAACTGCTTGGATACATCGATTTTCATTCGTTTCTTATATATTATACAAAGTTTACACGCATACAAAACAAGAAATAATTATTTTCATTATGCAACTCTGTTTCAAAAGCAATTAATAACTCTTTAAAGCTGCTGCTGGTTGGGCAAAAATCCTTCTAACTCTCTCAACCACTTCTTGTTTAAAGATTAGTCTTTCGGAAAACCGAAAACCAAATTTCTATCATTCAAGTAATTACCACGACACAACGGCATACTTCTCTTGAAAGTACGTTTGTCTAAGTAAAATTGTCACAAAGCTTTAAAGAATATAACCAATTGAGAGGAACTCAGAACACAACGTGATCTTCACACTGCACATGCTGACTGAAATATGAAAACAAGATGGTCGGAGCTTGCCCAAGTTTGATGACGTCACGTGCCTCTTCCGTGGTGGTTCCGACCTCCTGGAGATATCTCCAGACCTTCTATCTCCAGGGGGTGTTGGTTAAAGAGACGCATTGCGTCAACAATGACGCAACAATGTTAAAAAAACAAATCACTACATGCTGCTCTTCTTTGGTGCATTCCAACAGAGGGCCGCCATATTGGAAACGTCAGTGTGGTGTTCCTGGGTGACGTGCGTCGCGGAACCAATGCCAATTAATGACTAGATGCTCCAGGTGCCTGCGTACCGGGTCAGATTGCAATGGGAGAGGTTTTCGATCTTCTATGGCGGATTTCCGGTTTTCATTTGACTCACGTTGACTCACTTGAAAAAGTGGCGTTTGAGCATATCTGAAAATATGAAAATTTGAGCTAATTCTTAGAGAAAACTTTTGAGTTTTCGAGAATGAAGTTTTCGAGTTTACGCATCTGTGTGTGTGTATGTGTGTGTGTGTGTGTGTGTTCACACGGATTCTCGCACGGTTACGCTAGTATTCATTCTAACGTACCCGTGTGAGAACTTTCGCATGGTAAACTTCTCAATCTTCCTTTTACTTTCATTTTCATATTAAGAGGGAAAGTGGATACAGAAAAGTGTTCATTTGTTTAAAATATGTATTAAGGTAATTTACAAAGTACTTACATAATATCAAATAAAAAATAAACTAGTGGTGCTACAGAATGTCACAGAAATTTTTATCTTTTTAGTTTCCTAATTTATTTGGCATGGGTTAGCTTCTGAGTCTTGCCCCATCCTCCTGCCAGCTGCCTTCTATCGCCAACCAAAATATTTAAAAAAAAAGTTTTTTTCAATTTTTCGATTTCCTAATAGTAGGATTATTGATTAACGGTTAGTAATTCCGGCACGTCTGCTGTCAGGGTCATTAGTCCCGTACGTGTAGTGCATGTTTTTGATCAGGAGTTGACGGCGGTCTTTCCCCGCTCGATGACGAGATCCGGCGCAGACCTACCGTCGGTTAGCGGGGTTTTCCCTAACCAGGTATCTCCCACCAGCGGTGTTCCACCCCAGTCGGGACAATCTCCAAGCTCCTGAGCGGTCTCTCCGCACATGTGGTAATGTAGTACATGTTAGTGTGTGTGTGTAAAGGGTGAAGATAGGCCAAGGAGAGGAAAGATCGCGCTCGGTCCGTGGCCCGTTTATTAGGGTACTGCTCCTTCGTTCACGTGTTGTTCGGAGAAACCACGAAAATTTAGCGATCAGAGCAGCCGGCCGCCAGAATTCCCCTCTAAACAGCAACAGAACTTGACGAAACCCTCTGGCCAATGTCGGCAATCTCGCCACAGTGGAGAATCGAACCTAGTACCTCCCGGTCAGAGGGTTTGCAGTAACATCATTAGTTGCCCTGAGCCTCTACCGGTCTACACGAACGTTTTGCCGTCAATTGAATTTTTCGGTATCAAAACCCCACAAAACAGGGACTCTGGCTACACCGTGTGTTAGAGGATTTTTTTCTAAATTTAGCAACTAGAAGTAATCACTTTTTCGTTGTCATGGCCCGGCAATGAGTTTTTAGTCGAAAATATGCACGCATTACATGAGTTTCTCAACACTACGCATATTACTCCGTACGTATACGAAAAAGTAACTAGTGCTACATATGGTAGCATCGAGAAGCGTCAGCCCAGCAAATATTTAATAGCTCACGCCATTCAGATTACGGGGCAAATAATGTTTGGCCTCAAATTTCAGATTTTAAGGCCCTAGAACCATTCGTTTAGGAATTATTTAACAACTAGTTGAATGGGGTGTCGCCGACCCTGTAAAAGTTTTAAAAATATTTTCATGTGTTGGCAATTTCTTTCATGCTTGATTTCTTACATGGCATGCTTTCTTCAAGTATGTTCTTACAGAATCTGTTATGGCACTTACCAACAAATCGTAGTAGTTGCAAATGTAGTCCTGTTCATATATTTAAACACCCAATAAGTATTGCCTTGTATATTACCTCTATTCGGGATATGAACTGACAGTATTGCAATTTCAAAATTATAATTGCCGTAAAAAAGACTTGCAGATTTGAATCATTGGAAAAGTCAATCAAGCTATATTTATAACGTTTTGTTTTCTTATATGAACATACATGATCTTCGGTAAGAGTTTGAAAGCTGTTTTTCTAAATTATTTTCTAATGCTATTACAAAATCATTCTCAATTAGTTCGGCAAATTGTCGCACAATCTTGTACAACTACATTTGATTACCCTGAGTTGCTTAACACTTCCATATTCTTGTCCGCTAATGTCTTAAGATATTAAAACCACAAACTCAGTCTGATTTGTTTTCTGAAGTGGAATATACATAAAAGGCATCTATTTTGTATGTTTGTGAGAATACATTGTAAATCACATTAAATTGAAAATCGATCTTTGTACACTAAGGTATTCTCTAGTATTACAGTTCTTGATTTCTTCGTATTCACTTGATATTCCTTAAATTCAACATTCCAAATTAATATGCAAATTTATTACAAAAAAAGCACGAAATACTTCACAATAAATTCCGGCAGGCATCGAATAGTGTTCGTTTGTCAGCAATTTTGCCATCCGCAGCTGGGAATTATGGTATCGTGGACCAAAAATAACCACGGTGTAATGGTGTTTAATCAACGCTATTAGATAGACATATTTAAGTGACATTGGTTTAATTCTCCATTTACTCACCAAATCGTAGAGCTAAAACAAGATTTTCGAAATTTTTGATAATTTTCTGTCCAAATTCGAAAACAAATTGTCAGTTCCCCACCATGAGACCAAGACGCGTCGAGTGACACATCACGTCTCGATTGGTGGATGGGAAGTGAACCGCACACATGCAATCGCAGTTAGTCAAATGCTTCATAGGGATATACATTTTAACATTGATGCTGAGTGTTGGGGGTTGCATTTGACATAAATGTTCACATAGGTTTTTTGTTTACAACAAATCCTTCATAGTTTTGAAGTCAAAGTGCAATTTGCAACGTCCCGTGCAATTCTCTTTGTTTAGAGACTACATAGACTGATTGCGTGTGAGAGTCGCAAAAGGTATCTATACGACTCAAATAATACAGGAGGCAATGCATTATTTGGTATATATATATATATATATATATATATATATATATATATATCGGAGCAAATTAAGTTCGGAAATATTTCATGCCAACTTTCAGTATGTATTATAGCAGTTAAAACATAACTTTTTATGTTCTTCCTAAAGTTGCAGATGTGTCTACTAATCTATATATCTTTAACATTAAGATATAATCATCA
>BOPP01000139.1:3016999-3082602 GCA_017312745.1 Gryllus bimaculatus
ATCACTTAGTCCGCATATTAATTGGTGATTCAGTTTTAGCGACACTTTTATTATTTTGAAACCAAATATAATTATTTGACGATAGATATTAGTTACAACTAATTAGGAGACATATAATTTTAAACAACAAATATTATTTAAATTTGATCACTGACAATCCATAAATTTGCTTATTTATTTTATTTTATTTTATAGTGTTCGGTACAAATATAATACATTTTTAAATTTACAGATACAAGGCCAAATATATCACAGAGCAGGTTCACTGTTACCAGTGTCATATAGCAACTACAAATTCCTGCAGATTTATTTTATGGGCAATTCATCACAAGAAACTAATCTGCGTTGTGCATATAACAATTTAGTAAAGAGGTATATTGTAGAACAATTATAAACTTTATTTCATGAATACAATCAATTGATTATATTATCTAAAACTACCCTGGATCTGATGCCATCAGATAATCACAAGATTGTAATCAGAGCTGATAAAACACCTGCGGGACAACATGCAAGACGTTTTAATGCACCAACTATTGATGAAGTTGCTATCGTTGTAGTTGGAGAAAACTTGGAATCCCGTGATATTGTTTTACATCGTCGGAATGATCAATTGCAACGTATAAAGGAAACACACCGCTCATATGATGCACTGCAATATCCCATTATATTTTGGCAAGATGAAGATGGATATAATTTTTCTCAATAAAAATGATAAATCCCATTACAGGTAATTAAAATATTAGTTAATATCTCAGTCACTATATTACGTATTTTAATTTTATATTTCAATGTTATTAAAACAAAATCTATTTTCAGGTTCTGAAACTAACAAAAAAAGTCAGTTCAATGAACAATATTCATACCGCCTAATGATTCGGGAAAATGAAGACAATCACATATTGAAATGTCGGCGATTATATCACAAATATATTGTTGACATGTATGTTAAAATTAAAACGGAGAGATTAACATTCATTAGGTTGAATCAGACCAATCTCCGATCTGAAGAGTATATTCACCTTCGAGATGCGATTAATACTGATGGAAATGCACAGAATGCTGGTCGGATGACAATTCTTCCAGCAACATACATCGGAAGCCCTCGATATATGCACGAATATGCTCAAGATGCCATGTCGTTTGTTCGTCATTATGGTACAGCAGATTTGTTCATTACATTTACATGCAAACCGCACTGGATAGAAATCAAGCAGGAGTTATTCCCTGGGCAATCACCCATTGATCATTATATTACAGCCAGAGTCTTAAGACAAAAATTGAAATCTTTAATGGATTTCATCGTAAAACATTATGTGTTTGGTGAGACACGCTGTTGGATGTATTCTGTGTAGTGGCAGAAACGAGGATTGCCACATGCACACATTTTTATTTGGTTGGTTGAAAAGATAAGGCCAAATGAAGTTGATGCAGTGATATCAGCTGAAATCCCTGATGTACAAGTAGATCCTGGATTGCATGAGGTAGTTATCAAAAATGTGATACATGGTCCCTGTGGAACTCTTAATCAAAATTTACCATGTATGATGGATGGTAAATGTTCAAAACGATATCCACGTACATTAATATCGGAAACAATAGCTGGTAATGACGGTTATCCACTGTATCGTCGACGATCGACAGCAGAAAATGGAAGATCGACAATTGTCAAATTAAATCAACAAGATATTGAAATAGATAATCGTTGGATTGTTCCATATTCACCCATTTTATCAAAGACCTTCAAAGCACACATCAACGTTGAATCTTGCCATTCTGTGAAATCTATTAAATACATGTGCAAATATGTAACCAAAGGGAGTGATATGGCTGTGATTGGAATTGGTGCAGAGAATTCCAATGATGAAGTTACTCAATACCAAATGGGCAGCTATGTTAGTGGTAATGAAGTAGTATGGCGAATATTTTCTTTACCTATTTATGAGAGACACCCTCCTTTTGTTCACTAAGCTGTGCATTTAGAAAATGGACAAAGAGTGTATTTTACAGCACAGAAAGCAGTACTAAGAACTGCTCAGCCACCATCTGCTACATTAACCAGTTTTTTTGAGACATGCCAAAATTTTGCACAAACATTGCTATATTCTGAAATGCCAAAATATTATACTTGGAATCAATCCTCAAGAATATTTATACGATGAAAACAAGTTCCAGGTTACCCAGATGTGTATTCCACCAATGCCATTGATCGAATTTATTCAGTACATCCAAGCAATGATGAATCTTTTTATTTACGACTGCTATTAGTCAATGTACGTGGCCCAACATCATTCCAACATTTACGAACTGTTGATGGTGAATTGTGTGGATCTTACAGAGAAGCCTGTCAACGTTTGCAATTGCTAGAAAATGACGCTCATTAGGATCAAACTCTCAATGACGCTGTAATATCAACAAACGCTCATCAAATACGAACATTTTTTCTATAATCATATCTACATGCTTCCCTTCATACCCAATTGTTTTGTGGATCAAGTACAAAGATTACATGTGTGATGATATTTTGTATCAAATACGAAATAGAATGGGAAATCCAAATATACAAATCAGTGAAGAAATTTACAATGAAGCATTGATTTCAATTGAGGACATGTGTTTGATGATGTCAAACAAACTATTAAATCAATAAGGCCTGGCCGCGCCCAATCGTCCAATGCATGATGCTTTTAACCAAGAGTTGAATCGAGAAAAAGTGTATGATCTCAACACTTTGAAATACTTAATTCAAACAAATCTTGCACTGTTGAATGAACAACATAAGTATGTATTTGATACTCTTATGAAAGTAACAAATGATGAAACTGGAGGGATTTGCTTCTTAGATGCACCTGGTGATACAGGAAAAACTTTTTTGATTTCATTAATATTAGCAACGATTCGCTCACAAAATTGCACTTGCACTCGCTTCGTCGGGAATCGCAGCAACTTTGCTTGAAGGTGGTCGAACAGCACATTCAGCATTAAAATTGCCATTAAATATGCAAAGCAATGAAACTCCGAACTGTGAACTCAATGCAGCTGTGAACGCAATGCATGTCTAAAGTCCTCCAATTTGTGTCCAAACATGTCAGAGTACTTCATTTAAGCAAGAATATGGGTGTCGAGTTGCAAAATGACCAATATCGAAACATATTCTCCAAACAAATCATTGACATTGGTAATGGCGAATTTCCTATAGACAGGTTGACTGGCTGCATGAACTTTCCTCAAAGTTTTTGTCAGTTAACTCGATCAAAAGATGAACTTATTCATAAGGTGTTTCCAGATGTTTCTCAAAATTACAGAAACCATGATTGGTTGAGCGAACGAGCTATATTGGCTGCAAAAAACATAGATGTAAATGAATTAATTTAAAAATTCAAGAACAAATTACAAGCGAATCGAGGATATATAAATCAGTTGATTTGGCTACTAACAAAGATGATGTAGTGAACTATCCCCAGAACTTTTAAACTCGCTGGATTTGCCAGGATTGCCATCTCACAATCTTCATTAAAGGTTGGATCGGTAGTTATAATGTTGCGAAATATGAACAACCACGTCTTTGCAACGGCAACGTTTAACGATAAAAGAATTACTAAACAACGTGATAGAAGACTATACTGAAAGGAAAGTATAAAGGAGAAGCGTTCTCATACGCGCATCCCAATGATTCCGACTGATGTGCCGTTTGACTTTAAACAACTACAGTTTCCAGTTCGGCTTGCTTTTGCTTTGACCATAAACAAGTCCCAGGGCAATCATTAAGTGTTTGTGGTATTAATCTGGAAAACCCATGTTTCTCACATGGTCAATTGTATGTTGCCTGTTGCCGAGTTGGGAACACCATCAGATTTGTTGTCTATGCGAACATTGTATATCACAAAGCACTACAATGAAAATAAAACTGATTTTTGTTAATAATTATGTTCACATGATTAACAATAAAGCGATTACTTACTTTTAAAATGCTATATATGTTTTATTTAATTCACAACGCCCTATCATCAGGGTGACGGTTCTGTTCATGATAATGTTTTGCTCAGACTATAAAATATAGAACAAAAAAACTGTCACATTACAAATCTTTTGGACAGGACGAAGTCTGTCGGGTCCCGCTGTATATATATATATATATATATATATATATATATATATATATATATATATAATGTATATATAAAATAATAAAAATGCTATTTGAGATCTTTACTCTTTACATTTCATCTTCGATTAATGTACGTTATTTATTATTCGTTCTTAATAATCTAACCAAAATTTCTAAGACAAAATAAGTATTTCTTCTGAAAAATACGAACTTTGATTATCGCAAAACCAAAAGGAGACTCGTGTCAACTTATGATTATACTTTAGAAATCCATGCCACAATAAATACTTCATACAACGTGGTTAATACAGACATACAATTAGAAACCCCGCAGACCTAATATTTCCATTAACAGAATACCATCTGAAGGGTTTGTGTGAATTCATGGATATTACATATGGATATTACATTTTCTCCCTTCAAATCTTTTCCTGACGAACTGTTGGTTTCATTGATTGAATCTTTTTTGGATAGTGAGGCACTATATATGGATCTGCATGAGTCAATGATACATTTCGTGTAACTGTTCTGGCTGATTGATCATTGTAGTGACAGCGAATACAGCTTCAATGCGCCTATGCTTAATTCAACTTTTACTTTGTCAGAAAACCTTCCGGCAGATGGCCAATTTTAACTTCCCGAAAGCGAGTTTAGAAGTAATGACCATTTCTTTGTGAAGCTCTTTTGACAGATATGTCATTTATGTTCTTTCTCCAGAGTGAATTTGCTGGTGCTCTATTAATGCTCCTCTCCGAGAGAAATCTTTTTGGCAGTCACAACAATGAAACCGCCTTTCTGCTGAGTGAGTGCTGTGGATGTGTGACGCTAAATCACAATTCCGTGTGAATCTTTTCCCACAGTGCGAGCATTTAGGCTTACCCCCATGAGTCGCACTGTGATCGTCTGACTCCGTCCTTCTTTTGAATCTCTTGGGGCAGACGGACGGACTCACACAAACGGTCTTTCGTTCGTGTGAGTCTTCACGTGAACCCGTAAGTTTTCACTCTTTGGGAAACTCTTCGGGCAGATGGAGCACAGGAACGGGTTTCCTCCCGGGTGAGTCAGCCTGTGGAAAACCAACTGTTCTTTCGCCTCGAATCCCCTGCGGCAGACGGTGCACTCGAAGGGCGCCTGGGCCTCGCTGGAGGTGACTGCTCCGCACTCTTCCCCAGAGAGTATTCTCTGGGGCTCTTCCCCACCTGAGAACATAGTCAGTTTCATTAGTCAGTCCGGGCGCCTTAACTGCCAAGTCCCGTTAACTGCGTTGGTCCTGTAAATGTAACGCATGTTTTTCCCCGGGAGGTAGCAGTGATTTTTCCCAGCTGGATGGCGAGATCTAGCGCCGACTATGTAAGTGTATGTAAGTAAGGAGTGGAGATTGGATTGAACAAAGACGGAAAAGGAATGATCACGCGCGGCCTGTTTGTGAGGGTCCTGCTACGGCATTCACCTAGTGTTAATCGGAGAAACCACGGAAAACTACCGACCAGAGCAACCAGCCACTAGAATTCTTTACATAACGGCTGAACTGGACCTAGCTGTCTAGCTGTCGAAAATCCTGCTACCGTCGGGACTCGAACCCAAAGTCTTTCCGGTCAGAGGCACAGCTGGTACATCAAATGATGCCCTGAGCCACCTACGCCAGTCAGTCCGTTAGCAAACGCATTCTACCACAATGAGGAACGGTTATCGAAAACCAAAGAAATGGAACAAAATAGTTAACCACGAAAACTCACGAGAAGCAAGTTTAAGGAGGACCTCATAAACAAATGCAACACACATCAATATATTATTCTAAATACAACGGTCCTGATTTTTCGCTTTGCCCTGATATTCGTCCTCTGAAATACTGTGATCTTGCGAGTGTGATTTCGGTACTTTTGGCGTCACACTTCGACCTTGGTAGTTAATGTGAATTCATAAAAACATTCATAAAAATTTCTGGAAGGTTCTGTAAGAAATAAAAGTAAATGTATTTGATTAATGAGAAACACGATAATTACATTACTTAACCTTGGATATGATTGTTGACCATTTACTATTTTATTTAACAGATGCCGCGAAGATTCTGTGTACCGTAGTGAAAGTCAAATTACGACAGTTCGCTGAAGGCTGAGGAAGCAGCTGTAACCAGATTCAAATTTCAAAAACGTGAGGAATCACGAAAGAAGAGGGCTTCTGCGATTCCAAGGGGAACTGGGAGCCAACCAAGTCGTTCGTCATTTGTTTATGAAAAACCCTTCGGAGACAACGGCGTTATTAATTTACAGTCATACAAAATGGAAGAAGGCACAGTTAAACAAATCCCCCTTGCTCATCCCAGGCTCCTCAAATAATGTCGTTCCTTCCAAATTCAACGGCGCACATTCGCATCTTTCAAAGGTAGACGAGACGCCACACCTAGAAGGGATCCTGCAGAAAGAAGGCAGGATGTAGTTAAAGAACAAGAAACGATAAATGAAGAGTTTTAAATCAAATATCATCCATGATTATGAAGACTGTGGGAACTATCAAGACTAAAATTGATAACATACAAGTAGTTTGGAAGAGGAAAAAGATAGTACATGTCTGAATATGTTAAATGTGGATGTAAAGTGTCAGTTCTAGTGTTAATAATTGTCATGTTCATAGAACAAATAATTCTGTACAAATAGTATTTTCAGTAAAAGCGTCATCAGCTTTAATAGTGAATGTGACGTATATTGGGACCGTCGTTCCGTCTGCTGAGGATTTCGCATTTTCAGTGAGTATTGCCATTTGACTGCAAACTCATAGGCGGTGCCATATCACAAATCCTCTGAGTAGGTATAAAAATGTTCATGACCGATGTATGAAGAAAGAAAGTGTCCATTACCACTTGCAAAACTGTAAAGAAAAAAGTGTTGAGACATAGCAGACGAAGATGCACCATGTGAAAAATTTACAACTCATTGCTGACCACGTAAATATTATCAAGAAACGTAGATATTTGCCCATCACCATTTTTTCTTTTAGAATTCTCTCTTCCTCAACGTCATGTTTCAACTTTCTAAGGACTTACATATGCTTACCCACTAAATGATACATCAGACTTCTATAGTCATCTCTGTGTGTGGTGCGTGACAGTGAAGGCTCGAAAACAATGCATTATTTAAAGCATTCACCCAAAATTTAAGTGAAATAGCACGTTATGTAAACCTTTATTAGATTAAATTTATGTAAATTGTTGTTTGAATTATACAGAACAAGTCACTTTTTGGTGCTGCAGAAAACATCACTGCTGAAATAAGTTAATTTGAAACAAGATAAGATTCTCTGGCTAAAACTATTACTTCAAATTTCTAGAAATATATTTTTGCAGTGAATAAGACGATGAACATTTCTGGCCCTGTAAAAGCTGGACTGTCCGTTGCCACATTTTCTGCCCTGGAACCAAAGCACAAGGGTCGTATTGAAAATTACTGAGTTAGCTTTATGCTAATTACTTTTCCCCATGTATTGTTATGCAAATATCTGACTGACAATCTTGAAGGAAGATTTTGGAAATATAGACATTTCTCTGGGTGTAATTATAAGATATAATTTCGTCCAGTAGTATAATCTAAGAAAAATTGCACGTTGGTGGCAAAGGGCATTTTCTTTGTAAAGGATAGCTCAAATTTGCATGTTAATGATAATAATAAATCAATGATAAGCGAGTTCGCTTCTATCTTCAATACTGGGTACCTCAATACTTGTAAAATAGATGAATCAGCACATATTTATGTAGCAGGCTATGCTGCACATTCTGTAAGTAAAGAGCTCAGTTACTCACTATGTACTGATGTATTATTGACTAAAAGGGCTTTATATACAAAAATAATATTTTGATTACCTTCAGAGAGGTGGATTATCTGTCCCAAGCGATCTTGTGAAATGCGTGTTTCATACGTTCGCACTATTTCAACATATATGTGACAATGAATTATAAGTGAAATTTATTAAGAGCACTTCACAAAAAATAGTTGACGGTTCGAGACAGTTGACAATGCAATATAGACTGCAATGAATAACTGCAATATATTTCTAGTTGTGTATGTGGTAATGATGTAAGAAATAATTAGAAAAATGACTTCTATTTGCTAATGTTATTTTAAATAACTTCACAAAGTATGTAAAAGATTGCTAGCAAAGTGAGAATAAATAAGTTGCAAACCTACCACTACTAACAAGTTTTCTTTCCTAATTAAACAGTTTCTTAATTCCTACACCCACATTCATACTCACCCATAAAGATATATACGGAACGAGTTAATTGTCAGATCGTACAACTCCTTAACAACTGAAACCTAGGAATGCGCGGGAAGTGAGCAGTAGAGCAGCGTGCGAGATCTATCGGTCGAATTGCGAAGTCCTGCGCCGAAGCGCATTTCTCCCAGAAACGACAAGGTTCCGTGGTGCTCGTTTCAGACCAATAAAACAGGAACTCTGTGAGTTGCACATTTTTTCCTCACATGAATATCTTAGTCGGGATTCCTTCCAACCCCGAGCATCATACCATCTGCCAACCTGCTGTCGAGGAAGCGGACTTGGAAAAATTAGGAAGCGGGCCAGCGCAGCTGGAGGCTTGAAGAGCCCCCAGGGAAAACCACGCGGAGGTGCCCCATAGGCAGAGCCCTTGGAGTACTTGGCCACCCGCCGCCTTGCGTTACCGTAAGACTCGCATCCCGTTATCCGCCCTTCTGCGAGTAAAGGGAGATAACATTTTAATGGAAGTTGAAAACTAAGTAGACAGTAGGAGTATAGTTGAAAAGTGGACTGTAAGTAGGCTATATATATACTTGGCCCATTGCGGTGTTTACACGGCATCATCGCAGTCCATGAACTTGTGGTCCATCTCGATCGATGACCGGAGCGCCACGAGGGAGGTTGTCTTCAGGTGCACGGCCGATTAGATGCCGAGCCGTCGGAGCGCCGCGATAGTCTTTGGCGGCATGGCCCCCGTGTCTCCCACCACAGTAGAGCAGGTCGGTGCTACTAATCTTCTCCGCAGCGCCCCTTTCCAGCCCATTTCTACGGACTGTGACGTCGACCACGAAGACAGGTTTTAGTCGGGACCCGTCGGGGAGGCCGAGGGAAACGACGGGAGATATCGTAGTTCTCCGTTGCTCCAAGAGGTGCCTGAAGTTCTTAATCTCGTCGTGCCGGCGATTGCGCGCCGCCTTGGTGCAGACGCACAGGCCCAGGATGTGCCCCAGCGTCTCGGGCGCAGCATGGCATTTCCTGCATGTCCTTCCTGTCCTTTCCTCCGATGTCCTTCTGCGGGATGGCCCTGTTCAGCGACGTTGAGTTTCCCGCGGTGTCTGTGCGGAACTGCAAGGCCGTCACGAGGCGACATGGCATGAACAGGGTGGGCGTGGCCAAGAAGGCGTTGCCCACCGGGGCGTCCTCATGTACCTGCGCGGCCTTTCCTTGAGTCGCAATATGGCATTCCGGCCCTCGCAACACGCTGCTATCGGCAAGTGACCAGTTGTCACATGCTGACGCCGGCGTTCTGAGGCTATAAAATGGCGAGGGCTTCGCACCTCGCCCCTCTCATTACGCATCAACCTGCCGGAGCCAACCGTCGTCACGCCACCCGCTCCCAGGACGTAGGGTCCACTACGCAGGTAAGAGTAATAAACTTCTTTAAAAGATACTCTCTTGTCTTCCTGCACGAGTTGGTGGGGTCCTCCCTCTCCCCCTCAACTCGCGACACTTGGCAGCTCAGGAGGGACCACTTGGCGAGTTCCTCCTTTTGCTGCCCTTTCCTTAGCCGGCCCAAGTCTTCTATGTTGCAGGGTGGCTGGTGCTCCGGCATCTGATGATGTCCCCGCAGAAGGTGTCGCCTGAGTGCGCCCAGCATGTCGCCCAGGGAAAGGGCCACACGGGGAACCAGTTGCCTAAGCCTCTGGAGCCCCAGGTCCCCGTTCCGCGGGCTGCAATACAGCACACCGCCAGCGATGCTCCTCGGTAGCTTGAATGCGTCCTTGAATGTACGTCGTACAGCAGCGTCCAGCCGCTCCAGGGATGCCCGCGACGGAATCGCGAGCTCCGGCTGGTGCAGGAAGTGCGGCTGGATGCAGGCCTGTCATAGGTGCAGCTTCTGCAAGCGCTGCATCCTGGAGTCGCCCCACTGGTTCATCCCAAATGTCTTCTACAATGTGGCGAGCCTCGAAGCCCCGCCACGGCGGGTAGTCCAGCCCCAGGTACTGCAGTGACTGGTCGCTACGGCGCCCGGGGATGATATCGCCGCCGATGCAGATGTTGGGGTCCTGCGTGGTCCAGGTCCTGTGGCGCGCTGAGGTCTGGAAGGCGACACTTTTGGTGGCCGCGACTTTCATTCGCAGCGCTTGAAGGTACTCGTGCGTTAGACGCAGCTTAGCAACGATGTTGTCCGGGCCCTCGCCGAAAAGCATTAGGTCATCGGCGAAGGCCAGGACGCTCAGGATTTGCCCGGTAAGATCTTCGAAGGTGCTGAGAGTGGGTCACCTTGTTTCACCCCCCCCCCCCACCGGTGATCTACTTCTACATCTCCTTTGGGGTGCGAGATGGTGGTGGCAAGAGCCTAACCAACTCCGGCGGCAGCTCGGGGCTCTGACCTCCTTGTTGGCCCATTCACAATGCAAACGTGAACATAAGCATAGAGCATAAACAAAAACATTAACATAAGCGATAAACTGAAGTATTCACAATGCCTAATATAAACGTAAGCAAAATAAGTTTCTATTGGCTGTGAGACTTTCTGGTTGGATGTGAGAATCGATTTCAAGATATCGACTGTGACTATGTCCCAAATGGCGTTAGTTCTTCTATCGACTTCGTTCCAATTTCGATTGTCGATTTTGAGTTACCGTTCTGTGATTGGTTCATTTCTTATGTCTTACTTAAGCATAAGCACAGAAGCTTCAATCATGCAAGCTTTTAAGTTAACGTCTTACGTGTTATGCTTATGCGAACGCATTGTAAATGAGCCTGCTTATGGACGTAGTCCTAACTTTTATGTTAACACCGTGCTTATGTTTATGTATGCATTGTGAGTAGACCTTAACGGGGCCCTGTAAAGGGGGGTCCCCATCAGCCGGCCTCTCTGAGGCTTCGCATTCCCTGAAGGCGGGGGCTTGAAGGTGCGAGTTGTACTCTATATTGGTGTGAAGCTTCGCCTTCAGCCGTATGGCACTCCGGCAGAGGGCCACTTCATTGCTTCGTAACACTCCACTCCCCCGGCCGCTGCGGCCTCTGGTGCTCGCTGTGGAGGTGCGGGAAGTCTCCCCTCCTGCCGAAGCTCGGCGTCGCCGTTTTCCGCTTCTTAGCCGCCACTTGTTTTCTAGTCCTCCTGAGGTGGGCCGCCAGGAGCACGGTCTCCCCCCCCCCCGCGAGGGGTTTCCAACCTTGCGCGCCCGAGCCTCCGGCTAACTCAGCCGTTCTCTCTGCGGGATGGGCCGTACGCGCTTGTTTTGCGAGACGCCCGCACTCCTCGCACACACCGCCGACTTTAGGCCGCTCTCTCCTTGCATTTGCAGGCGTGGCAGGCTGCTGCATGAGACGTCGCGTACCCCTAAAGACAGGTGGCACACGCGAAATTCGCCTTTAAAAAATTTAACTTCCCTAGGTGGGAGGTTGCATTTTTATGATCCGTAAATAGATAAGCGCTGTGTATGCCCGGCACGCCTGCGGTGGAAAGGGGACCAGAATTGTATTGAAAGGCCTTTCTCCCCCTTCTCCCTGCGACAATTCGAACGGGCAGTTAACGTCAGATATTTTTTAAGTTTAGGGTGCCTGCCATGGAGATGAGCTCTTGGGGAGCCCAATTTGGGCCTCTAAGACTCGGTCTTCCCCGGGGCCCGAGAATCTTTAGCGCTTCACCCGGGACGGGCTGATTCTTTGACTAGGTGCGTTTCTCACCGCTCCAAGGCCGGAAGCAGCCCCGCTGCTCAATGAGCGACCCCGTATACCGAGGGTTATTCGGTTGATGCAAGGGCCCCGTTCGCGTGACTAGCGGAGCCGTCGCCTTGCGCCCGCCCGCGGCGAACGCACCCCGTCGGCGCGCCCCACCCGCCGAAGGGACAACAATTACAAAAAATGTTGCGCAGCATTGGAAGAACATTAACCCAACTTACTATTACACCGCGAATTTTGAGGTTTAAAAAAGTCGTTTTAGGTGCCTAAAATAGGTTATTTCTGCATCACTGTTAGGCTTATTAAATGGTAGAATAGAAAACTTACAAAAACTACAAATTTTAAAAATTTATTTCATATGTTTCTCAAAGATAAAATCATAAATCAATATTATATAGACTCAGTATTATATATTTTGCGATAATAGTGTTCCGTCCACGACACAAAGCCCTCGCGCAAAGGCGGGTGATCGCTCCCTCCCTCCGGAGGCGGCCGCAACCGCAGGGTGCGCCCGCCGCACCCACGCCCAGAGAGTATATTACCCCCGCCGAGTATATTGCCCACGCCGCCGGCCCCCCACGCTCTCCCGAAGGGCTGCAGCCTTTTCACTTGTAACGCGACGGGCGAGAACCACCACTACGAACGGCACAAAAGCCATACCGCCGGCCCAGCTCGTTTGTGTTGAGCAGACTCCGTGCTCATGAAGAGAATCTAACTCAATGTGCTTAGCGCACGCGAAAACACTGCCTTCGGCACATACATTAGTGAAACGTGCGCTACCTTGTCTTCGACGAGCAGCCACTAAACGGGTTCCTGCCGCATGTAGTGAATGTCTTCGGCGGATACTACAGTGCGGTACGAGCAGACCCCACTCACACATCGAGACCGTGTGTGCCGCACGCGCACTCCTGCTGCCAGGGCCCACCTAGGGCCAGCTGCTGGACAGACTCTCCGACCAGCGAACTGTGTGGGACGCCTGCATTCCCGCTTCGCCCGGAGAGGAGCAATCTTGAGGTCCACGCATGCCACAGCCACACATCAGGTATTCGGCAACGCCGTGTGCCCATGGACAAACCTTCATACGTCACCATCACGGTGAGAAGTAACATCGACTTCGCAACATCCATTTGTATATTCAGTGTATTTCATCTTGTTTATTCACATTCATCTCATTTCACCTAGCATAGCATTTCATATTACTAAAGGTATGTGCAATGAAATTCTTGTAAATTTGTCACCCTCCGCCTCCCTTCTTAACCAGCCCTCTCCCCCCCCCCCGGGCCCCTCACGGCCCGGTGTGCGGTGTAACATACTTTGGTATAGAGAAGGGCCTTTCAGTCTGCTAGCGCCCCCCTCCCCGTTCCAGGTATTCTTCCCCCCTATCTGTACAAATAGCATTTGTAAACAGGTGTAATTGTTTATCCTCTAGTTAGATGTATTGTAACGAGACATACCTAGAACCGAAACAGACATAGCAGGTTAAACATATTAAAATTTCCACCAAATATTATTACATAAGACTAATTAGCAAGCAGAATTTAAAACTTGTAACAATTGTGTATTTAAGGAAATGACAAATCACTAAAAACATACTCGTAAAATTATTATAATATGCTTAAACTTAGTTGCATGCCATTTTTTAGATTTTAGATTTTTCAGATATTTTAGAGAAAATCACTGACAGAAGTTCTCGACATCAACAGAAAATAGTTTCTATTTCGCGCCAGTGAAGATGTGTTTGGAATGCATAGAGGAGAGATACAATATCTCTAGTCTATGCTGTTTTCACATCTCACAAAATTTCGCGTCTTTATCGGTCGTGCCAGTAGATGCCGCATGATCGCCAGGTTTCACATTCCTGGGGCCGCGACATTAGCCAGATCGATTGAGGAATATGAAGTTTGGAGAAAATGGATTGAAGGTTTAGCCGCTAGCGTTGACCACAGACGGACGTATTACCGTCAATCGATTTTTCGGTATCAAGAACCAACAAAACATTGATTCTATCTACATCACGAGCTAGGGAGGGACCTCTAAGTTTAGCAATTGGATTTATCCGTTTTTTCAGTTCCAGAACCCGGAAAAAAATTTTTTTTTGCTACGTTTCATCGTTTTCTAGGGCATATAATGTAACTTTCTCTTCTTATGAAGAATTCACAATGCGAGAAAGTAAAAATGAAACTTAGCTCATAACATACCAACATTACTGTTTCTGAATGCACATCATTCTAGTTCTTATTTTTACTTCATAAATTGTTTAAAATTGAGTAGTATCAGCCTTTTTATTTTTTTATTATTATTTTCTATTTTACAGAAAACTAATTATTCCTTCTAACCTATCTCACTACAAAGAGCAATTAAAAAAACTAATTTAAAAGAAGAAAATATTAGATTATCCATTACAATGTCTAAAATATGGTAAAATTGTCCAAAAAATTGAATGTTTAATAAAAATTCTAGTTTAGGGCCTCTTACACAAGTTTCATAATGCAAAATTGCAACCTATCTCTTAACATTGTTACACTTAAAAATAAAGTGTAACAATGTTGGCAAAAGTCCCAAAAATAGTTTGTTTTTTTAACTAATAGAAAAGTATTTTATAGAATGAATTTGATTAGAAAGCATGTAAGTCTCTAGAATAGTGGATTTATTTGCTGAAACCAGACTTGGTGAGTAGATCCTTCTGGAGTTTACAGGTGAGAGGTATTAAAGAACACTTAAAAAGCATTCACACCATTTTATTCATCATTTGAAGGTACCTGAATGAAGCTGCAAATACTGAAATCATATTTAATATAAAAGCTGATACAATTTACTCATTGAAAAGCTGCCACAAACAATACAATAAAGGGCTCGACATTTCAATCACTGGATCTACAAGAATATAAAATAGCATCTGCATTAAAAAAAACACAATCATTAACAGGCTTTAAAATTAAGATACATGAAAATTTCTGAATAAAATATCAACATTTCATATAAGTTCCCTTGCATATATAGATCTTTCAAAGAAGCATTTCTTTTTGTGAATTATTATCAACGTGTTCTCATGTAACCACTCCATAGAGCTGTTAGAATGATATTGAAATAATTAATAATGCAGCAAGCTTCAGAAGGCAGCAGTAGTCCAACTACTTCTACTTTAAATAAATACAAATATGATTTATGGCAGTATCATTAAATCATTACATGGTTATACCCATACATCTCTTCACATATTATTAAAAAATAAATACTTAGAACAGAATCACCATTAGTGCTCTTTAGAAAGTTCAAGATCCTTAAGCTATTGCAAATGCTGGAAACGCTAGGGACTTGTGATTTTTTAAAATATGAATAGTTTACTCTACCGTACAACAAATAATGTGACCCTAATGTCCTTTGCCCTTCCCAAATAAAGCATGAATGGTATAACAATGCTGGGTCATTTTCCAGCTAAGCAAACTATGGTCACCAAGGTGAAAAGTGATATTTTAATTCTGGAAGAGAGTGCGTGTGAATTCAATGTAATCTAAAGCACCAGCAATGGGTCGTTCTGTTTTCTGGTCAACATATGGTTTCATGCGGGCTACACAATAGTCTGCCATTTCCTTTGTCAAGTTCTGAAAATAAAGAAAAATTGATTAATATATGATTAAGGAAATAAAATAATTTCTTAACTTTAAACTATGACTTCAAGAACACTTACAGCATACAGCTCTTCTTTGGTGACATAGGGTCTATCTCCAGCTGTAATAGCCCTAAATGCATTTTCAATTTCCTCTGAACTTTGCACATTCTCGGTTTCCTTACTAATCATAAATGCCATATATTCTTGGAGAGATACATAACCATCACGGTTTGGATCTACAACATCTGAAACAAGATATGAAGCATGTGTCACTGTCCACTTTTAAAGATTTTATAACCTAGTTTGTATGTCAGAACTTGTTTCTTCTAAAACCTGAAGGTTTAGCAATTTTCAAAATTCCTGACATTTTCATAAAATTAGCTGCAAGTACGTTCTGCCAAGAATTATAAAAGATCTGCTTCCAAACAGCAGAGACACAACATAGCCCAGATCAATTTCCATTTGTTAAATATGCGAAGTATAGTTTTAGGTACTTGTGTTGAAACGAACAGATGTGTGTTTGGGAAAGAAAAAAGAACTTAGTAGAGAGAAAGTTATGTAATTCTGTAGGATCACTATATTACCCCCTATATACATACACAAAGAAACTAGTGGTGCTACAGAATGGTACACTAGTGTTGCACTAGTTTGTCACTCTTCTAGTCTATGCTAGTATTGTTTCAACCTTCTCTCAGATGCTGTCTAATGAAGCGAACAAACCAGCAGTGAAGGGACCAGCACCACTTCTTTATCATTCTTTGTTACATTTGAGATAAAAATCTGAATAAAATGTTTTGAGTCATTTTTGAAAAAAATATTGTTAAAATTATTGTTTCACACAAAAACTACTCATATTTTGGAAAAATTTTCTATCTTCATTATTGCAGTTGTAGGAAGACACTCAAAATTGCTTGACAATTTTTAAAAATTCTGAGAATTCAAATAAAATATTACTTAAGTTAATTTTTTACCCAACTTTTGTTGAGAGGGAAAAATTTAAAGAATACTTTTGAAAATTTTGAGACTGTGTTAAGTGCCCCCAAAAATCAAAATATCCGTTTGAAATACAAGGCCACAACATCAGCTAGATTGGCAAATACCAGTTTTGGTGAAATCCTGTTTACAGTTCAACCGCTAACATTGTTCAGACACAGACAAACACGTTTGGCCATAATTCAATTTGCAGTATTGATACTGACCCACAAAGTGTGGATTCTGACTACACACGTTGGAGGAACTAATTTACTACATACAGGAACAAGAATTATTTACTATTTCGATATTGAAGATCTACAAGATGCATTTTTCTGCCTGAAACTCAGTTTTCGGCTGCGCATTAAATAACTCTCTCTGGACTTTGTATATGTGAAAATTAATAAAAGATGGCATAACTTGGCAATAAATGTGAAAATAAATTGGCTGTAACATGGCTGTAAATGTGAGGTTTTGTATATATCAAAGATTATTTTAAGATATTTTACAGCAAGCTGAGCTATCATAGAAAGCTATATCATGTGTGTTTCAGTCAATTGCTTTCCGTGTGTTTTTCCATGGTTTATTGAAAATAAAACATTAGAGTAATACTGATAATGAATTTCCTTAAGGGGGGGGGGGAGGAGAAGATATTTAAAGGCAAACAAATTGGAGAAAGAAAAGGTTTAAGAAAGTAATTGTGGTAACTACTCATTTGATCAAATTAACAAATGAAAGCAATATACTAATGGGGCATTAGAAAAAATTAATGGTGAAATTAGTATACTAACCCAGTATTGCTTCGAATTCAGGATCTGGCTGCCCTTCCTCAACCATGGGGAGATCGTACCCAAGGGCTCTCAAGCAGGACTTGAATTCCTGGTGATTAAGGCGGCCGGAACGATCCTTGTCGAAGTGCTTGAACATCATTGAGAACTCCTTCAGTGCATCCTCAGACACACCAGATTGGTTTCGAGCCTGGATTTGCTGCTCTAAGTTGTGCTGCATTCTCATTCCCAACTGGTCCAGTTGATCCCATTGTTGGGCAAGTCCAACAGTGCTGTGCTCTGTGTATCTGTTATCCAAAATAAGGTGCTCTTCTAATATAGCACCCAGATCTTCAATGCGTTTTAAATCAGCACGACGTGACCGAACCTCTCCTGCTTTACGCTGCACATAAGAAAAGCATTTGCTTCGTGATTATATAATTTATTACATGACAACTGTGCTTCACAATTGACTGATTCCAGTGGCAACCTTCACCGAAAAGCAAACCTCACCTTGGTAGCCTCCAACTGTTGCTCCAATGATCCAGACCCTTCCATCATTGAAGTTCTGGAAAAAAAAAAGAAGAAGATAATCCTTGTAACTGTAACATTATAATTTTGCTTTAAATCAAACAATTAATTTTTCATGCAAACACTATATTTCTTTGAATTCAAGGTACAATTTCTTTCCAACATGAAGTTTATTTCTTCATGTAGTAGAACACACTGTCTATATTAAATGGATTTGACTAGCCAAGCCTTTCTGTCAATACTACATCAGATTTTCTCGCACTACTTGCGCTAGTGCATTGTAAAAGACAACACAAAATGCTTAATAACACTGCTACCTTGGAAACAGCTTAACTTGCCAGCTCTGATTTAATCCTGAAAAAGCTCGATTTACAAATAGCAATCGTGCCAAAAAAGAATGCAGAGCCAATGTTATTTAAAGAATAATACCTAGTTGCACTAGTTGCCTCAAAAATTTCCTTAACTTGCAATAATTTTTCTGATAATGCCAGAATATTTCAACGAAATTCTTTTACTTTTCCCAGTTTTACAGAGAGTGGTCGCTCTGAATTGAGTAATTAAGGAAATAAATTTATTTTGCCATTAAGTGTTTTACGACTATTAATGGTAAAAGCACCAGTTCTGTATCAGTGTAGATTGAATGCACATGTCATAAACATTCAAAATACCAAATTTTAAATTATTGATGTCGTCTTACATGCAAAGAAATACTGCTTTTAATTTTCTTTTATTTTGTTGCATCACAAAATAAAATCAAAACAATTACTTCATGATAATGTTGCTGTATTTTTAAGATGACCTAAATTGGACATTTTAAATAAAATAATTAAAAAGAACACAAGTAGAATTTCACTGAACAGACTCACGGACAAAGTATTCATCTCTGTAGAAGATTGCTGGGTGGTGAAAATGCTGGGTTTGAATGCCTTCAATCAGAATGAAGTCAGAAATTCCATATTTTATGCAAAGAACAAACAAAATAAAGCTAACAATTCAAAATCTATGTCCATCACTTATTAATTTGAAATAGGATCAGAAGCTGGCACAATAACTTACATGATTTCAAATCAATTCACTTTCTTCATGTACATGATCCTCACAGGAATCATTCAAGGCAAAATTCTAATTATACACATATTAAAACTTATTAACTCTCAAGGATTCTAATATGTGATAATATTTTATTGAAATTTTATTATTCCATAAAATTCATAAAGTTCAAACATTGTAATACTCAGTATCAGGCGACAAATTTCACCGTTTTCTGGGTGTTAAATAAAATTAAATACACACTTTACGAAAGATTACAAAACTTTGTCTAACAAATAACCTATTCATATAGCAAAGTATAAAACCAACTCAAATTGTTGATCACACCGATTCACATGCACATGCATGCAAACGCCAAAATATGCATTTAATACAAAATTGGATTAAATACATTTTGCAAACCACCACGCTACTAATGCAACCTAGCCCAACAAATTTCTACGGCTCAAAAACAGAATATTCTAAAACAGGAAAGATGTGAACTTCCCAAAGTTTGATGGCACTTGAAGCCAATTCACATGCAAATAAATTGTTTCAAAGCAAAATTATTAAGTAGGTACATTAAAAGTACATACTGTTAGTAATTAATACATTATAATTTATGGGGATAATGACTCAACCGAATTAATTACCAGAAGTTAATGGACGTTAACCAACATACCAATGAAAATTCAGATACAGTAGCAAGTTCGCTACCAAAATTTATTATTCCCTTCTGATTTTCTCAGAATAAAGTAGCATAAATTGTAACACCATCATCACAAGAACTTAGAAACTTTGGTAAATGTTTTCAGTGAACGTCGCTTTGGCAACCAACGACAAAGGTTACAATTCTACAAGCACATAAACAATTCTATTTGGATTCCGAATTCTTCTTTTCGAATGACTTCTTTTTCTTTCCTCAAAGCAATTATGAACTGCATCTACCTAAGATGCCACGAAGTCCAATGAGATTTTCAAATTTAAAAAAAGCAAATATATATGACATTCAAAATAAAAATAGTTTATCATAAAAAAATTACTATTTCACCTTTACTTCACCGAATTTCTTACCATTCTCATGTTCTATTGTTGTATATAATAATTTAAAAAAACAAATAAAAACAACATTGATGCCATCGATATAAAAACAAGTTTCCCTCACTTAACCTTGTCATCAATACATTTTTTAACTGTAATTAAAACAATCGTGAAATTACAAAATTAAAAACTTTTTTATTAATCCACATAGTCAGTGAGAAAAAAAATGGTTAAATTGGTTAATGAGATTACTGTTCAAATCCATTTTAGTACATGGTTTTAATGTAAATTAAATGTATAAATATTCACCCATCCCAGCCTAGAAGACGATATCTGTCCAGACGTCAACGGCAACATCAACATTTCATTGGAAAAAAGAAACAAGCATTATTTATACAACATAAAGGTATACTTTATTTCTATTATTTACTGATTTATGATGACTTGCACGAAGAATTTCAAAGAACCACAATTTTGTCAACGCAACAAACAGGACAGGAGTTTTATACTGAACATAACAAGAAAATATTAAATGAAATTTGAACAACAATAACAAATTTGACCCTCAGCACCCATAAAACTACTTAAAATCAACAGAATTAAGATTTTTCTCAGATAATTTTCTGAAGTGCTTTCAGTTCACTAGCAAGTTCAAGTAATAGTTAACTTCTTTATAATTGACATCCAGCAATAAAAAGTAGAAATATTACCAAAATATCAGGATACTGTTTTGTTAAAGTGAAATTAGAGTTTAATTCATTTGACATTTGAGTTTAGAAATGATGAATGCAACGATGAATGCATTATTCTTCATAGAAGCAGTAGTAGCAGCAGGTAAAAATGAATAAAATTATAATCACAGCATGTTTTTGCTTAAAACAACTTCCACACAGGGAGTCTGACCTTAATTTTTCCATTACATTACACCACCTTTGAACCCTTTCCATTTTTGTTAATAGGCTTCTCAGTTGAATGATATAGTCATAAAAAATAAATAACTTCCCCCCACTGTCAACAATTTTTATGGATAAACTCATACCTTGTTTCTGTAAGCCATTGGTGGAAAGCATTGGCATGCTTGGCAAACTCCTTTCTAAGTTTATCATTCTCTTCTTGACGTTGTGCTTCTTTGGCAAGTTCAATGTCACGTTCCTAAATAATTTTATCATAATTTAGTAAAACATACTGACAATGGATTTCACAACTTAAATATAAACAAGTAACAATAAAATCTCTCACTTTTCTTTACCTTAATTATCTTTTGTAGATTTCGCCAAGTATCTTCCAATGCTTCCATTGTAAACCATGTGTACGGATTTGGACCAACATTGAAACTCTTGATTTGCTGGTCTAAGGCAGCCAATGCTTCAAAATCAGCTTGAGCTGATGAAAGTGAAGCCTGTGAAAAAACAAAATAATATTTATTTGCAAAATACAAAACAATAAACAACACATATGCTAATGAATAAAGAAGTTAATTGAGAAGAAACTACAATAATTAAAAACGTTAGATGAAAGAATTTAGCAAGTGTTTGATACCTTTGTATTTATACTCTTTTACAACTAAATAAATACATAAATCAAGTTCCAAAACAAATCCCAACCTGGAACTGAGCGTGAGCTTCCCTCAGAGCCCGAATTTCTTCTAAAGAATTGCATCGAACAGGATCGGTAAGGTCTTCTTCAGCATTTTCGAACCATGAATTGAAGGCAGAAGCTTTCTTGGCAAAAGTCAAATAAAGCTCCTCAATCTGGCGGAACTGTTCTTGCATACGGAGAAGACGTTGCTTGCGAGCATCAGAGTCTGCCAACAGTTTCTGCCATCTACAAAGACACAGAAGAAAAATTACATCTTCCTGCTTAAAATAGGTTTTCATCATCTTTCAGAAGTTTTGTCTATTTGGATCACCTGATGACACTTAATGATTAATGATGAAAATAATAGTAATTTAATTTGATTTGATTAATACTTCAAAAGTAGTCTAAATCAGCCTCGGATGAGCACATCTGTTTGCAAGCTGAGAGGCAAGTTATTGCGAGAAGTAAGAAGCTTGTAGTGGGGTGGGAAAAGTAGAGAGAGTGAACAGAGGCTTGAGATGAAAGGGCATGTAAGTGACTTTCAGCAACATTTGGCGCACATCTTGTGAAACTTGAACATGCACCTTGCATCGTGGACCCACTAAGTTCTCAGAGAGGAAACCTTGATCTACATAATGCTCGTTAAATTACATGTTTGCTGTATTTACTTACCCACTTTTATATTCAAATTAATAAATTGGAAATTCAAAATAAATCCTTTGGAATCACAGCTACCCATAAAGGATTTGTACACCAAAATTACAACGCAATATTATCAGCTCTTAATATCCCAACACTTAAATATTTGAAGGAATTTAATGATATATTTTTATTTAAACATTGTAAAGCATTATTGACTGTCTACTTTTATTAGGTCAATTGAATTTTCAAGTTCCTTTTCAAGTTTCAAGTTTCAGAAGATTCATTACTTTTCCAATACCAACATTCACATTAAATTAATCATTAATTGTGGACAACCCAACCTCTTTACTTTGTAAACTGGCAAGTGAATACTCTTGTGATATGATAGATACAAACTAAAATCAGTTTTACAACATAATGAGAGTTACATTTAAATGTGCTCTTAAGTGTTGACTAATAGTAATTAACAAAACGAGTGTATAAAGAGGGGGATAATTGCATGAATAATACATTCCAGAAAACGAGTAAGTATAGGAGCGAGTTTTATTATTTACCATGAGTGCAATTATACCCACATATATGCAATTATATCCACATCTTATGTTCAATATTTTTTTGTTTCCATTAAAGTATAATTTTAATTTTGAGAAATTCAATCATATCTTTACCATTAGAGGTAGGTATCTGATCGTGGTTTTGAACAAGATCTATTATAGTAGGCCTCGCAGTGTATATTTATTATCACCTCCGTGTCTTAAAAGAATAATTGTATTTGATAATTCCATTTGAAAATGGAAAATATTGAAGTATACTGGTTAAAATATTGGAAAAAGCTGACAAAGCCATGAAAACATTAGTTCATACGGAAATTAAGGGTAAGTATGAGAGAACAACACATGTTAATGTTGGAAAGGAGAGCAGGTAAATACAAATGACAATTACATTTTTTTAATTTGTAATATGCTAAGACCAAATGTTTTATGTGTAACACATTTATTTCTGTTAAATATTTTGTTGTTTGACAGCTAGTGTGAAACCAATATACTTATGGTCATGCTTGTTTATATTGAAGACGTGGTGTGTTAAGGAGAATATCGATATTTTAAATTATAAATAATTTTCTTGATTTTTCAAACAAATTAAGGAGTTTTGCCAAAACAACTGGGCCATCATGTTCAAATAGGTGAAGTAAACATATCTGTGCAATAAAAAGCGACTTTTGGATTAGGATGATTGATGCCAAGTTTGAGTAGGGTAATAGTTTTTAATTTAACTTATTTTTCTACAAATATTAACATGATTGTTTAAGAAGCAGTAATAATGTTTCATTTATAATTTTTCTTCATACATTCATTGATTGTATGTTTTTGATGGACGTAATATTTGATGTATACTTTTGTTCATGTTTCATCACTGTCTGGAAACGTCTGTATAATAGATACATAATTAAAAGATTTTAAATAGTTCTCTCAGTTCTGGTTGGCTGTTGTGGACTTTTATTTACATGCATGCCATAACACAATGATAATCAATAATTTTTCATGGAATTAATGAGCGTATTTAGTTAACTAAACAAAAAAAAAACATTAAAAACTGTGCTCTCAGGTGTAATGCTGTTTGTATATGTATGCCAAATGAACACTGGACATAAGTCAAAATGTAAAATAAATAATACAGTACTATAAGTGTAAAATAAAATAATATAACACTGATAGAATACAATATGTATTTTTGTAAATTTTTGCAAATTAATGCAATGTTCTGGTAATTATTTGGGTACTATGTAAATTAAAGGCATGTTTTTAATACTGTGTAGAGAGAAAAATGTTATTTACAAAGATAAAGAGATAAGAAAATGATGAGTTTAAACAAAACTACATAACTTTGAAAATATATGAAATTGAACTCTCACATTAAATGTGTGATACCAAGGCACAAACTTTTTAGGAGACACTTTCCAAATTTCATGGTTTCACAAAAATTAAATTTTCTTTAAAATACTGTGGAAAGTCCATTAAAGTATTTCACAACATTCTGTTCCTTTCTGGTACAATGGTACAAAATTTCATTGGCTAATGAAAATATCAATAATCAAATAACAAAAAATTAACATTTTGACATATCAGGTTCTGAATAATTGACGGAAATGACACCCACCTGGCAATAACGTCGGCATGTCGTTTCAGAATAGCTGGAGTTTGGTCATGGTTGGCAGTAACAAGCTGATCTTTCAGAGCAGTTATGTTCTGAATACCTTCGTGTTCAAAGGCATGGAGACCTGGACAATTTTTAGGAGCATGTCAAATAATGTTCTTGACTGTGCTGCTAGAAAGCATAACAATTCCAAAAAACAAATTGACAATTTCGATTTACATCTTGAAATGCTTACCAGCATCAAAAGTCTCCTGCTTCGTCAATAAAGTCTGAACAGTTGACAAATCACGACCAAATTCTTCGGATCTAACATGAGTTTCTTTGTCAGCTATCCAAGATTCCACTACATCAGCTTTCCACATGAACTGCAGATATGCTGAATTGTCCATCAACCTAGTCTTACGACGAGCTGCAAGGGCAGCCAGATGATCAAGTTTGTTCTAGAAACAAAAAGCATAGAAATCAAAACACAGAGGAAGAAAACATTAATACACAATACTTTTCTGATGTTTCTATTCACAAAATTAAAGTACATTATCAGTTGGGGAACCCATGTGTGTATGCTTCGAATTCAAAACTTTCAGTCTGTGCTTTGGATAACATCTAAAATATTCCTAACACCTTCAGTAATTAAAGAGTCCAGGTGAGACACACTGTCTGAATATCTACCCTGAAAACCTGCTCCCATGCCCATGGAGAGTGCTCGATGCTGTGTAACCTAACAGTTGTGTGGCAGCAATTCGTTCTCTTACTAGTGCCTTTGTGTTTTTATTTTTCAATGTTTTTGTATTATTTTGTGGTCTCTAACTATTAAGAATAATGAGTGGATGTAAAAGATTAGAAGTGGTTTACAGGATACCTTTACTCACTCATTGAGACAATAGCATATGGTGTAAATTGTTTTGAATTTCAAAAGGAAGAAGCTTTCAACAAAGAAAGCAAAATTTCATTCATCACAATACAAAACATTTTCTTTCTGAGCAATAATATAGCAAGATGTTATGGAGTTCTTATGATTGCAATATCATATTAAAATGAACTATTACTTGTTACTTTATCTTTAAATCATGAAAAGCTGTAGAAATTGAATATTTGGACAGTTTCAATTTCTCTTCTTACATACACTAATCCCCAAAACAGGTGTTGGCGGCCCATTTTCATTTATTTTACCCCCTCCCCCCAAGAGAAATATACTTTTCTCCATGCCAAATTGGGTACAAAATATTCGTATCTCCTCACTACCTGCAACATTCTTATCAGTCTTCGGAAAGGCGCTAATAAGACTTCAATCCTTATGGGTGTGTGAAGTTATGGCTCAAAAGAACCTTAAGAACAGTCTGAAAATTGTATTGTTGAGATGATTCTAATACTTTCCCCCCTATACTACAATACAGGAGGAAAAGTAAAATTACACGAACCCTATCTTAATGCTAATAGTGCATTTTATAAGAGTAATTTATGTGATGGTGAAAGGTTAACCTGCAGTTGTTGGCAGCGCTGAGCAATGCTCTCCAAGTGGTGGTTCTCATCTGCAATCAATTTCTGTCCAGCTCCACAAATATCAGCACAGCGATCACGATGTGCAGCAAAGTCGGTCTCAAACGCATCGTGCTTCTTGAGTAATCCTTGCACAGCAGCCATAGTGTCGCCATAATCCTCCACCGACAGTAGCTGCTGTTTCTCACTGTTTATTACACATAATTTACAATTTTTGGTGTTTTAAATATGTAAGAAATAGAAAATATGAAAATTTGGTACTTTGCATACCTGATCCAAGCCTCCTCCTCCTCCACTTTTGCCAAGAACTGCTGGTACGTAAGCGACTCATCCAATTTCTGTCCTCTAGTAGCAGCAAGTTGTTTAAGTTCTGCCCATGCTTGGTTCAACAACTTCAGTCGCTGTGGGAGGCAAAGAAAGTTACTAAAAGGCCAAATTAATTAAATCTTGACCTCCAGTATCATTTTTATTGAATGTTTCCAAAGTTATCATTAACAAACATTAAAGAAATGTAAACAGAAATTCAAAATATACCATTAATAATACTGTATGTCTCATAAAATAGGAAGAATATTAAATTATTCTACCATAATACACACTTAATAATTTACTTCCTAAATTATTATTAATATTACCTGTTCAATTTCTGGCACACCCAAATTGCTAACATCCATGAGCTTCTCTCCTGCCTCCTGAACAGCCTGGATAGCTGGTTCATGCGATGCTAACTCGGCTTCAAGACGCTTATGTTTCTTCTTCAGGTTTTGCACACCCGTCAGATCACGACCATAATCATCTGATCCAACCAGCAGTTTCTTTTCCTTAATCCAGGATTCCTCATCAGCAATGTCGCGGAAGAATTGATGAAGAGTGTTAGCTTCATTAAGCCGAGCTTGACGATGAGCAGCCAAATTCTTAATGCGTTCGTATCTTTCATTGATGGACTGCCGTTTTTCTTGAATACTAGCAGTATCAAATTGTCCACTCTCTATTAGAGAATCAGCTTGACTATTCATATCTGCAATATTCATAAAGACGTCGTTACAAACTTACTAGCTACAAATACTCCATTAGAAAGCTACAATCAAATTCTAAAATTGTTATAATACAAATAAAAGAGATTGAACCTTTGATTCGATCCTCATGAGCTTGGATGTCAGCTTCCACTAACTGATGCTTCTTTATCAAATTTTGTACAGATGCCAAGTCTTTTCCAGAATCCTCAGATGTAAGAAGAGACTCCACTTCTCCCAACCAGAAGTCCAAGTCCTTGACAGCTGCAATGTATGTACGTTGTTTATTGGCTTCTTTGAGTTTCACAGTCTTCTCTGTGGTCTTCTGAGTGAGGAATTCCCATTGTTCAGCAATAGATTCCAGGCGAGCCTACCAAGGAAGGAAACAATTTTTATTGAAGTAGGACAATTTCTTCTGAAAAAAATCAAGCTGTGAAAGTCATACTACAAAATTTTAAAACTTTACTAATGAAATTCATTCATTTTTTATCAGAGAGCTATCTAAAAAATCCATAAAAATAACGGACAATAGCAATGATTGGGTGTAACATTGTTCACACTCCAGCAGGAAAATTCAAAACAATCATTTCAAAATGTAGCACTAAAAATATTTAATTTTACCATTTATCAGTAGTGGTGAGGCATGAAATGGTTGAAGCCAAAGGCTTTTAGAGACAATTTTGTTTCGTCAGTTCATTAGTGCAAAAGAAAGAAGATTAAATATTGCAAAAACTTCAACCCCAAACCCGATTTCAAAAATTCTTCTTGGTGTGAAGAAGAATAATAATAGACATACGGAAATCCTGTCTATGGTCGAAATTTAGCATAAGTGAAATTAGAGGTCGAACTAATACTTGTTCATGTTCCATACCCCAACAAAATTGAATTCCACACTCCCAATTTTATACTAACATTAAGGCAAATATTTTTTTTTTTAAATATTGGCTGCAGGACACCCAATTATAATGAATATACCATAATGTTTTAAATTTATGCTCACACATTTTGTGTGGAGATTTCACAATTTTTCTAACACCAAATCTACTACTTTTAACAAGCCAATGAAACTGTAACCTCTATGTAGAACAAACTTGGCCGACGGTTCATCAATTTGTCTCTAAGTAATCTTTTAACTCAATATATCTCCAGTCTTATTGTATTCCTTGTTGCATTTTTGTTTCATTGGTTGGTAAAGCAGTCTATAGAGACACCACCTTGAAACAGGTGAGCACCACTCTGCTCATGACCAGGAGATCATTAGAATCTCTAAACACTCCTCCAGCACAGCTCTTACCTGCACAGCTTCCTCTGATCCTGCACACTGGTGCTTGTCAATAAGATTCTGACCCATAGCTAGCACACTCTGAATACGATCTGCATTTGCAGCTAACTCTGCTTCAAATGCTTGATGTTTCTGATGTTTGGACTGAATATTGGCTGGGTCTTTGTAGCTCTCCTCTGTGGCCAGCTGCAATTTCTCAGCAATCCAATTTTCCATTTCATCAGCATCACGGCTATGGATAAAAAATAACATCCATATTTGAAGAACACACAGTATTACTTCAAAAATAAATATATTTGGGCTGTGAAATTCCAACCAAGTTTGTTTCCACATTTGGATTAAATACAACATTCAGTGGCACACCTAGGATAGGGAGAGGAGGGATTCAGTCTCCTCACAGACAGATGAGACAGATGACACATATTCACAAATAAAGTTATTACAAATTTTCCACAGTAATGAAGGTCATTCAATATCTTAATTTAATGTTATAAGTACAAATCAACAAATAAAAATATATTTGAAATTCAACATTTTTAAATTAACGCATACGAGACAACCTCAATTTGGATGGAAACTATTGATTTTAAAGAGGCCTTCCTTCACACTTTTAACTAATTTTTACTCATCAAAATAAAATTGATAATTGTCTCAGAAAAGAAAATTGCCTCGATGAGAATGTTAAATTGTTTTATTGTTTTGCCTGTGCGATCACTATTTTTTTCCTCAAAATAATCGATTTTGTCACAACCATATTCATCTTCACATTGGGCATTGGATTGTTTCTTTCTGGTGCTCCTTTCATACTAGGTCATCATCGAACATTCAGCCCCCTTCCTCTTTCAGAAAGGTTTACACGTTGCATTTCTATTCTTTCGGATTATCTTCCAGCTGGGTCCTTGTTCATGGCCTCTCAATATTTTATCATTAACTTTAAATTCACATGTCCTTCACACTTAAGTCCCGCAGGTGGTGCAGAAGAGATATAACTTACCAACATTTTAAAAACTTTTGGTTAAGAAAAAATTTGATTCAATTATTCCATCCCTGTAGTTGGATGTAAATGGTGTAGGACTTCTATTAAGTGAATTTTTCACTTCGATATCTTGCTAAATGAAGATTCTCAGTTGCCTGGTGCTATACCAAGAGTTTGCGTAGACTCACAGATCCACACTGAGTAACAAAACCTTGGCAAAGATTTTTATTTATTTTCACAATTAATTTCATTTATTACAATGCAATTTGTTTCAGATTTTATCCTTATCTGCCTGTTAAAAAATAGTGATTAAAATTGTCCAGCAAATCAGCTGTGGGTGCCAGGAATAAGATCGCAAAAATAACTAGGCATTTTAGATATGTGTGGTATTCATCATTTTAACAGTTAATTATTATGTCAACATTCAAGTTTCTTGAATTGGATAAGTGGTTAAAAACCCCAAATGACAATGCTTAACTTGGGAATATAATACGACTGAATTTTTGAAATGAGATATTAAGGAAAAATCCTCTTTTCTTGTTTAGAGAAATATCTCATTACAGAGTATCAGTACAAAAAGAGATAAAAGCAGTTTTATTAACAACATACAATTCTCATTTTATTTCTGTATAAAATCAATTAAAAGATCTATTAGTTTTTACAAAACTCACCTGAATTGTTGGAGAGTTTGTGATTCACCAAGTTTAGAACGCTTTTCAATCAGAGCCTCTTTGAGATGTCGCCAACGGTCCAGAACTTGGCGACGTTTCTCATCAATGGGCTGTGCGGCATAATGCTCAGCAGCTATTAGCTGATCAGCCAGAGTCTGCAAAGCAGCTATCTTCTCTTCCTAAATATCAGAAGTCATTAGTTTAAACCTCTTCAAATACAACGAAATTAGTCGGTACTTTATTGAACTATCATGGAGCAGCATGAAAGTCACCAGGACTTCATCATCCACCCATGAACTTTAATAAAAATAGATAAGTTACCATATATGTACATGACACACAAATTTTTCACTTACATGTGCATTGATAGCTTTATCAAAATCTTCATGTTTTTTAATCAGGGCTTCCACATTGTCTCCTTTAGAGTCCACTTCTTCAGATGCCAAGAAAGCTTCACGAGCAGACATCCAGTTTTCTGCCTGTTCACAATCACGGTAAAACAGCTGTAGTTCTAAGCACTGATCAAGCTGCATTCTTCGAGCAATCCAGGCCCTGAGTTGATTAAATATAAAAAGTTTTCATAAAAAACATTAAAACTTCAGTTAAATCAATATTTTTCCTTTGAAATTAATCAATACTGTAAATAAAAATTAAGTTTACTTCTCAAGTTCTTGACGAGCTTCTGTCATACTCTCCAGTTTCTCTTGTATTTCAACACTAGCATAATGGCCAGACTGTAGAAGTTGTTGTCCAAACAATTCAAATGCTTGGAACGTTCCAGCTCGTGCATCAATTTCTGTGCGGTGTTCCTGTAATCAAAAGCATGTATAATCAAAACATACTATCTTAGAAAGCTGAATATTTTTTGGAAGGGGAAGGGAAAAAAACAACAACAAAAAACAACAACAACAACAACATTTTTGAACCTTTCAAATTTTAAAATTACAACTACATAATAATACTGAGGAAGAAAATTGTATTAAAGTTATCGTAGTTGAAAAAAGAGCTAATATTAGCTTTATTGTAATTTTTAATTTATGAAACATCTCAATTCTTACCCATTTTATAAATTCAGGAGTCACTAACACAATTTCATGTAAATTTTATTGAAGCAAAATAAAAAAAAAATAAATGAGTGCAACAGAAACAAAATGAAAATATTATTTAAGTTCAACTACTGAACAATTATTCCTACAAAATATAAAAATAAAATTCTAATCTACTGCAAAATACGTAATTACAAGAAACAGATACTCTTTAAAAGTCTAGGAAACCAATTTTAAATCAAAAAAAGATGTATCAACAGACATGACATTTTTTTGCCATGAAATCTTCCCCTGTAGAAGTTAAAACCTAGGAAATCTCACTCGTATGTAATTTAAAATGAGTGATTATTTCTAAAATACAAGTTATGTTTCACAACAACATATTTAACAACAAGTATACAGCCTCTCGTGCAAAACAAAATGTTACTTTTACGAATTTTTCAAATTTAATAGTTATTAGTTTCACAGGAACATTAGATATCATGTACAATATTTATGGATAAGAACATCATGCGATCATATGAAAGTGAAATGTATATCCTCTTGTCGCAAACACAATTTGTGAATTCTTAAATTTTTAGCTTGATCACTAACTTTTAAAAATGTTTTGTAGCAGAAGAATTTTGAACAAATTGTTAAGGGTGATTCAAGATATTCTCCTAAATGTCATTCCATCAACTCATTATTGAAGCAAAAGCAAGTTATTATTAAGAATTTCCTTTTCATGTTTTAAAAACGCGATTAAGTTAATTTGTTTTTTAAGTTCCTTAGTTTTAACTCAATGAAAAGAAAATATTATCTGAAGTAAACTTAGGACAAGAGAATGTTTGTATATTTATTTTTTTTTCTTGTTAGTACATGCATCTGCATAACGAAAAAATCTCACACTTCAAACAAACCGATATTATTTATGAGATTTACATCAATAGGTAATGTAGTAGCTAAAAAGTTTATTTTAAGATGCTAAGCAAGAGTGTCTGGCATCTTCTACTATAAGGGCTAAAATGCAACAGATGTTAAGTCACAGCAATTTGCCATTACATTAGCACACAGCCATGACAATGATCTGTTCAAATGTGTACCTGAGGAACCCCATAGTGAGCATCTATCTCAGCTCGATGGTTCTACAAATTAAAACAGAAGTCTTGTCAAATACCTTGTAAGTAATAAACAAGGCAATTTCAAAAATGAGATAACTCACAAAAGGTTAAACAGACCATGGACTGTATACATTTTAGAATATTATAAAAACTGAATAATCTATTCTTCAAGTCAATCTCCTTATAACAAGGAGTTCAATTTTATTTTATTTTGCCCAAAAATTAAAAAGCAACAAATGATACACAATTTAATATGCAGAACTGAACAGCTGAGAATCCCTTCATACCCTTGTTTAAAAACCTAAATCAATCAACCCATGGAAGTCTCCCATTCTCTTTGCCTATATCGAAAAAGTTAAAAACTCTTATACAGAACTCCATGAAGGTTCTCCAATTGCATGCGTATCTTTTACTTCCACAGCAAGATCAGCTTCCTTTCTTCAGAAAAGCTTGAAACACTTTTCTGAACCTACTCCACCAATAAACAATTCACATAAATGAAATAACTATGTACAAGGAAAACACAAGCATATATACACTGTGGTGTAAAGCATAAGTTTCTCTCTCAAGAACAAATTTTGTTTCATAAAATTTATGAAGTCAGTGTAATTAACTCTTGACATGTAAGCTTGTTTCAAACTTAACAGCTATGCAAAAAGGAACAACACACTATAAACCTCCAAATTCCAAAAGCACTGAATGAACATTCCAAATGCATTTCTTTTTTGTTGAGGTTTTGTTCACTTGCAAACATCACAAAACCAACAGCCCAAGTCCATAAAGGGCTTACACAACAGCAAAGACCCAGTCACACAATAAAACAGGACTATGTGATAAATGTTAATAGGAAATCTACAATTCAGGAAATATATTTTGAATAATCCTTTTTTGAATGTACATAAGGTTTTGGGAATTTCAAATACAGTGTCACATTCTAAGACACAATTTTTATGCTTGTTTTCTTCTAAGAATTGTATTCCCTCTAATTTGGAAGATTCAGATTTAAGTCAATACAGATTTTAAATAACGGAAAACTAAAGAAAAGTTGTCACTCAAAGATGGGTTCAAATGCTGTTTCACTAAGATTTGGAAAAAATTCACACCACTGGAATAGGCAAAATATTTAGAGAACACCAATTCCTTGAAAAAATGTGAAATGGGGATATATTATATTCTCTATAAAAACCATAATACGATAATTAACAAAACTATTTTAAATATTGAAGAAATTTCTGAAAATAAAACTCTAAAATAAGAGAGCAGAAAAACTATTTCATTATCAATTTAGAAACAAAAAAAATTTCTCATGAAACCATTTGCCATGAACAAGGAACCAATAAAATAATCTTTATGCAGTTCCCAGTTCCTTTATCCATTGTGGAATTAATGAAACATTACCTGGTGTCTCTCTAACAGAGCTTCGGCACCAGTGACATCACTTGCCAACTCATCACTGGACACTAAACCAAGCATACTGTTGATCCATGCCATGAGGTCCCTGTAATCACTTAGGAAGCGCTGCAGGTCATAACTGTCAAGCAATTTTTCTTTGCGTCCATTGGCTTTGGCTGTTAGCTGCGTCCACTCTTCATTGATTTCCTTCTGTTTAGCATATGTCTGCTCAGCGGTCTCAGGATGTGTCTGCATTAAGCGATTTGCAGTCTCATCCAACTGGCGAATCTATAATAAACAAAGGAAAATGCTCAATGTTAACATACATGTCAGAGAACATTGACAGAGCATTACCTGAATCAAACACAAGCAACAAAACCAAAGAAATTAGTCACAGAAAGAAAAACAAACCTTGTCTCCTAAAGCTGCCAGATCACGTTCCAAACCCTCATGTTTCCTTTGCAGAGCCTGAACACTTCGCAGATCTTTGCCCAAGTCATCATTATTGAGTGCTTCATCTTTCTCTTGGATCCAATCTTTAGTTTCATCCACATCTCTGTGGAAACGCTGCACTTCATGAGCCGAACCCAACTGTGTGGCTCTTTCTGATGTCAATTGTTGCAAAGATGTCCACTTCTGGTTCAAATCCTAGGGAGAATGTAATGATTCTAATAATGAATCAACATCTTCAAACCAATCATTTCATACCTGTTTTATTCTTGTCCAAGCATACTTTCTAAAGAAGGGAAACTATAACACAACAAAAGATGCAACTATAATTACTATACACATACTTCAATTTGTGTTTGAATCTTGAGTGCAGCCTCTGTTTGGCCAAGGCTCATCAATTGCATAGCAATCTCATTCATTTCTGCCAATCGCACTTCGTTTGCTTTCAAATCTGCCTGGAAATCATCAAACTTCTTCTGCATGACCTCTACTTGCTCCAAGTCCTCACCAACATCAGCAACCTGAACTTCTGCATAATTTTCCTGCAAATATTAAATGGATTTTAGAGGAAGTATGAATATTCACACTAAATCTTCAGTCAATATATTTGATCACTAAAACAGACACAATGGAATTCCTAAGGGAACAGATTATGGAAGAATACCAACACTGAATAATAAAAAATATTTTGTATGAAAACCTATAAAGATTCATCCAACCAATGTTGAGAAAAGGAAAACAAAGAAAAATGTAACTACCACAAAATCACTTAACATTATTAATATACACTTCACCTTGTCTTTAATCCAAGTTGCAAGTTCTGCGGCCTCTCTCACAAGAACATATGCCTTTACAGTCTCATTGAGTTTGTTCTGGCGTTCCCTGGCTAGGCCCAAAAGCTGATCATATTGGCCTTCAATCTGACTCTGGCGAGCACTGATGGAGTTCTTATCAGCCAAATTCTGCTGAGAGGCAGACAGTCCTGCTTCAATCTTCTTTACATATGCAGCTGGGACAAAACCTTGTCGGTCATTTACTTCCACTTTCCACCAATCCTGAAAAGCGAGAAAAAAATTAATTCTTCAAACTACTCACTAACTTGTATGCACATTGTAACACACTATACATAACAATATATAACTTATACATTACAATGCTACTAACCTTATTGTTGGAGTTTAAGAGAGTGAGAACATCACCTTTCTTCATGGATACCTCACGAGGTGACTTCTCTGAATAGTCATACAAAGCCATTACACATTCCTTGCCAGACACGTCAATGACAGGGGTTTCTTGTTGCTGTTAATCAGAAAAAAATTCTTATATAAAAATACCTTTATTTACACTCCTTGCCTTTTACGTAAGAATCCAATAAATTTCATTTTATTATTATCTTATTGAAAAAAACTCATTACCCGGCAAGATTTTGCTTGTTCCCGCAAAGCAGAAATAGTATTTCCAAAGGCTTCGAGGTCAGACACCAGCGCTTCATGTTTCTTCAACAAGGCTTCACTGGAATCTTCATCTTTGCCGTAATCTGTGTTGCATACAATAGGTTCTTTTTCCTTCATCCAAGATTCAGCCTCATTGGCATCAGCAAAGTACTGATGAGCTTGGAGTGAATCTTCAAGATCTTGTTTTCTCTGAAATGACAAATATATTTTATAAGAAATAAGAAACATAGAAATTAAGCTAAAAAGACTTGCAGTGGCTACATTTCAATATCTTATACTAGATAGACATTTTAACTATTTACACAAACAATTATTTCCTAACGAAAATACAACATTAAATTAACCATGTTCACATTTCCATCCATAAATTTATTTTCTTGGTCAACAATACCTGGAATGCCTTCTCTTTAAGTTGATTCCACCTGTCAGATAACAAATTTATTTGACGCTTTATTTCTTCAGAAGCAAAATGTCCTTCATCAATCATCTGCTGTCCAGCTTGACAAACAACAGCAATGCGATTTTCATGATTGTTGATCTCAGCTAAAACTGCTTGGTGTTTCTTGATAAGGTTCTGAACTCCAATAAGATCACGACCTAAAGATCATTCAAAAAGCATGGGTGAAGATGACAGTTCATAATAAAAAGAACATTAAAAGGTTGGTTGCAAATATGATTGAACCTCTGTTTGTTGAAGCTGCCACTGGTTCTTTCTCTCTAATCCATGCTTCTTCATCTTCAATATCACGGAAAAGCTGTTGCACTTGCAAGGAATCCAACAAACGTTGTTTACGAATATTCATGGGACGTTGTAAAGCAGAGTAACGTTCCATCAGAGCCATCTGCAAAAATAAATCACCTCGATAATAAACATTTTTTGGTATAAAACAGCAAACAAACGTATAAAATTGTTAATATAACTACTTTTCCAAAAATAATATATTATCAAATAAAAGAAATTGATCACTGTACCTCCTTAGCTTTGATGTTTTCTGCATCAAAATGGCCACCTTCTACAAATTTGCTCGCTGCAACACGAATACCCTCAATGCGATCCTGATGAGATGCTACATCAGCTTCTAACAGAGCATGCTTCTTCTGAAGATTCTGTACACTAGTAAGGTCCTTCAAAGACAGAAAAGATTATGTACAATACCCCTAGCAGAGTAATAATAAAGAAACAATTAAACTTATATCTTAAATGCCAAGGTTTAAACTTGATAAATAAGAGAATTGTACAACCAAATAAATCAAATGATTAGTCTGTTGAGGTTTGTTTATAAAAGCACTTTCCATCTCAAGAAACTAATGCTAACATAATAAGATGAAAGAAAGAGGGAGAAGAGAAAGAAAGAAGAAAAAAAGAAGCTGTTTTGAGAAGAGAGAAAATCTAGCAACAGAAAGGAATGGTTTTAGGTGGCTCAGTTGAAAGATGAATCAAGTAAGTACACAAATGTGAAGAACTTTCAAGGACTAAACAGGGCAATCTAGTTCAGGAGGAGGGCAGGAATGAAACAATGATGCAGATAAAGATGATAATGTATAGATAAGCAAGATGATGATGATTATGGTTTTCAGGAACAAGAAAATAGTGCAATTAGATAATTAGCGATTTTAATTTTGACTTAATAAGAATTAGTTAACAAGTTTTAAAAAATTCTCAGAGGGCCTGTGCTGAATGAGGGTTTTTTTCTTATATTCGAATGAATATGGTTATCGGCACAAAGTAAACATGGATATTGGAAATAGTGCAGGCAAAGAAAGGCCAATTTTAAGAGCAAAAAGGAACAGACAAAATTCAAAATGAAATTAGGAAAGAACTGAAATCCTAGCAGAAGAAATAAAAATAATGAACAGTGACTATCACAAATAGCATTAAACTACAGATGGAAAGGCAAAATGGACTGAGGCAGATCAACAAGAATATGGCACCAGTAGAAGACTTTAATGCATGAAGGAATACTGCTTTTCTGAGTACTAGGACAGGAACACTGGACTTGCACGGAGATGTTCATAATGATCATGATAAAACTTACTCTTCCATGATCTTCACTCATCAGTTGGCCTTCAATCTCTGAAAGCCACAGTTCAACATCTTCTACTGTGCGGTTGAACTGCTGCTGTTGTGATGCTTCTTGCAGCTTAGATCCTTTCTTGTCAGTAGCTGCCAGCAGACGTTTCCATAGCCCTTCTATCTCATTTGTTCGCGCTTGGATGCGTTCTTGGGCATAATGTTGAGACTCAAGTAATTCCTGGCCAGTGGACACAATTTCATCCACACGAGACTTATTAGCGTTCAACTCTTGCTCGAAGTTTTGGTGTTTCTGAACTTTGCCATTTAAGTTTGTTGGATCCTACAACATCAAAATGCAATAATTCAAAATTTTCTCACCACTAAATAATTATAGAAAATTACAAACTCTTTTAAGTACTAACCAAATAGCTGTCATCAGTGGCAAACTTCAACTTTTCATTGATCCAACCTTTAGTTTCATCACAATCACGCTCAAACTGCTGGAGCTTGTAAGAATCTTCAAGAGTAGCTCGTCTCTGTGCAGATTTCTCCAACAGAGCTGATCGTCTCTCCAAAAGCTGAACAGTCATAAGAAAAACATTTTACATTGACTTTTGATCATCATCACAATAAAGGAAATGGAAGTACTAAATTATGAACAAAAGGAAAAAAAAGATATCTTACCAAAGCTCTCCTCTGAGCAACATCATCTGCTGCATAATGTTGGCCTTCAATAAGCTTTGTGGCAAACTCGTCCAGTGCTTTGATTTTCTCTTCTTGAGCAGCCAAAGACTTCTCAAAATCTTCATGTTTCTTGATCAAAGCTTCCACGGAATCCAATGAGTCACCTAGATCTTCATTGGCCAAGAAAGCCTGCAAGAATTTGAGACATATTATTTAAAAAACAATGTTACTGAAAGTCTCTTTGCTCTGAAATTAACATTAAAATAAAGTAACAGAACAATTAAAAGCAGAAATATTGTACCTCTTGTTTTGCCATCCAGGTGTCAGCTTGCTCTGTATCACGATAAAAGAGCTGCAAGTCCATGCATTGTTCATACAGAATGCGACGTTCTTCCCACAATGAGAGTAGAGAAGTTTTCTCTTGAGAAAGCATAGCGAGTTTCTCACGCACTTCCTCAGAAGCATAATGACTTCTGTCCAGCAACTGCTGCCCAGCTTCTGAAGTTGCACGGAAACTGTCTTCTCGAGCATCTATTTCTCCCTGAGATTGATATCAAGTCACAAATGTTAAAATTTTGACAGAAATCAATAACATTATAAACAAGTAAAAAAAACAATGTAGACAATACTTACAAACAAAATCTTATTTATTTCATTATCAGAACAAAAAGAAACCCCAGGTTGAGATTCACATATAAATTCTAAGTATCTCCTAATTAATACGAGTCATGTTTCAAAAGAAACATCAAAAATGAAATTTTATAGTAAATTATGATACTATTTAAGAAAATTCCCTTTGAAAACAAAAAACATGAAACTTCTCTCAGAAGAATGAAGTTGTGTCTTGTCAATTGGGAGTTTGTGCTACCTTGAACGTAAAGCACTATCAATGTATGCATGTGCTGATGCACTAAAGTGTTGTGAAACTTAAACTGTGCATGCGCAGAAGATCAATAGTGTTTTACATTTGAGGTGGTGAAACTCCCTAACCTCAAAATTAGAACTGAAATTTCACTCCAATATTACGTCCCACTACGTTCCATTGACATTTTCTTTTTAAAGCTTGCATATACACCAGGCTGCTAAAAGACTGAGATGCTTTGCAACAGTTACATTAATTTCCATTCTTATGCAAACATTTTCCTCTTTATCCCTTTATTTTACAGCACTGCTTGCAAAATTAAAATTGGAGCTCACTGTGGAAACATTATATTAACTATGTGGACATTACGAGGAAATAATATTCAGAGAAGACAAAAGGTAAATTCTGTAAGTCTCATTAAACAAACTAAACTCTAAATGAAATGTGAAGACCAATATTTATCAAGTCAATTTACAACAGGCATGTTACCTTATGCTCCTGATGTCTTTCGAGGAGAGCTTCAGCTCCAGCAACGTCTTTGGCCAGCTCATCTGCTGAAATTATTGCTTTCATGTCATTAATCCACGAAATAAGGTCTCTGAAATCTGCCAAGAAGCGATGCAAGTAGTAGGACTCGTCCAGTTTTTGACGACGTTCCTGGAAAGTAAGTTACAAAAATCAATTGCGATAAAATATAACCCACTTATTTTAACACCAATACAAATACTAAATTTTTCAGTTTGTATAGATTTCCCTGGGTGGAAGGAAATTTGGAGCAGACTACTCAAAATGACTAGTATAAATAGAAATCAAAATTAAGTTTGAATCTAGAAGCAGTGATTGATACGCAGAAATTCTCCTTTGAAAATCATATGCGAAACAACTTGTAACTATTTACCATTAGAAGCATTTGTGTCTTGCAAAGTAAATACATTAGAACAAAAGATATTAAGGTATAATATACATGTTATACTTCTAGGCACTATTTATTATAATTCCCTCTAAATAATGTCCTAATTGTTGATTTACAGTACAGGTTATTGTTGAAAGTTTTTGATTAGATATATGTGGCAATTACCTGTTAAAAATATGTTTATTGAAAGCATACATAAAATCAGTTGAACGTGTGGGTATGAAACCAAACGTGTTTGTTGGTGCTTGGGAGTAAATGTAACGTCATGACAAACACCTATGGAAGTGAAGTGTGTGGTGAGGCCATGGCTCAACATAGTAAATGTTGTGAATGCGCAAAGCAAGATAAGGAATGGGCATGTGTGTATGTGTGTGTGATGGGGAAAGTGTGTGGAATACATTCATATATGAATGTAGAAGAAAGTATTGGTATTGTGATAAACACACTGAGTCATATTGAGCGGTGCTACCTTTGTAGGCCCATAAAGGCCATAAAGTATGTATGTAGGGATAAAAGCATGCTTTCATTGAAAATATTAAAATTAATTTGTAACTGAGAATGTATTTGTGTTTCACACCTTGCACAGTATTGTGTTGTCTTTATTCTAATGTGTTATCATTGTGTTGTACTGCATTTCATAAATTTACCACCACCTGTTAAACCATTACTTCATTACATATCTACCTTTATAAAGAAATGAAAAATTTACAAGAACTCAAGTTAAGCCACCTTAAAAACACTTTTCACCCCGCCTCTCCTTTTTTTAAAAAAGTTTGTAATAGGCGAGAAAAGAAGAAAAAACTGTTGTGAATGAAATATTTTAAACAGTGACTTGCAAAAGGAGTCAACAGTAACAATTCGTATACGAAAAGTGCATTTTAACAACCATCCAAGAACAAAAATTCCATTTAACTTTCATCAATCAATTGCTTGAAATATCATTATTTATAAATTATTTCCATCACAAGGTTTTCCTCTTCAATAACAAATTGTAGTAATTCATCATCACATTCTAAAATATAAATTAAAGGACCTTTATCATCATCACTGTACCAAATCACATCATCACATTATATGCAAATAGTTCAGCATTTCAAACTTGAAATCAAATTATTAAAATAACACTTAAGATATTCCAATTTCTTTAACTCAATTTCAGTGTGTAACCAAATAGATCTGTCACCAAATAGATCATCCCTGTACTGTCAACCTTGTTCAGCATCAAACATTTGATAATCCTCTGATTCATCCACTTCTTAAGGAGTAATAAGCAGGTTAACTTACTGGTCACCTAAATCTATTTTCAATGAGTAATTCTGATTTTCTACAAATACAAAATTTAATGGTCCAACATATGTATGCTTATCAATATAAAAATGTGATTTTAAATTAAAATTACATAAAGTATTAGTTTTTCCATTTACTCTAATGTATAAAAGTGAAGCATCATCAGCCGTTATGTTGTGTATGAACCTAACACTTATGAACACCAGATTTGAAACATTAAAAGGAATGTTAATAGGAATTATTAATTTAATACAATAACACCAATTGTGGCCTCCTCATGCAAAACAAAAATTAAGAGCCTTCCCACTTGCTTCAAACTTTCAGAACATGAAGCTTATAACTTCCAGTAGGTAGGATTAGAACAAAGATCATTTATTCCTATTCCCTTATTTTATATTTAAAAATAAACTGAAAAATGTATTAAAATTCATATTGAAATAATGACATAATTGCATGAACAGTTCTTTTTTTTCTTAAACATGTTCAGGGGATAGAATATTGATTGACCATTACTAAGTGAAGAGGCCACGCCCAAAATTTCATGTGGCCACTTCTGGAAGAAAATGGATGTGTGGAAATAAAGTTTAAAAAAATAAAAAGATTTATTAAAAATTGGCTATTGTTAGGCAAGTGATCTATTCAGAAAGGTATGTTAATTCCCCATTCTGTTTCACATGATGAATAGAGTATTCTAGAAAACTACAACAATATCCCTAACTGTGATCACTACTGGTGCTCTTGCCCTAGTAATAAAGTTAATTTTGAAAGTTATGACTCAACATTAGTTTTGTTCCCTTGATTACACTGTCATATCAAATGTGAATATTTTGAAGTAATAAACCATTTCCAACATTTTGCCTTATATTTTCCATGTTTTCCCAGAAGTAGGTCACCCTGACTAACTCACCTCAGCTTTATGAGTGAGACTCTCCCAATATGCAACAATCTCAGCTCGCTTTGCCTGAATTTGCTCGGCATGGTCTGCATGAATACCACACAAGCGATCAGCTTCTTGTCCAAGAGTGGTGACTTTATCTTCTAAAGCAGCTAAATCTCTCTCAACACCTTCATGTTTGCGCTAGAGGAAAAGCAACAAAAAAACATTAATTTAGATTTCATAATCATTTTCATACTCAAGAGGTAGAAAAGAATACTATTGATGGTCAGTATTAAAACATTCAAGCCACAAAACACAGGAAAGACAGACAACTTAGCACAATATACTTAATACCACACATTACAGAAAAAAATTAAATAAAATAAAAAACAGCTGAAGTAGAGAACATGGTACAGCTTTAAGTAGTAGTTTAAACTGACACTTTCTGCCACTCTGGCGAGGGAGAAGTCTGGGGAGGCATAGGAGATCTAAATAAATTTTAAGATTTTAACTACTACAATAATTAAAATGCTTTTTAACTTTTAAACTTTTTCATTATGTCATTTTGTACCCTTTCCGTGTGCCACAACTATTTGGTTTGTTGAAGCAAAAGTTAGTAAAGTGATAACTTTGCAGTTTGATTTTGATTTTTATATGGGGCTGGACAGCTGTCAAAGTGATTGGCTATGTTTTTGTTGAACACTTTCATTTTTTGTGCTTTTCTGATTCTATGTAATCATTGAGTGTTTGTGTTGCGATAGTGAGGAATGTGGATCTTTAAAGATGGTGCCCAAAGGTCTGTTTGGTTGTGATTCAGTTGCCACAAAACCACGGATTCATTGCATTAGGGTTTACATAAACAATGTGCAAGTGTCCTATGATGTTGACCACATTAAAGAATGAGTTCTGTAATAGCTTCATGGGCAAGTGTAATAAGAAAAAGGTCATTCACGTGTGTACATATTCTGTGCTGAAAGGGACGTGGTTCACGAGAAGCAAAATATAAAGTGAAACTCTCGCCTTTCCCTGATGGTGTCTTCAACTGACACGAAACATAAAGAAATAACAATTTGGTAAGTTTTATTCATATATTTCAGTGCTTTTCATAACATTAGAGGGAGGAGCACCCTTTAAGGATCACCCTTCTGCACCCCGCTCCCTCTCCATCCCTTTCCTCTCCCCTTCTACCTTCACTCTCTTCATGAGAGAGTATCATGTTCTCTACTTTAATCAAATTTCCCTTTGAAAAAAAAAAAAAGCATGTAATAATTTTCCTTTTGTACACAACAAAAATTTTTCAGTTTAAAGGGTAAACTCAAAAATATCTTGATACTTTTTTATGTATACACATTTTTTTTTCAATATCTGTGTTACATAAGATAACCAAATTTGATTAACTAGTTAAATGAAAATCTATTTTACAAAGTTGAGAGTTACATTGTAGTTTACAGTGAAATATTATGACTCGCATTCATCAAAATTCTTATTTCTGGGAGATTTCCCCCCAGTAAACTTACACACCCACCAATAAAGAAAAATGTTGGCAATTCAGGTCACAATATTCTGATCTCACCTGAAGGGTTTGGACACTGGCTAGGTCTCTACCATAATCATCAGATGATAACACAACATCCTTTTCAGATATCCAAGCCACTGTTTCATCAGCATCACGATTGAAACGCTGAATTTCATGAGCTCCAAAAAGCTTTTCTTGACGCATAAGGGCAAGCTGTTTCAACCTCATCCAAGCTTCATTCAGTTCCTATAAATATCAAATTTACACATTTTTGAAACATCATACACAAAATTATTAAAAAATATTTTTAAAAAAAGGACAAATAGCAATTTACTAACCTCCTTACGACGCAAAATGGTATCACGCTCAGGATGTCCTTCCAGGACAAGTTTATCAGCAAGTTCATTTACTTCAGTCACACGATATTCTTGTGATGCCATATCTTTCTGAAATTCATCGAATTTTCTTTGCAATACTTCGACGTGTTCAAGGTCGAGTCCAAACTCGTCTGTTGTTACAAACGTTTCCTGGAAGAAAACAACGCAGTAGACTTCTCATAAAAATCCTAATAATTTATAAGGTATTATGCAAAAATTTATAAGGTAAATACCCGACTGAATCTACAGTTTGGTGAAAACTATCAAATAGAGAATATTAAAAATTTTACTACTGCACTAAGATGTGAATCATTTTCTACAATAAATATATTCATACCTTGTCATTGATCCAAAACATCACTTCATCACATTGACGAAGAAACTGAACTAAAACCAATGCCTGTTGTAATTTCATTCCCTTCTCAGCAAGTTTTGATAAAAGAAGTTCCCACAAGCGATGCAAGTCCTCTGTTAAAAACATAAGTTAAATACTTACAAGAAGATAGACTTATCAGACTAATAACAAATCACGAATAAAACTTACCAAGTCGCTTGCGAATTATATCAGAACAAAAGTGGCCTTGATTTATCATTTCCATTCCAGTATTGTCAAGAACAACAATGGCATTGCTATGTGCAGCAACTTCAGCTTCAAATGCTTGATGTTTTTGAATTTTGGCCTGCAAAAAATTTTTAACCATTAATACTACAATAATTCATAATTTAAATTTATTTTTATTATTATTATTATTATTATTATTATTATTATTATTACTATTTCTTTTATGTTTATTAAAATGGAAGCAATTACAGAACTTTCCAGTTCCATGATATACTGAATTACTTACGACAAGGATACAATATGAATCACCCAAAATATTAAGTCAAAAAAATGGAAATTTCTCAAGTATACCTGAAGATTTGTAGGATCTTTGTAACTCTCATCTGAAGCTGCTTGCAATTTCTCGTTAATCCATGATTCGAGTTCGTCAGCATCTCGTTTGAAGTACTAAACAAACAAATACATTAATTGATGAAGACAATTCATGTTAAAAATACTTGTAGCCTGTGTAATATAAACGAAATTTGCTCACTAACACACTAAAAACTTCTCATAAAACACATGACACTTCATAGTATTTCAAAGTACCAACAGAAAGAGACGTACCTGGAAGCGTCGTGAATCTTCAAGCTTCTCCCTTTTGGAACGTGCTTCTGATTTAAAATCACTGTACCGATGAAGAACTTGCTCTCTCCGTTCCTGAATATCTTCTGCTGTCTCGAGGATTTTCACCTCCTTGGGTGTTATTTGATCCATGGCTGAAACAGCCTACAAGATACAATGTTCAATATGCATTCTAGCAATCAAAAATATTTTTAAAAACTAGAAATTAAGAACTTGCCATGCTTCTCGCTTTTCTACTTCACTTCAGCTAATACAATACAATAATTGTAACAATATTTGTAAATCGTATGAAATCTAAATGCCCTTTCTTCAATTATCAAACCACCATGTAGCATACATCCCAAGTGCCCGGTCTGCAGTCCGCTTTAAATGCTGTGTGAACGCTTGCTCGCCCCCTCGGGTCATGTGACAGGGCTGTCATTGATTGGCAAGATGGGTGTGGTGCAGTCGCAAGTGCTGCATTGCTGGTAAAGCAGTCAATACTCGTAGGATACAGCTGGGTCAACAGCTGAGTAGTCTAGTTTGGGCACTCATTCACTTCACCAAAAAAAGGGATGGAATAAGGTTAAAACGGGAACCGAACATTGCAAATGGCCAGCATTCCAGAGGTTTATGGAATTCGAAAGATATAAAAAAGGATCTCTAAAATTTTTCACTTCAAAACACGATTAAAACAAGTTCATTTACTAATAAATGTCATTTGCCAATAGGTTATTTTAAATGGGAGTAAATAATCAAATTGAAGTCCATAGGGCGTGTCCAAGCAAGCAGTTTCCTGCCTACTAGCGGTATTCATTGAGCTTTAAATAACTACTTTTGAATATGTTCATGCACATGCAAACAACTATGTATAATTAAATAACGTTTTAGAATCATATTTACCTGTTATTCGATCTCCTTGATAGCACAAATTCGCAGTTTTTTGTAAAAAGCTCCAGGAAACGAACCTCTCTACTTCGCGTTCCCGACGCTATTACGTCACTACCCTCACGTCAGACACCGAAAGCAAGATGGAGCTTTTCGTTGCTGAAAGAGGTCATGACATCATCGAAAAGAATAAAACTATTAACAAGCTGGGCCGGCTGCTGAATTCAGTTGCAAAAAAATAATTTGACACAATATTTTCGACGAATTTGTTCAGAGTTACAAATTTCTGAAAGAATGTTTAGTTATATAAAGAGATGCATTAAATTCCTTAAGATTAGATATGGCAATTATCTCATAGGTGTTGCAGGGTAGTAGGGTCAAGTATTTAGAGTGTGATTAGTCATCTTGTCCATGAGACAACCTCCCGTTTTTTCCTCAGCGACAAGATAACCGAAAAAAGTGAAAATTCAATAATGGTTTAAAAAAAGTACATCCGGTGAAGTAGCTAAGGCGGACGATTTGAAAATGCAAGAAAATTAAGCAAAATTAAATAATAAATTATTAATATGTGGAAACATTAGTAATGATTTCAGATGTACAATAAAAACTGAAATGTGTGTATACCAAAGACATAGTAATGTACAAGAATCAGTGGCTACTCCTTGGGGTAGACAAGGTCTGCATATACTGATGTATATGTACTACTAATTTAATACATTACATCATAAAACAATTAAATGAGTCTTACACTTATAATATAATGTAAGCATTATTCATCGGTAAATGTATAAGGAACTTTTCATTATCGTGGCACGAGCCATATTTCCATTTCAAGCGTTTTCTAACAGCCTGAGCCATGCCGATGTCTCGTCCGGTATCTCTCCGCCTTAGGGACGGAATCCATTCGTTGGGGGGGGGACATCGTAGATTTTTGTTAAAAAATAAACATATCTGTTATTACATTATATATTATTTATGTATTTAGACATGATATAGTACAATATTGTTGTTTAAATAATTACTAATTCGAACGTAAATATTTAAATCAATTTTGCCAAATAAAGGAAGGTAAACGAAAACTATTCCTTTTGGGGAGCCATGGCCCCCATGCCCCTGCCTGGATCCGCCAGTGTACTCGTTTCTCCCCGCAGACATGCGCCCACCTTGCGCCCGCTCCGGGTAGGCACGCCCAGCCGCTGCCACGCTTCGCATCGTGTTATGAGAGTACGCCCTGTAGTGAGCGTAGAATAGTATGTCCATTCTTGCATGCAGGTCGTGCGAACGCCAGCGAAATCTCTATCTGCCTGCCCGCTCGGAAAAAGACTACGGAAGATTCCGATTTCCACACATGCAAGCCGCTTAGCGCATGTGTTCATAGTTTTGTTGAGTTAACAAGTGAAGAAAGTGATTATTATTCAGGAAGTATTTATTTGTCCATTTTAAATTAATATGTTGCGTATTATTATTGTTACTTTTTTATATTAATGACTGATTTTTCTTTAATTTTATGACTAAAGAGAGGATTTTTATGCTCTAAAAATCTTTGAAATATGTTGCTTAAATTATGCACTTATGACCTAAAAATTCTGAAATATGCACATTAATATGCAATTAAAAATAACAATATTTAATTTCCTGTATAAACCTTTCTTGATAAAATTCAAGAGAAGCATGCTTAGAATGAAGAGAAATATTTTTGTGCATACATAATATAACCTAGCTTACTTGGGAGAAATAATTGAAGAAAATATGCAAGTCATTATGTTTTCTTTCATTTTCTGCCTTTTAAAAAAATATGATATCAAGAAATATCCTACATTTGCACAAAAAATTTATCATCTTAAAACGCAAATTGTGACTAGCTCTTTCCAATCAATGAACGCTCACAAATAAATAGATTCTACGAAATCATAAAACATTTTAGAGATGACGGACTATTTAACGAAATATGCAAAATATGCTCCTATAATTACTCAAATATGCACCAATAGGAAAAATCGGTCAAATATGCACAATGCACTTAGGCCTATTAATGTACATAGTACTCAACTCTATCCAAATGTCAAGTAATTTCACTTATCTATGCCCCGAAGCAAAGATACACAAAATCATAGAAATCCGCTCCCTAATTATGACACTGTGAATGAACTACTACGTACAACGTTTTCTCGTCTTAATGATGTAGAAAATAGGCAAATTGTGAACTGTGGTTGACCTACTCCTATATTGAGTACGGCTGAACATCGTACTGGCGAGAAAAATACAAGAAAATTGAAGCCGTGTGGAATGATTTAAACATATGGCTAACCTGTAATAAAATTAAAGCTAAGCTTTATTGTTCGCATTGTCTTTCATTTTTTCTGCCTGTTTAAAAAAATGAAATCAAGAAATATCCTACATTGTCCTGTCACAGTCCTACAATTAAGGAAAGTACTTGAAATGGAGGTGGAACATTTGACATGAAATATTTTATTTAAAGCTATACAAAAACTTAAAACATAAAAAGATCACTTACGTAATTCAGTGAATCTTAAATGCCTGAAAAAAATGAATCCGATTTCTGAAATATTGTCAGAGCCACACAAACTCGCAACACTTTTAGAATCTGAATATCAAGTTACGTCTTCACGTGCTTCATGGAAATAAGGCTTTAGAATGTAATGAAATCAGTGAGAATGTATAAATTGAATGAAATTACAACAAAGTGGATTGAGGTGGGAAATAGCTCCTATGTCCCTTCCCAAGATCAGCCGCTGTTCAGTAATATGTTTTGCCTACTCTGTACATTAGTTCACGATCCACCATTCAAGAATTCAGAGAAGTCACTTACTTTCGCCAGACCACTTCAATCTGAATAATTGAAATGAAGTCATTTCAACCGTCCCGATAAAAACACTGCTTCTGGAATCTGATTGAAAAAAGATTTAGCAAGGGGAACTACATTGCAACTACTCGACAATAATCATAATCTTCGCAATTGCTCTCAATTACACCTCTATGCGTTTGGGAAAAAAGCAAACCAATTTTAAAGTACAAACATAACAAATGCAGCCAATAATAAGAGTTTAAAAATAGCCTCGTGCTTGAATGTCAGGACGTTCCTAAAGATCAATACCATTACTGTAAGGTCAGCAGCACGCGAAATGTGACACAGCTTGCAATAACTTCTGAATGTGGCACTGTATATTGATTAGACCACTACCTGACTATCTAAAAATAATAAAATTAGGATTATGAAGATATACTTAGATTTTATTTCACTCGATAGCATTTATCAATTGCAATACATTATCAGTAGTAAATGTTTTCTCTGTCGTGAATTCGATTTAATGTTATTAGAAGGAACCTATATTTTCTGTGCTAATTCATTCTAAAATATTTACTTTTTGTGCGATGTAAAACCACAGAATTTGAGTGGAGGAAAGTATCTGGAACAAAATAAAATCACTCTGTTACCTATATCACTAGGTGGGTACATGGAGATCATGAGGTTTCGGGTCCGGCGAGGTTTGACGATGTCCCATAGGTACCATAAGCAACATTCCAGCAATACGGCCTGTTCAGGCCAGTATTCCCCGATTGTTATCTAATTGGGAGCTTCAATTTCAAAAATTGAAGATCCCGATTGGATAACAGTGTTTTTTAGTGCCGCATGTCCTACTAGCTCACCAAATGTAGAGATATTTTAATTGAACCGACTATATTTTGACATATTTTAAAGCAGTTGAGCATCGTCGAAGATCGCATCGCTCTGTCAAATGTTTTCTCCCATCATCCATATCATACAGTAAAGCCATATTTACTAGTTCAGGGAGCGTCAACCGACAAAGTCATTAGTTCCGAAAGTGTAGTGCAAGTTTTCATCGCGGTTAGTGGCGACGATCTTCTCCCGTAGGGTGTTGAGATTCTACGTCGGCTACCTACGTCGGAGACCTACGTCGGCTTGTGGGGATTACAACCTATCACTACAACCTATCTCCCTCCAGCGGGGCCCCGCCCAAGCCGGGACTAAACTCCCGACAATTGTTATAGTGAAGTGCATATCTGTGTGTGTGAGTGTGTGTAAGTAAGGAGTGAGAATACGAGAAGAAGAAGGAAAGATCGCGCGCGGTCCGTGGCCTTTTTTTAAGGCATTGCTTCGGCACTCGCCTGGTGTTGATCGGAGAAAACACGGAAAACTACCAGTGAGAGCAGTTGGCCACTAAAATTCTTCTTCAGACAGCAGCTGAAAACGACCTAGCTAGTATGTAGCTACTGTCGAAAGTCCTACCAATGTCGAAACACGAACGCTAGGCCCTCCCGGTCAGAGGCACTGCAGTGACATAAGTTGATGCCCTGAAACTCCTTTGTTATAGTTAGAGGTGACATAAGTTTTCAGGAGTAATTTACATTGTTCGGATAAATTCGGCAGAAAATAAATTCAGGAAAAACAACGATTTCAATTTTATTTTATGGGATGAAGGTATCACAAAAGAGACTAAAATTAAAATATTAAAAAAGGATAATTAGAAGTATTTTGACTTATGGATCAGAAGTTTGGAAGTTAAATTCACAGTTAAAAGAAAAATTATTGGTTAGAAATGGATTATTGAAGAAGATCGGTAAGAATTTCTAGAAGAGATAAAATTCGAAATGAAATTATTAGAAAAAATTTGAATGTATCATATTCAATTATGGATTATAAAAAACAGATAACCTGGTTTGGACTTGTAAAAAGAATGGAAAAATAGACATTACCTAAATTAGTATTTTATTGGGAACCTTTTGGAAAAAGGAAACGTGGAAGACCATCTATGTCGTGAAAACAAGAAATTATAAATGTACTGAAAGAGGAATAAACAAAGATGAGCGTTACAACAGAAAAATGGAAAACAATGTATTGAACTATTAAAAATGTATAATTATTGTTATTGTGTAATTGTTGGAAAACTAAAAATATGTAGAAACATCTCAAAGTGTGTGAGTGTATATATATATATATATATATATATATATATAATATATATATTATATATATATATATATTATTGAGACGCCACCACCTACCGCATCCCGATGTGCGCGCCCCCGGACGACGGCGGGAGGCAATGTGGGCAGCATGGTGAGAAGAGCGACGGAGAAGCGGTGGGGGCAATATGGCGGGGAGGCAGGTAGGCATAATGGAGAGAGCGAGGAATCGCTGACTCGGGAGGGTTCAGTCTGTTTCGGAGAGTGGGGCGAGACGGCCGACTTGGGAGTTGGTCCGCGGGTCAGAGGAAGTTTATTGTGGCCCAAGCTATTGCCTTGACGCTGCATCATAGCGACACGCCCTCGGTAAAGCCGACGAGACGTGCACGCGCGCGCCCAGACGCTGCAGGCCAGAGGCGAGAGGACGCCGGACACCTGCTTTGCTCGCAGTGCCAGTGCCGACGCGCCCTCGGCACGGACCTCGCAGGCGCTGTCCGCTTCTGCCGCCGCCGCGTCCCCGTGCCCGGCCCTCCCGACCAGCACCCGTTGTCGAGGCCGGGCGGAGAATGTTCTGGTTTTTAATTATTCAAGACTTGTCTGCTCGTTTATTTTTTCGCAATTGTAGTTTTGTTTAAAGAATAAACCATGGTTGTTTTTAAAGACGTAAAACTGGACTTCCTCACGCCTGACTGGTGACTTTCACAGGAGCAGGATTTAATTTTGTATTTAATCATAGGATGAAATTTTTAATGAGTGAGAAGAGTTTTTTCATGTCACTTATGGTGTAGGTTCAATGATCTGGAAATATGGAAGAAGAATAGGAAGTGTTGGACGCGTTGACATAAGTCTGGTTTAGAGGTGACCTTGAGGATTTGTGAAATTGGTGAGGAGGAAAGAGTTTGGTTAAGAACGGTGGTTTGTTGTTCAGGTCTGTTGCCAGATAGAGATTCCAGGGTTTTTTGTGTGTTGCGTACATTTTATAAGCAGACCGCCATCAAAGTAGGCGGGTTGGTCCTGTTGTCAGTTGGCGAACTTCAAGTGGGAATTGATGCAGTCAGAGGAGTGATTGTTTTCGAAGAAATGAAAGGTCGGTGTTACTTTTTTGTATTATTATTTTATTTTACGTTAAAATGTTAGAAACTATGACGTACTATGGCAAGTTTAGTGTATTGTTTGAACGTTTTATTTCCAGAATCTCTAAAATAAGCCATTTACAAGTTGAAATCTGAATACAGAAAGAAATGAGCGTTTTGGCAACTATTATCAAACTATTCGTTCCGAAGTAATAAAATATATTTTCAAGGGCAACACGGAAAACGATATTTTGAATAACTTTATTTCCCATTGAACTCTGGAAGATGTGCGCAGATAATGAAGTTTCATTTACTCGTATGTTTAGTGTATGAATAACGAAACAGGAAACACAATTGGAATGGCGTTTATTAGTTAACTTTGGAATACACTGTATTATATAGCAGATGAGCGTAGCACGTTCGACACCGCATGTCCGGCGTCCAGCGTCAGTCTGTCGAGATGCCTGCAGTCAGGCCGTTGCGGTAATTTCTGGCGCGCTCGCAAAGTGGCACCCTTTGTCAATCATACAACAACTCCCTCTTTTGAGACTAAAGGTTGAGACGCTGAGGTTTTGACAGACGTTCTGCCCGAGTTCGTTGGCCTTCCACTGGCAGGTGTCCATCTTCTTGATCGGCTGCTCTCGTCGCTGGTGTATGATCAGGAGGTCCGTCGCTTCATGGGTGTTGTCCATCTCGGTGGCGAGCTTATCTCTTCGGTGTCTTCTGGCTTTATTGGGAATATGGTGTATCTGTTTCGTCGGACTCGATTTGTGTGAGTTTGTATAATGTATGATCGAGGTTGCTCGGCCCTTCGTATCACCGTTCCAAATCTCTTAGCATCTTTGGTGAAGACTCTGGTCCAGGAAGCAGTTCTGGAAGCTGTTTAACACCTTTTGACGAATTGTAATATTCCTGACCTCTTGCTCTCCGTCGATCTTATTTCGCCGATACTTGGTACTGCTTTGCCAGCCGTGATTCCAAATTGACTGATACCACCGGTAAGAAGTCCTTCAATCTTCGACTCATTGAAAGTTCTGCTGGTGAATATCCATTCTCCAACGGAGTGTTAGGAGAGGTTAACAGGCCTTTGTACGGGTCTTTCTTCTTCTTGAATATATTCTTGACTATTTTAACCCCTGCATTAGCGAGGCCGTTTGATTGTGGATATTCTGGACTTCTCGTAATCAATCGAAAACCGTAAGTTTCCTGAAACTTCTTGAAAATCCGGGATCCTCGAAAGGGGTTGAACTGGGTCCCGTTGTCCGTCAGAAACTCATCCGGGATACCTTGCCTCTTCAAAATTTCAGACATCTTTGCTATAATGGTTTCCATTGTCAAATTTTCACATTTGACGACAACGGGGTACCGTGAATACTTGTCGATGATGATGAGGTACCACGCGTTGTTCACCTTAAATAGGTCCATACCAGTTTCCTGCGCGGTATGGCTGTTCAGGGCGACTAGGCTGTTCGATCTGGATCAGAGATTGGTGTCGGTTAGTCCGGTGTTGTGCGCAGACAGCACAATTTTCTACCTGCTCTTGAATTTGTTTTGACATTTCGGGCCACCAAACAGTCTGATTTGCACGTGCTCTGCACTTCGTGATACCTAAATGTCCCTCGTGTATCCTATCCACTGGCAACATACTGGCTCGCAATTTGCTTGGTATTATTATTCTCGTTTCATATAGAAAGAGGTCGTTTTGGCGCGTGATGTCCCATCTCTTCTCCAAGAATGGCTTCTGGGTGTCTGGACAAGTTTCTCTCTTGGGCCATCCATTGCAGATGTAGACACGTACCGCCGATAGTTCAGCATCTTCCTTCTGTTCCTTGACAATTTCTGACAGTTTCTCAAACGACACTGGGAGGTGTGTAATTGCACCAATCACGTGAGAATCTATGGTTTCCAGACGTTCATCCCGCGCATTGTGGATTATTGGTAGCATAGGTAGGGTATCAGCTGTTGCCAAGTCTTTACCTGGAACATGTTCAACAGTGTAATCGAGTCACATGAGATGGATACGATACCTTTGTAGTCTGGGGGATAGATTGTCTAGCATCTTAGTGGTAAGGATCGGGATAAGGGGTTTGTGATCGGTTTCAATCTCAATTTCGATGCCTGTGATGTAGTCTGCAAATTATTCACAGGCGGAAGTACTCGCTGGGACGTTCTTTTCAATCTGTGCGTAGCGTTTCTCAGTGTCCGATAGCACTTTTGAAGTATAGGCAATGGGTTTAATGCTTCCATCTTCTTGAACCTGTAGCAGCGCCCCTCCAATTCTGTACGACGACGCATCCGCTGTCACTATAGTTTTTCTTCTTAGTTCGAATCGTGCCAGAACGGGAGCAGAAGTTAAAATAGACTTCCCTTTTGCAAAGGCTTCTTCCTGACTAGGTCCCCAAACGAAGACCATATCTTCTCTCAGTAGCATTTGAAGTGGAGCCCGAATCGTAGCCTTGTCGGGAATTGCCTTCGCTAAAGAATTAAGCATGCCTATCAATCTCTTGAGTCCCTTCTTGTCGTTGGATATCTGAATGGATACGAGTTCCTGCTTCGTCAACAATATGTCAAAGGAAATCAGTAGACGTGTCGCTGATGGACAACTTCTCGTTCAGTGCAATCCTGGTTTCTTTCAGTCTGGAGAGTACTTTCTCTCGCCAGTACTTTCCAGTCGCCTATTGTGCTCTTCTCTGCTAAACCCGTATATCAGAATGTAATCCATCACACACACGACACCATGACAGTCTTTCAATACTTCCTGCATTTTATTTTGAAAAAGTTCTGGAGCACTTGTTATTCCGAAAGGTAGACGGTTGAAATAAAAACTCTTCCAAAAGGTATTTGGTGAGTAGCCGAGACTCTTCTTCTAAAACCATCTGATAGAAACCTGAGGCTGCGTCCAATTTCGAAAAGTACTTAGCGTCCTTGATTCGATTCAGAGTGTAGTGGACATCTGGGATAGGATGATCCTCTCTTTGTATGGATTTGATCAGCTCCCTCCTGTCGACGCAAATTCTCGGACTGCTATCCTTCTTGAAGGTGACGACCATTGGAGAACATCATTCAGTAGGCTCGTGGACCGGTGAAATTATTTCTTCTTTCAGCATATTCTGTAGAACTTTCTCGACCTGATCGATGAGGGGAATGGCGATCCTTCTAGGAACAGTCACTGTGAGCGGTTTTGCATCGGGTTTCACCGTCAACTTGCACTTCCCAGGGATTTTCCCGATACCATAAAATAACTCGGGAAATTTCGACTTTACATCATCCAATGAAATAGTGCGATCGTTGAAGACCGTGTTGATCCTCTTCACCAATTCTCGTTTAACTGCTTCGAATTTCTCCAATAGCAGCTGATGAAGGTTATGGAAGTAGTAGATATCTCCATGTAAAGTCCTGTCCTTGTAGGTTAACGTGACCTGCTCAGTTCCTTGGATTTCCAACTGTTTTATCCGGACTTGTAACCTTCCGTGCAGGTTTATTCCAAGTTCTGTCTCCGGCATACTTTAATGAGAGGGGTGTGACGTCTTTACCTGTGTAGATTTTGAACCGGATATTCTTCCCGTTAACCTGGATCATCACCATCCATTCGTCGTTAAGATTCCTGCTCTCGTCAATAGCATCAATGTGTAGCACGTCTAGCTCTAGTTTATCTTCGGTTATCATGCACACATTTTTCTTGGATCTGCAGCTATTAGAGAAATGGACTTTGTTCTCGCATTTGTAACAAATGGCTTTTTTGGCCGGACATGATTTGCGCTCGTGCTTTTCACGGCCACACCATTAGCAGTTATTCGTCTGCTTGGAATTGAGGTTAGGTCTCGTATCAGATTTCTTGTTTTGCTTATCAACATATTTCTTCTGGCTGCCCGTGAATTTAATGTTGGCGCCGATTTTCTTATGTATTACGATTCGATTTCAGTAGGTTGTTGAAGGCTTTCGACTTGCTTTCTAACCTCCTCAGATTGTGTTATCATCTTTACGGCTTTATCGAGTATCGTCTAATTGTATTCGCTCGCTGAGTTTTTGTCTGCGACACCAACACAATTCTGTCGCGAATAAACTCATCCTTCAAATTACTATAGATGCAATTTTTGGCGAGGTTATGTAACGCCGTAATGAAATCATTCGTCGATTCCCCGGGATTTTGGACACGAGTATGAAAGCGGGCTTTTTCATAAATTACGTTAGTAACTTTTTGTGCGAAGTGATTGTCAAATTTCTGAATCACAGTTTCCTACTGTTTCTCTTCTTCGTTTGTCAGATTGAACGTTAACATAACCCCGCTTTTTCTCCCATTAAATAGACCATACCTGTTCATCTTCTGAGACCGCTTTTAGTTCTGAAGCCATTCGAAACCTCTCGAACCTCTTCTTCCATTCGGCGAGCGTTGAAATCGAACGGATCCGGTGCTGCGATGTTGTTTGACGACGTCGCCGCCGCTGCCATTTGCAGGTTAGCTGCAACGTCTTCTGTCATTTTCGCGTTCTACTTGCTTCTACTGGTAAATTCACACTGTTATCGCTGCCACCATGTTGTATGAATAATGACACACGATACACAATCGGAATGTCGTTTATTAGCTAACTTTGGAATACATAGTATTATATAGCAGATGAGCGTAGCACGTTCGTCACCGCGTGTCCGGCGTCCAGCGTCAGTCTGTCGAGCGGCCTGTGGTACGTTTTGTGGTAGTGATAGAACAAGTTTGTGGTGAAGTACTTAGTTCTGAGGGCTGTAGTAAGTCCTGCCTTCAGTGAATCTCTCGGCATGTTGTGTTTTAGTTTGAATAATCATGTATTGTACTTTTTGATGGTCAGTCAGAACTCTTGTAGCGTTTGTCAGTCCAGCATTGTCCATGTGGATGGATCCGATTTGAATCCTGTTTTGCAGGTTGTGGACTAGGGCTAGCTAGGTTGCAGGGTTGCCAGTTGAGGTACTTTTGGCATGGGTGGTATCGGAGTTGTCAGTTTGGGCAAGAAGAGTAAATCTGTTGGAAGTTGAATTATAAGGAGTGTAAGGTGCGGGTTTTCTACGTATAAATTTAACTATGGCGGTCACAAAGTTTGGGTTTGGTGATGGTGGAGGGTTTTGGCTAGTGGGTGTGTGTGGTTTGGGTCAAGGAGTTGAGGAAATGCATTCAGATTGGTATGGTAAGTTAGAGACACAGAGGAAGGAACCAGATGTTACTTTGATTTGGGTGCTGGGAGCGCCATCCACACCAGATACCCTGCTTTTGGTGTTCTAAGTTGTTAGTTGTCTTCTTGAGCGGGATTCTGCTTTAATCTTCGGTCGCAATCTTCATCCGCCCGGGGTTCGGCATTCCGCAGGAGGGTTGTTTATATCGTCGTCGTGGAATGTTGGCATACTCTATCCCAATGTCATGGTTTCGACCGGAAGCAACGACATTCGGTCGTTGCTTTAGCTTTAGAAGTCGATTAACCGATAAAGCAAACTGTGGTAACTAAGAGCAGATAAAACCTAGATAGTTGCCACAAGTAGCTAAACCGTACGTAGTGGTCATTAGGTTAGCTGCTACACCTAACTGTGGCGGTCTCATGAACAGCTAATGGCAAGTTCGAAGCGAGTCTGGCCGCCCGCCATGACAGTGCGTTGCAATTAAGAGTAAACACACCGTCTGTTCACCGAATCTATCTAAAAGTAAACTGGAAGAGGGTGAAATGTTTCATACTCGCAGAAATATTACACACCACTTTGAGCGTCATCTTGAGACGAAAATTGCGTTCCTGAAATAACTTCCGGTCAGCTGAACAATGACTATTTTTTGTAAATAAAAATAAGCTGATACTTAACAATTAAAAAATAGAAGTTTTATTTAAATTCTATTGCAGATACACGCCTTGCATTTTATCGCGCTGTTTTAATTTTAAAATGCTCCGTTTAACCTACTTCAGCCTTGAACTAACAATAGTATTGAAAAATCAATAGTATTGTCTATTGTCTATTGTCATTCGATTTTTATTACTGCAGGAACTCTCATGTTTCGTGCAGAATAACTTTTTTCTTTCTGACAGGAGCAGAGGTGAAGAATAAGGGTAGACAAGGAAAATTTATAATATTTATTGTCACGGATGTAGATTACAAACCATAGAAATAAACTGTATATTTAATATTGTTCGGTAACCATCTATTTTTTATTAGCGGAAAGTTATTTTTTTAAAGAAACATGATGTAGACATTCCAGTTTAAATATTGGCTTGGTGGTGTATTTGATTTTCTTTGTTCGAAGCACCTACATCATTTCGCAAGCAACAGAAAGTGGAACGTTGATAAAATAATCCAGATAATCGTGGCATAAAACAGTGTCTTCAGGAGCAGATGAATAAAACGTTTCCTGTGCAAAGATAATGAAATTAACAGTTACAATTGCAATAGATATTGTTATAATTAGTACATCATGAATGTTAAACATAGTATTATTGGTCAGTCTTTTTCATTTTGCGCAATGAATGAGTACAAAAGGAGAATAGGAAAAGAGAAATCTTTTGAAGTTCATTTAAAACTAGGGGTAGTCAGTCAAAATGAGGGGCCGATATCCGTAAAATTAAAATCAATAGTAGAACACAATTTAATTTATTTCATACTAAATTAAGAAACTAAAATTATAACACTTCCATGACAATAGGCGTCAATAGGGATATATTTATTTCATAACGTGGATGCATTGAACATCTTTGATTGTCGTGGGCACACATTGTAATAATTTAATTTACGTAAAAAACAGTTCAAAACTGACGTGCTACGTGAAAAGTGAATTCTATGCACGTTTCCATAATTGTAGCATTATCCTGAGCCATACACTAATAGAATTTCGAATACAGGAAGAAATGACCATTTTTTGCAAGGATTATTAACAAAATATTCGCTTCGATGATATAAAATCTATCACGTATACATTTCGGCTCTTATCTCTTATCATGTCATGTATTATTTCGCGAAGAAATATTACTTCCCGACACGACAATATGGAGAGCGATAATTTGAATGACTATATTTCCTATTGAATTCTAAAAGTCGTGCACAGATAATGAAGTTACATTTATGTCCAGAAGCAAAACAAATGGCTACCTCAGCATTTCCTCAAAAAATCAGGGAAATTAGATGAAAAACCTGATTGAGATGGAGGTCATTGACCCAGAAGCTGCGGTACAATACCTGATACATGTTGTTTAGAATTATATACACGTAATTGTGATACATTAAATAGCATTGTTAGAATTAATATTAGTTTCCTTTTTAATGCTCGGTATGGTCTCTAATTGTAGAGAAACAGTTATGCAGCAGAAGAGATTTTACTTGCAACTTAAAACTTTTGAATCGAATTTAATGTCATCTGACAAAGTGTAGTAAAATAATGAAAATGCGAATTTTTTATTGTGAGCTGTTGATACTGTTACCTGATGCATATGATTACTACGTCAAGTGTTATATAGACATCGGCGATTGCTAATAATATAATCCCACTTTTAAGAAAGTCATTTATGACAAAAACACTGATTCGTAAATCAAGAAATTGCATGCAAGATTTGCATATTATTCGTACTCATTATCACGTTTTGTAATCTAAAAGTCTGGGATATATTTCCGCGGAATATTATACCATATCTCAGGCAGGAATGAATATTCGCGAAATACCTACGAGCTGTAAGAAGAATGACTTAATTTGAACGAATTTTGAACGCATAGCATAATAAACTTAATTTTGCGTTCATTTGATATTCATCGTCGTTCGTATCATGTAATCCTTTCTCCAATGTTTAGCAGGTAATACTTATTTGGTCTGGTTGAAATATGCGGTATAGTTTACTTACCGGGAATCAATGCCATTTTTGCTTCATCTGTCACAGCTTCTACTTCATGAATTTTAAAAAGTGTAAATTGATTTTGTCAATATACCAGAATAGTAAATTTTTGTAAGCATGGACAACGAATATTAACGGAGTGGAAAGACATACTGTACTTACAAATCTTTTATGTATTTATTGTATTTTACGACAGAAACAGTTAAAAAACTGTGTGACGTGTTACGGGGAGAAAGTGAATTATGTACACATTTTCATAATTCTATGATCTCTACCTTAAGGCATATACTAGTTGAATTTCGAATATAGAAAGAAATGAGGATTTTTTGCAAGGATTATTTACAAAATATTCGATCCGATGTAATAAAATCTATTTTCAACGGTAAATAAGTTTGACTTAGACTCCCAGACATCCCTCATCATGTCCTTCGTGAAGGAATTATATTTCTTGCCACGACATGGAGAACGATGAATTGAATAACTATATTTCCCACTGAATTCTAGAAGATGTACACCGCTAATGAAATTAACACAAGTTAATAATAGGACACAGTGACGCACGATACTCGTGTCACATTTCACAACGAGACTGGTCATTGGCAACATGCGAATAACATACAACGTTCTGGAGTTTGTTCAACGAATTTCCAAAGTAAACGAGTCTGCGGTTTTTAGGATTTACATAAAAGTGTGTATATCTAAAACACACTATCAAGGAAACAAGTTTTTGTTCCTGTAGCATACTAAACATTTTTGTACAAATTTATACTTATACTTCATTTTATGCTTCAATTCATCGCCATTGTTGTACTACAACTCGATCGCCGCGTAAACATACAATTATTAGATTGGAAATAGACGTCAACAAATGAAATAAGTAAACATGCCTTAAGTAAACTTCAGCCAAAAGTGCATTCGTGCAACCTGTGAAAATTTTAGCATTTCTGGAGTAAAACATGCATTGTATGGGGTCTTTTGAGGTATTATGACATGGTTTTTAAGGCAAAAAGGAACCAAGGCCCAACATAATTAAAGGAAGACCGTCTGGTTGATCCGGAGTTTAGGGTGGCATGGTTCCTTTGGTTCACTGATTCGGCTCTCTTTTTCTCGTGATTCACAAGATGTTGCGCGGTTCACTTCAATCACTAGAGAATAATTTTGCTGGAAATGATCAATTTTCTTAAGCCAAAGCATATAGATGAACTGAACCCTTGTTTATATTCGCGTGTTGTAATGTTCACCATGTTATCGCAAGAATTATAATTTCTATTTAACACTCACATGCTACTTAAACTATCTTTACTACTCAAAGCCACTATTTTATCACAAAAAAAGAATCTTATTTACTTAACACTTTTTTATACGCTCTAGAATTCTCAGTATATTTCACTAACACTTTCTTGTTTTTTTATTATTGGGGGGCCATCGCTCCCAACCCCCATTTTAATAATATAAAATCAACCCGATCATTTTTTAAACAAACACTGTATTAAATATAGCGGTATTTTATTAGAAAAAAGAAAAAAAACAACTCACATAATAGCTGAAATTATAAAATTTTAATAGTATTAAAAATACTATGGTAGTAAAATTAGTGTAACGTCTCTACTAATTACGTATAACATCCTTATTACACGAAAAAAATCAATGATTCATCAACGTATCACCAAATCTGCTTTTATCTAAAAAAATACACACAATTTTACTTTTTATGAACTAAAGTTCAGTAAATTAATAACAAGAATCCTTTCACACAGACATTTTCACGCTATGACCATTCTCGCCTCTGACTGCAAATCCACTCAAAACCATCTGTTCTATCCTTTCTCTCAGTTAATGTCATATCTTTCTTGCATACATTACATACACGTCGAGACGTAAGCAAACGCACTTTCTGACACCTCTGAATCACATTCAAACTTCCCTCTCAGCGGAAATAATAAATAAAATCCTGAATTCATACCTTCCATCTCAGTAGACATACAAAACTATTAAAAGAAACTTGAAATGCCCAAAAAACACGCAAATCCACGCCAAAAATATCTTAATTTTACAATTCATAAAATTATGAAGTAAATAATTTTGTTGTCATAGTAACAACTGTGTTATTAGAAGGCTGTTTAATTAGCAAAATAGTGTCTTTATTTGTAATCCATTTCAACCAGCAATCAAAAATCTTATTTTGTGCTTTGAAAGTGTGTTGTGAAGTGTAATTTTAGATGTGAATTGAAATTTAAAATGTGTCGTCATGAAGAAAAAATGTTTCGTAATAGCAAAATGTATAGCATTATATGGCATAGTCAAATTGTGTATATATCTATGCTTTTAATCAATGCAATATAACAGCAAAATTATTCTCTAGTGATTGAAGTGACCACGCAACTATAATCTTGTGAATCACGAGAACTAGTGAACCTGAATCAGTGAATCACTGGAACCGGTGGCACCTTAAACTCCGGATCAACCAAATTATATATATATATATATATATATATATATATATATATATATATATATATATATATATATTGAAATTGAATTACATTTCACAACACTCTTTTAAAGCACAAAATAATATTTTTGCTTGCTGATTGAATTGAAATACAAATATAGACTTCATTTACTAATTAAACAGCTTCCTAATAACACATCTAGTTGTTACTACGACGATTAAATTATTTAATTCATACAATGATTAGGTATAATATTCTAAAGGCTTTGTTGGGATGGATTTGCGTGTTCTTTTCGCATTTCAAGTTCTCTTTTAATAGTTTTGTGTGTCTCCCGTGATGGAATGTATGAATTCAGGATTTATTTATTGTTTGCGACGAGAGGGAAGTTTGTTTGCTGCATGGAAGTGGGTTTGCTTGCGTCTCGACGTGTATGTAATGTATGCACGAATGATAGGAAATTCACTGAGATAAAGGATACAACAGATAGTTACGAGTGGTTTGTAGATTCAGAGGCGAGAATGGTCATAGCGTGAAAATGTCTGTGCAAAAGGATTCTTGGTTTGAGAGGAGTCATTTGGAGATATGGAAGGTGCTTCTCATTACCTACTTGTGGGTTATGGAAGCAAGAGTATCACATTTGTTTGGAAGCGGGTGTAAATTAGACTGCAGTGACTAATTGGACGAGCTTTTGTCGAGAGGTATGTAGTGAAGTGTTTGAAGATGAAAGTGAACCACTGGGTGGAGAGGGTGTTGAAGTTAAAATCAATGAGAGCAAGTTTGGCAAAAGGAAGTGTAATAGGAGAAAAAGAGTGGAAGGTAATGGGTGTTTGGTGGTATTGAAAGGGGTTCCTCTCAGTGCTGTTTCAAGGTCGTTGAATGTCGTAGTCAGGAGGTAATCTTGTACATGGTTAAGAATTACATCAAGTCTAAATCTATTGTGATTTCGAATTGCTGGAAGGCTTATGATTGTTTAATAAATGGGTTTACCCATCTAGAGGTAATCACTCTATTACATTCAAAGATCCTGAAACTGGTGCACACACCAATTCTGTTGAAGGGACTTGGAGTGTAATAAAACGCGCAATTCCATCGAGAATTCCGTCGAGAATTCTTTTATATATTATTTCACTGAATGCATTTGGAGACGAAAATTTAAATGTGAAAAATTTAAACAATTTTTAAATATATGCAGACAATTCATAATGTTAATCAACAGGTTGTATTTTTTATTTAATTTTGGTTAATGTAGATTATTATAGAAAAGGAAAAAATATATTTTGTTATCCGAAATGAAAATCTTAAAAAAATAGTTGCTTTCATTTTAATTTTAATTATTTTTTGTTCCGTTTGTTCATCTTTGGGTTAAGAGGTGAGTTATGTTAATTTTTTAATTTCATTTTGCTTAATGTAGCTTAATATAGTAGAAAGTAAAAATTGTTGTTTTTTTCAGAAATTATATTTTATAAAAATAAGTTGCTTTCGTTTTAATTTTAATTCTATTTTTTGGTTCCCTTTGTTCTTTGTGTTGTGAGGTGAGGTGTTGTGAGGTATTTTTATATATTTACTATTATTTTTTCAAGCTTCTCTTATTAAAATGAATTTTCGTTTTTCAGATATATGAAAAAAAATTTAAAAACTGTTGATTTGTTCTGGATATTTTTTAAAATTACATTTGTTTAAATATTTGAATAAAAAAATATACAATAAATTCAACAAATGAGTTTTTTTTATTTTATTGCGCATTCTGGAGCGTATAAAAATGTGTTAAGTTGATAATATTTTATTACTGAAAAAAGCAACTTATGTTTGAGTTGTAATGAGTAGTAAGTAGAATGTGACAGTGAAATAGAAAATAGAAATTCGGTTCCAAACCTACAAATCGTCCTTTTGTAGGTTCTGTCCTTCTTCGAAAGGTGTTTTCCTTTTCAATATTTTAAAACTGATATGTTAATCTCTATATTCAGAGATGTCACGCTGAAGGATGCGATTAGTGTCACTAGATCGGCGGAATTCTCGTCGTTTTCAATAGTTTCAGCTTCAGTATTTCAGATTTTTGGAAAGGATAGAAATCGATATTAAATGTTGATAATCTAATTGTAGGCAAAAGTCAAGCTGAATTCCCAAAATTCAAGATGAAGGATATTTCTTGTTTTGAAATTTTCAATATATTATTAGGAAATGATACATTGACAAAAATATTCATTCAATGAAAAAATGCTCGTTTAACTAAATAATTAAAAGGGCCGTAAGCATAATTAGTGTATTTTTGTTTGACTTAATAAAATGTTTTATTTATTTTGTACTTTTAAAAATATTGTTTATCCTCCTTTTCATTGTGAAAAAAATAGTTTCCTTATGATAAACCTATCAATAAAGTTTATATGGTTTTCACATTCACCTTACCGCTTTTTCTGTACATTGATTTTTTTGATAGGAAAGTATTATTATCATTATTATTTCAGAATTTTTCCAAATTTTCTTAGCCATTAAAAAACGTCTTTTTAAAGCTAATATAAACTTGTAAAGTGAAAATGTTTACAGAGGATGTCACGTTACTCTAGTTACCTGAATGAAAAGTTGAAATTTTGGAACGTGCTTGTTAAAAAATGAAGAACGAGCTTGAAGTAAATTATTTCTGAATTTGGCGACGATGGTTAAACGAGTATTTTTTTAAATGCAACTAGCGGACCCGACAGACTTCGTCCTGTCAAAAAGATTTGTAATGTGAATTTTTTTCCCCCACACACAGAAGAGAGATTCAGCGCTTTGATACGAAATGTCGATTACGAAATACGAAAATTTCGATCTTGTCAAAATGAAAGATATCGAATAGCATTACCCGGGGGATTATCTTTGAAACTGTGCTGCGATGCGATTCTCGCATATTAATCGCTAGATCGCTGTCTTCTGTCTGATATAGTTGTAGAAGAAAGAGAGCAGGGGATTGGCGATTAACTCAGAATCGGCAAGACATATTTTAAATGTTCCTGCTCTTTATCTTTTCTAATGAAGAAGGAAAGGACAGATTTCTGACTGAAATAGATAAAGCTTTAAATTTTAAGTTGAAAATTCTATTTATTATTGCGTAAAAATTTTGGAAATTGTATTGAAATTGAAAAAAAAAAAAAAAAAAAATAGAGAAAAGGACAATAATTTTTCAAAAAACACGGAGATGAAGGCTCATAAACTCGGTATGAGGTAGGCAACCCCAGGCAAAATTGCAACTCTTGACGTTGGAAACATCCTACTAACAATGAGTGCTTTTGTACTAACAAGCAGTGAGTTGTTTACACAACCAGTAGTTTAATACTAACAGCTATAAAGCTCAATTGACTCTACGTGTTTTAGTTAGAAAACGTTTGTATGGCGAAAAAAGAAAAAGTCTGTTTTTATGTTTTTTTCGGCAATTATTTCGAATTTTTCCTCGACCGAAGTAAACCATGCTTGAAACTTAAAGAAACATTTAAAAAAGAATTGGGCCCGCAAATTGGTCCAGGGCGCTGTGAGTTATGCGC
>BOPP01000139.1:3082627-3125967 GCA_017312745.1 Gryllus bimaculatus
TTACCAACACATTTTGCGATTCATTTTTATATTATAGATAAAAAGTGTTAGTTATTTAACAAATGCAAGCTAAGAAGCTTAGTTGACTCGAAATGCTAACATGAAATGCTGAACATACTGGAATAATGTACGTTTATGTACGACTGCATTTCTTTTCAAATTTCAGTTATCTTACAAGTAGGACATATCTTACATATTATGTAAATGGTTTTTCAAGAATAATATCTTTAGATGGCAATTTACTCCTTCAGAGAACTGATAACCCTCAGGCAATATATAAACTTGGCAACGCTTTAGAAGGTACAGAACAGCTGGAGAAATGAACGTGAGTAGTTTGAGTTGCGATTTTTGTGTGTGTCTTATCGGGTCTTATAATCTCAATATCATGAGCGAACAGTTAAGATATAAAGAGAGATTTGTTACAAATAGTAAGTTATCGTGGAAAACAATATTGTCGATAGCGGGTAAACGGAGAAATGAAGAAACGAACGTTACTGGCGAAGAAGAAACATTTTTTGTAATATTCGTATTATGCATATTGAAGAATTGGCCAAACAATTGTATGCGATGGGCCTCTTTCTCAAAATTTATTGAAAAGGAAACCATGTCTGGATTTGCAGAATATGAAGTTAAAATCATGCATTATGCTACATATGAGCGAAGACAATGGAGGATCATCTACGTACACCATTAAAACATTTTATCATAATTTATCATAAATTACCCTGTATACGCATGTCAGTTCACAAAGCAATGCCCACAAATCAGCTTTTCTCAGTTTCTCAATATTTAAAACTCCCGCCGAATGGTATGTGATGCAACGTTTCCGGGCTTTTTCGTTCTTACGAAAAACTGATGACAGTTGTTATTTTATTTTTGGTTCTTATCAAAACTACATGGTAAAATCTTTTCCAATCATTCCAATTCTTTTCTCTTCAGAAAGGTTTAAATTACAGTTATAACATTTTCCCCTCATGCAATCTTATGTAGAAGTGTTTCAAATTTAATTATTGATGGTCGGATGAGATCCTTTTCCTATACTTTGCGTGTTAAAACGCCAGATTTTAAATGTGATTATCTCTTTTCATATTTTGGGAAAGCGAGTAAAGCATATAATATTTTGATAAATTTCAGTTACAACGTTTGATTTGACGGTGCAACTGAAATAATATACTTGAAGTTGAGATGTTCAATGCTCCGAAATTTTGATTAACAAAGTATAATAAGTGCCAATGTAAAATTCATAAATTTCAATTTCCATAAAAATGTTATATTAGATCTCATTTTGTTTTGTTTATAGTGCATGTGTGTGGAAATGCTATTATATAGAATTTGACATATTTTGAAAGTGGTGGGATGTATAAGTTTTGCGCATTAGCTGTTACTTTCAGCTAAGCAATTAGAGTACGACATTCTGTACAATTGTACTTAACAATTATACAACCTGTTTAATAAAATACAATTTAGAGTGAGAAAGTGAAAATATTGAACGGGGAATGCCAGCTGCCATCTAAAGGCGCCTGAGGGAACTACCAGGGTCTCCCGTGGCTGCCACCGCTTTCCAGTGAGGAGCCCTCATCTCCGAGGACGTGAGGCTGAGGTAGTTCTTAGGTCCATCTCGGTTATGTACCTTCGCCCTTGGGCCCATGACCTCACATCGGTGTTTGTGCCATTCTTGTGGGTGTAGGGAGCCAGTTTCTTATTCATGCACCCGGATAGATTGCACACAGGTCATTCAGACATTTACTGCCCATAGCAAGGTATTGGATATTGGATACAGGAGATAGTGCGAATGTACCCCATGCCACAAACACAATTGAACAATCGGGAAGGGCATCCGACACAGACATGTAATGAGTCCTTGTCCATCCAAGCTTCTCCAACTCACAAGCCTGTCAGGAATGACAGAATATGAAACGAATTATTATGTATGTAAACACATTATTTTTTGGCGTCTTTAACAGCAATGGAAATAAAGATTCGCTCTGAAAGCACTGGAGTACTTGCTGCTGTTTGATATTTTGGCAGAACAATATTTGGAGACTTCCCGTAGTGACCGACGGCGCGCACTTTTGTAGTCTGCGCCGAGCTTGAGATTATGAACATGTGGAGAGCTTTGATCACAGAAATCACATCAATAGAATTGAATTTGAAAATTAGATAATCATGCTGGATTATCTGAAATGCATAGATTTTGTGCGGCGGATTAATGACAAAAACACTTCGCAACAAGAAAATTGATCCACAAGTTCTTAAATTACCAAAGTAAATGTAAGGAAGTCAGGGTTTCTGGTAGCTTTTTGCAATAAATATGAATTTCAGTTACGTGTTGAACGCCATTGTAATAGTTGAATCGTTACAGCCAAATGGTTCACGTGTATGTCTCTAGTATGTTTTCGTTAATGAATTGTGACCAGTGGCAGCTGCTGCCTTTAATTAATGTGGGGGGGGGGGTTGATGCAAAAATAGAAAATGGAGGGTTGAGATGTGTTCAATACCGGTGTAGGTCTCCGCGAGATTTTATACCGCACTTTTCTTGAAGAGTTACGCTTCTAAATTTCACAATTTTTACATATTAAACAAAATTACTATTCGTATCCATTCAACACATGAATAAGTGGTGCTAAAACAGCACGTTCTTTCTCGCTTGCATTTTCACGCAAAATTACGCGAAGAGTACTCAAATTTTCGAAAAATTGTACATGACCCTATTTCAAAATATATATTTAAGGATGAGATTTCAGAAAGCAACAAATCTCTATCGTCAATATTTTAGTTCTAGAAAGACTACGAAAAAATATAAACTTTGGCAACTTTCGAAAAATCAGGGGATTTAACGAAAAGAGACCAACATCATTCTCTTAATAACATCCTTCAAAAAATTTAATAAAAAACATTTTGAGAATGTTTCAGGGGTTTCAGTGACATCAGTTAGATCGATTGGGGAATATCAATTTTGGAAAAAATCGGTTGAGCGGTTTAGCCGCTAGCGTTGTACACAGACGGACGGACAGTTACATTTTGCCGTCATTCAATTTTACGCTATCAAAGACTTACAAAATATGGATTCAGGCTATACCACGTGTTCGAGGATTTTTATTTCTAAAGTCATCCACTTCTTCGTTACCAGAGCCCTGTAATAAGCGTTTTCCTGCGGAAAATTAGCTGTTATTTCGCGTAGCATTACATAACTTTCTCTCTACTCCGTAGCGAGAAAAAACAACATAAAAATACAGTAAAGAGCACCTCAACTTTATAGTAAGTCCGCCAAAGCTTTAAAAATCTTGTAAACTTTGCCTGCAGTCCCTAGGGTCTCAATATTGAGAAACATGAATAGTAGGGGAAGCGAAATCAATTATGCCCGTATTCTGTGGCTGGGACTAGCAGTCCCAGGGAGGGAAATGGTGTATCAGCAGATCACGGCGAATGCTTTTCACAAGTTACACACGCACCAGCAGTCAGCTATATTAGACACGTAATTGAAAGAAATACTATGTCGCATATTTTATTTTATTATCAAAGAGAAAATAAATAATTTTGACAAGGACTGGGAGGGGCTCAGCCCCGCATACTAGCGGGCAATGTTGCAACAAACGATGTGTTTAATGATATGGTAATGACTGTAAGATTACGAATGATTGAAAGATACTGAATGCTTAAAGTCAAGTTAGCAATTCTTTGAATTTGGAGGAGGAAACTATCTAGACTAGACATTTAAGAGCAGCTTTTACAAAGGAATATTCAAAGGTGCAATAAATGACTTCGTTCTCACTATCAACAAAACACAGAGCCAATTTTTTGATAAAGATGGCGTGTTTTTAGAAGAATTCTGTTTTACCTCGCGTCAGGGTTGTTAATATGTGTTTTTTAAATTTAAACAAAACATGATTTTTTTAAAAACAAATGATTTGAAAAAATGGGTTTTAATGGATTGAAAACAAACATGTTTAATCGTTTATGTTTTGAACACACGTAAAATCACTTCAACAACTGACATTGTTTTGAAATTCCTTTTTAATATAGCATCTGAGAAATACGCTGGTCTCGAGCACTTCAACGTTCCAGCTCATTGGATGTAAAAGCAGACTAATATTAAGTCACCCGAGAAAATTATTTCCAACAACATTACCCCGAAATATAGTATGTTTCCTGTTTAAGGGCATGATATTATTAAGCTGTCGTTATCTCAACAAAATGTACCTTTCGCACGTGAATGATCATTAACGCAATAACAATAATATCTATTATTATCATTATTATTGATATTAATAATAATAACAATAATAATATTTTTTGCGTAAATTGGAAAAGAATTTGAAATGGTAAATTTCAATTTCCAGCGTTTTGTTTTAGGCGATTTCACTCCAAAAGTAATTTGAGGGTCGGAAGCAGTTGAATATTTTGAAAATAGCTTCTCATTAAAGTATTTTAAATTCACTCCGAATCCTTCAAAAAATGAAGATAATATTGAATAATTCCCGTGTTTGTCGGCGGGCAACAAAAGAGTATCGGAACTTCCTTTATAACTCTTTGTTCACTCGCCAGGTAGCGTTTCAGAAATGATGAAAAATAGTTTTGAGATTTTTTTGGAAAGTTGAAGTTATTTCTTTCAATAATTTGTGTTTTTTTGTTTTTTGTCTGAATTATTTTGAGAACCGTACAACTCTTTGACCGCAACTGAGACTTCTTAGAACATTTTGAATATTCCGACTTCTGCGCCCATCCCTTTTCCTTGGTTTTTAAATTTAATTATTTGTTATAATTTTTCGAATTTTGCAGAACTTTTTTCGAAACCTTTCGATAACTCTAGAAATATTTGTTTGCTACTCAGGACTCTCAAAATATTAAGGAATTATAAATTTCAGCTCGCCAACTTCACACACCTCGATGTCCCTTCTCCAAGTCCAAATGATTCTATTCGGTCAATAAGAAAAAAACATTTTTGAACTTCGAATTTGGAAGCCTGTGTGACTGTGCAGTGGAGTTTAACCTGTTACCAGTAGCAAAATGACTGGAAGGAAAAGAGATTCGGTTTGGTCCAATTTCATTGAAGTGAAAGAAGGAAAGAAGCAAAATGCCGAAAGTGTGATTGATTTGTTGTTGCGTTTGGTGCTCGAATGCATTCATACTCGAAAAAATATGTTTCTACTGCCTCTGCCGTGAGATTTGCGTTGAATATAGTGCTTTTGAAAGTAACAGTGATCATTCCAGATCAACAGATACTCTGAGTGCTAAATCAAATAAACAGTATTTTCTAACAGTCAACTACTGTTACAAAACGTAAATTACACAATTTATGTGTAAGATATTTTATTATTATAGTTTATGTGTTCATGTGCTAGAAAGTTGTCGGAATAATGTATGTATTTTGCCGGATGATGGCTCCGCAATGAGCTTCGAAATGTTGTGAAGTGATGTAAATGTTAATAAACATTGTGTGATAAGAATTATAGAGTTGTATTAATGAAAGAAAAAAAATATTGTTTTTATTCATGTGAGAGAGTTTGATTTCGTTCCTTCATCTTTGAGGAATTAATCCTAGTTTTACCACCTGACCTCTAGTGTGAGAGACCTATGAGAAATCTGCCTGAGCGAGCTTTGGGGATACTCAGCACAATGGCCAACCAGCGACACTGGCTTTGGCGGAACACGAGGAACTTAAATGGGAATGGTTCCTAGGAGAGCGTTAGTTATCATTAATTTCAATTATTTATTCACAACATTCATCATTCATTTCTTTATCATCACTCGCTTTCATTCGCTCATTAAATAATTTTATTCGTACGTTCATTCTTTCCATTCATGTCTTCAGTGCATACCTCTTATAAGCGCGAATGGCTTGCGGGAGATTGCTGTCGGGTTCCTTCATGAGGTAGCGGCGTGTGCCGCGCAACGCGTCCCTGAAGAAGGCCTCGGGTACGAGGTTGTCCAACTGGTAGCTGAATCCCTCACGATCCTCTGGCTGTATCCTCTTTTCCAGATCCATGAAACGGTTGTTCAAGAAGTCCCAGCTTTGCAGGACGAAAAATGAAAGCGCCATGTTGGCCGAGTAGATTCGGCGCTGCAGGCGAATCAACCTGCGACATAGTGGGCACCGTCACTGCGACAGTGGAAAGACATGCCCTAAGATTAGAAAATGATGCCTGGGCTGTATGTGTGGAACCTTATGTGGAACCTCGGGCGGTTGATGAAACAACCAATAGACTCAACACCCGAGTTAGCAACCCTCCAAATATCTCTTGGATAGTGGAACAATCCACTACCAAGACCGATAAATCCAGAGGACTCAACAAGATACACAGAAATTATAGTTTCAAAAGAGATAAGGTTTCACAACTGGAAAATGACATTAATGCCATTTTTATTTATACGTCTGATTTTTTTTCAAAATTTCGAATTTTTTAAAATTTTTTTTATATTTACAGTACGGATGTTTTGTACATTATTTCTTGTGGAAGTAAAAGTACTTCAAATGATTTCAAATCAAGTTGATCGAATATTGAATATTTTTGTTTGAAAATGATCTCAAATTTGCGCATTTGCAGAAAAACTCAAACGTCATTTTCTCAAAAACGGCTTCAAATTTTCCAACAAAAAATGCGTTAATATTAATTGAATAATTTTATAGCATATTCTGTTCTATATTACATTACAGGCACAATAGAAAAAAAATATCCTTTAGGCGGCATTAGATGGCAGCTGGGAAGAATGTGCCGGATAAATATTAGTGTACACAAAAGAGATTAGAAAAATTAATTGGTACGAGAACGATTTTGTCACATTAAGTTTACTTGTATTCCCAATCCTCACTACCCCTCCCATCCACAACACGTCCATATACAAACCCACGCAAACAGGTCAGCAAGCGCAAATAAATAAAGACTCGTAGGTATCTAAAGATAGCATCGCCAAAATACCAATTTCAACCAAAGGATATCCGAACTTTAAGCCAATTAAATGCTCTATTCCCTAATTTTAGATTCTTTTGGTTTTCCCAAAATTGTGGGCGCTGCCAGCTTTAGGCTAAATCTAGCAGCAACCACCTACCAAATCGGGATAGTGTCATCGAAGGAAGGTAGACTATCATCAAATTGAGTGATCACACCTGTGCAACGTATTAATAAATTACAATTTCGCTCAAGAGTTGTTCCCAGACGACCGGTAGATGGACGGCTTCTTGAAAAAAAAACACTTTACCGGTATCAGATGAACCCAAAACTTATATTTTCGTTGAAATGTAGACGACGATATATATATATATATATATATATATATATATATATATATATATATATATATGATTCAGTATACGTAGTGTAGTACATTCATATACAGACATGTAAACGGAAAACAAAGTCGCGGCCAGAGTCATGTGCGTGATCTGCGCTGTGCGGGTGACGCCGCGTCGCTGTGCGGGTGTTGCCGCCGTTTAGACATACTTGTACTGGTACTTGCTTTTATCCCGAGAAGTGGCGGTGAACTTCCCTCACTAGATGGTGAGATCCAGCGCCGACCTACCAGTCCGCTTGCGAGTTTTTCCCAAAACAGGTATTTCTCACTAGAGGGACCATGGCGGGACCAGCTCTAAATTCCCGACCGGTGCCCCGGTGTGTGTGGTAATGTATTGCATGTAAGTGTAAGTGTGAGTACGAAAGGGATGGGCATAGGACAAGGAGGAGGAAGAAAAGATAGGGCGTGATCCGTGGCCGTTTGTTAGAGTACTGCTCCGTTATTCGCCTGGCGTTAATGGGAGAAACAGCAGGAAAGTACCGATCAGACCCGCTGGTTGTTAGAATTCTCTTCTCGACTGTTGCTGAATTAGACCCAGATATATTAGTCCGAACTAGTGGCGAAAATCCTGCGATTCGTTTGAACTCAAACGCTAGGATCTCCCTGTCAAAGGAACTACAGTGACATCAGTTGATGCCCTGAGCCATCGATGGCGGTAATCCCCTTTCAATTTTAGTTACCTGAGAAGGCATGGCCGTTTCGTTCATGCGGAGTTTCGGAGGAAATACATATTTAAAAAAAATATTCTATTAAGAAGTAGCGCAAACATGTTCTCCCGAGAAAACCTCGGATATAGCTGAACGTGCAGAATATTCGGAATTGTGAATGTGAAGTCATAGGAATAATAAAATGCTTGTGATAGAAGTCTTAGTTCTATTATCCACAAACGTTTAGAGGAGGAAACCGTACCGACGACGATGGTGGTGGCAAGGGCTGTGAGGGGGACATGGCCAAGTCCGCCCGTAACTAGGCTCACGGACGACACTTGCATCCGGCGCTGACAATTAACCAGTGCTGTACTCACATGGGTTTGCGGCCGGTGGCGAATAGTAGAGCGTCACCGATCAACGCCAGAAGCAGATGGAAGAAGAAGAACTGCACGAGGAAGAGCAGGCGGTTTGTCGTAAGAGAGCCGCACGGGTGGTACAGGGTGTCCGAAAAAGGCAGCTCGGCGCTGGCCTCGTACGCCATGTCGATGAGGCGGCTCTGAGTGATGCGATGCATCCCCGATTGTGCGGCGTGGTAGACGAGCGGCGGCCCCAGCCTGCGCAGCCACACACCGCACACCCTTCACTCAGGACCAGGGTCGTCGCGCACTGGTTTGCCGCCCTGGTGCAAATACATGGTGATGATTTGAAATGGAAAACTTCCACTGGCCAGCAAAATCCATAGCCATGGACATTATTGACCATATCTGGGATACCTTGCAATGTGATGTTCAGATGAGATATCAACCCATTTGTACTCTTACGACTTTATTGACAGTCCTGCAGGATTCATGGAGACAATTACCTGCAGCACTACTTCAGACATCAGTCGAGTCCATGCCACGTCGTGTTGCTGCGCTTCTGTGTGTTCGCGGGGGACCTACACGATATTAGGCAGGTGTACCTGTTTCTTTGGCTCTTCAATGTATAAAGACTCTCACCCCTTCCTGGCGACCTCGCAGCTGCACAAGACAATCCCCTTGACGGCGACGTCGCAGGGAACGTAGTCGATGTAGCTCTTGGGGTCGTTGTAGCACGTGTGCACGACGCCCTTGCCGGCGGCCACCATCAAACCCATGGGTCCATTGAAGTTGTCAATCCAACCGGGGAACGGGTCAATAGCAGTAGCCAACACTGCAACAAGAACACAACAGTAAGATAAATACAAGACCTCTTGTCGATTCTTGATGTTGAATCGATTGTTTCCGGGTACGTCAACTGTTGACATTTGAGAGTAGTGCTTATTCTTTCTCGAAAGATGGCTGTGTTCACTGCACTGGATCGCTGGAAGAAACACAGTGTAGGGGATTTCCTTCTTCTGTTACGGACTCCCTCCAGCGGGGCACCGCCCCTTTTGGACATTCTCCAAATCCTCGACTGGTTCTCCAACATGTGTGGTAGTGTACAACTTGTATGTGTGTAAAAGGAGAAGATAGGACAAGGAAGAGATGAGACGGAAAAGATCCGGTCCGTGGTCTTGGGGTGACAGCGGGGAAAATGGACCTGGCTGTATGGCTGGAATAGAAAATTCGCAACCGTTGGACTCAAGTCCTAGGACCTCGGAGTCCGAAGTCGCTGCTGATACAGCGGCATTGCTGCTGGCTCTGAGCTAACTGACCCGGTGTAGGTCCTCTCGGAGGCAGGCGGATCACGATATGATAAGTCGTGTTGTGTGCTGCCTTTGGAATTTTGTGGGCATATGATGCAGTTTGTGGTGACAATAATTTGGATACTTACTGCGCAAGGTCATCGTATGTAATTGCGCGACATTCTATCATAATTCCGTTCGCATTTCCATCAGAACTGCTCCTTCACATTCGCCACGAACACTTGTTGGTAGATGAACTAAATGCTAAGTGAAATGATGACCATTGAAAATAAGAGCGCATTTCTCAGAAAAAATCTTATAATCCTTTTTTTTCGAGTATATTTTTTGAATAAAATACTGGTTTCCCGAAAACTGTACATGTATTTACTGCTCCGATCTTTGAATCTTAATTAAATAGCACTATTTTTTCCTGTGGAATATACTTGTACATTAGCTGAATGCTTAAAAATATTCAAAATTATGATATTGATATTTTATTGGTAATTTGTGGTACTTCAATTGGCACATACATTCTCGTACTAGGGTTCTGATTTCTTTGGTCTCAGCTAGCCTCCTACTCTTGCCAGCTACCATTTATCGCCACCCAAAGTATGTTTGTCCAAACATTTTTCAATTTTTCCGTTTCCTAATAGTAGAACCGAAATATTACTTTCAGAATATTATAGAAGAGTAAAATATCACCCTTTAAGAAAATTTTTGTTCAATACTGTGTAGCCGTTCATAAGAAAATGGACTTTAAGCGTTGCTGTAAATGTGAAATTTGAAGCTCTTTTTCACAGAAATCTTTTGAGTTTTCGTGCAACTTTATTGGACGTGATTTGAAGTAATTCTACTCACAAATGTTTACAAATTAACTAAATACAAATACAACAACAAACACATAATACTGTAACGAATATTGCATCATCTACCGGGATTCACTGCGCGGATTGCGTCATCTGCCGGCGCCCCCCTTCCCCCGAACTGGACAGTTCCGAGCGCCGGCCAGGTATAAATTCGCTGCTGCCGGCGGCCGGTAGTTAGTGTAAATAGTTTGAAGTAAGCATTCGCGAGTCAGTTAGTGTATGTAATCAGTCAAGTAGTAAACAATCAGTACGTCAGTGTGTCTGAAATGGAAGCTGTGCTGTAAAGTGTGCATTGCGGTGAACAGTGGTGCAGTGGGTGAAGCAGTCAGCAGTTTGTAGTCTGCAGTGGAAGCTGAGCTGTGAAGTGTGCTTCGCGGTAAACAGAAGTGCAGTGGAACCTGGTGTGCACAGTGAAGTGTGGTCTGTGCAGGGAATTGTGGTCTGCGCAGGGAATTGAGGTCAGCGCAGTGGACCGTGGACAGTGCATCGGACTGTGTGATATTGTAGAAGAAGTGAAAAGTGTAAATAAATATTCAGAAGAAGTGAACTGTGTAAACCAATAATAAAGAGAACGGAGTCGAGTGTAAGGAAAATAATCAAGTCTAGAACACAAAGGCTGTGTAATATATCTGTAAATAGATAAAGTGTTCTTAGTGTATAATTGTTTACAAATAAACATTTTTTTAAATTTTACCCGGATGTGTTTTAATGCACCACCGAGAAACGTTACAATACGTATACAAACTGACAGAAATTTGCATATTAAAAGAGTGAGATGTCAAAAAATTATATTTGTGTAATTAGAAAAATCAACAAAAGATTGCTGCCCGCGTTGGTGTTCAATGGAAAACAGCCGCGGACATTACTGTCACTATTTTTTCCTCACAAGAAGGTGGACAGGGCAGAGCGGCCGAGGTTCGAAAAGGTTGCCAGGGTGATGGTCGAGACTCATAGGGAGTTACTTCGCTGTATCCCCGGGACAGTAGTTGAGGTACAGGGAGCGAAGTGTTTTGCAGTACGGACTAGGGATAGAGTGGTCAAGAGACATCAGGAGAAGTTGTAAGACATTTTCCGGTGGAGGATCTGGACATCCTGTGAGACTTAAACGCAGGACTCCCTCTGAATAACGCAGCTGAGACTCCTTTCTTGCATGGAAAGCGGAGTATTTCTGCTGCAACAAGAAGAGCTCCGGTAGCCAGAGAAACATGTGTCGGCCCAGCCAGAGCAGCCGCAACAGGGCGCTCTTTTGCAGCGGTCACTTCAGAAAAGCCGAACAGGACAGAGGCCGGATTGCACCCAGTTTGAGCAGCCGCATCTTGACACCGAGGGGGAGCAGGAGCCAACGGAGAGCCCTCACATCAGACTTCGAGAAGGACCGCCAAAGGGCGCGCAGCAGTGGACAGCAGGAGCCGACGGCAGCACCGAAGGTTGAGCTTGGTAGCAGTCTGCGTCCCCGAAGCACCTCGCCGCGGCGTGAGCCGACGGTACACAGATGGAGGGGGCGTCGCCCTAGGCCCCGGCCTCGGTACTGGCCGTACCATAGCAGACAATCAGGCACCTCCGTTCAGAGACCTCAACAGAACGAGTCGGAGAAAATGGAACACCGGCGGTCAGAGTCCCACCAAGGGGAACAGGTGGAGCCATCGCAACACAGCCCGCAGAAGCGTTGCAGTAAAAGGTTGTGAAAATAATACAGACCGTGTCAAGCGCCGTAAAAGGAAAGGGTGCTGTGGCCTAGAAGTGCTGGCCGTGGGAGCTGCTGGCTCCGGCTGACGTCAGCCCGGCAGGTAAGCGCAGTGTGGCGGCGCCGCCGATGGCGCTCGGCAGTATGAGAGGTGCGGGAAAGCGCCGCCAGGTAGCAGGTCAACTGCGATGACCGGGCGAGCAGCAGACGGGAACATGACGCGACCATTGAGGATAGCCGCCCCTTTTGCTACTCGCCCGGGCATGTTAGGAGAAGATGAAGACTCGCTCCGCGGGCTTTAGAACTATATAACCGTGTGCCCTCGAGCCCGAGCAATGAGAGAACAATCGTGTTCAGTCAGTGCAAATGGTAGTGTGATGTTATGGCCCGCACAGAAGTGACGAACTGTGCGAAATTACGCTTAATTTTCTGGAGGCTTGGTTGGACTCCGCAGTGAATTGGGATAGCTTCTGGAAAGACGGAATTTAGGCTTGTACCTCGTGATTCTTGGATTTCGGTTGTTGGAGAATAAAGACTTGTTAATTGTAGGAACTGTTGTCCTTTCCTCCTTGATTACTCCTGAATACACAACAAATACAACAAAATCAATTCTATGTATCTTAAACAGTGCAATTATCACTATCCATACGAGAAGTTTGAAGAAATAAATTGCATCAGTTTTCGAAAAATGGTCTGAGTTTTCAAGGAAAACTTTTGAGTTTTCAAGAAATAACGTGAAAGGTGGTTCGGAAATATCTGAAGCTGCAGACGCAACACCTACCCACTGAAGGGCGTACGATGCCCACGGGCAGGCGGGCCGAGTAGTGGTCCACGATGTGCTCCGCCAGGTTCTTTGTGAATGTGTACGTGTTGCAGTGAGGGCCCAGAATCCTGTGATCATAAAAAACAGCGTGCTTTAGATAGCGTACATATAGAATCAAGTAGATCTTAATAATAATTTTACAAATGAATCATTACTGTGCGATATTTCATTATATTCTGGACCTAAATGTAGCTTCACTATGCGCACGTTTTGTTGAGCTCTCCTTTTGCTAGTAGTGAAAGTAATTGAGGCGGGGATTTTGTTAGAAATACTATAATCTCAAATATGTAATTCGTTTACCGTTGCAAATAAGTTTTCTATAACTCGGGAGCGAAAAGTATATTAGTATATAAAGTATATAAAAGTATACTAGTATATTTCCAAATGTTACTAACCTCGCTTTGTTGAATAATTAAAACTTTTACAAATTTTAAAATTTTCGACTTAACAATGAAAATCGGATCAATGCTATCTTTATAAGTGTATTACTATCCGTTCTAGCAAGAAATATACAAACAACATGTGGAGAGTTTTGCAAAAGTTTGAATTTATGCAAAGAATTCACGTGAAATACCTCCAAAAATTCAAAATATTCAAATTTGTTGAAACCTTGTGTCGGTTCAGATCGATCGTGAAATATTACAATATTTCGTAAAAAAAGACTATGAAAAGTTGCCGCGCACGGTATTGTTCAACGCGGACAGAGAAATAATAATACTTTTCGGTATTAAGGACCCCAAATATGTATTTCCGTTAAAATATCGAAATAGATTTTCCACGGCATTAAATAACATTCTCTATTCTACGTATGACTTACGTAGTAGATGCGATAGTAAATTAAGGATACAATAACTTACGTAGTAGATGCGATAGGAAATTAAGGATACAGTTTTAATTTTCATTGAAAAATGCAAATATTTGACTGTGCGATTCCGCCTATTCTCATGTTGCTCTTTCCGACTGAATTTTCATATGAATTGTGTTTCTGTTTACTACACAGATGTCTACATGCGACAGCAATGCTCTACGGCACAAGCGAATAGGCGACATGCGACAGCAAGGTTCTAAGGAGGAGAAAGCTGCCCACCATTAAGTATTTGTTATTCGCGTGTTGCATTATGGATCAGTAACATTTTTGATATCCTTGGTATGCAAAGAATGGATGTGCTGTCTATCATTAGGTACTTAAACTGTTTTTACAGTTTTCGTGAAGACGGTTTTTGTTATAATATTTGAATTATTGCAATAGTGTACGAGAGTATTGTATTTGTTGTCGCTGAGCATTGTGCGTGCTACGTTTGTGTCGTTTCGTTCAGCGTAATTGTTTCTCCAATAGGCCTATACTGAGTACTAGAGAAAGAACCACGTCGTGTGCTTGAGGGCTGTGCTCACTTGGTTGTGAGTGCGCGCAGGGCCACTGGGTCGCTCTGGCCCTGCGCCTCCACCAGCGCCAGGATGGAGCGCCAGTCGCCCGCCACCGGGTACAGCTTCTCCTCGAACTCGCGCTGGCGCTCGTTGCAGAAGGTGGTCGACACGTGCACGAACGCCTGCGACACATGATTGATTGATTAGCGATTCCGCAGACGTCAACTGCTAAGGGGATTAGTCCCGCAAGTGCAGAGGATGATTTTTTATGGAGGGAGGTGGTGGTGAACTTCGTCCGCTGGATGGGGATCAGTCACCTAACTTTACGTTGTCTAGCGGGGTTTCACCGACTAGGTGTCTCCTATTGGAGGGCATCGTTCCAAGGGACAAGCTGGGGCAAGCTCTACGTTCCCCACATGTGTGGGGGCCCCCATAAGTGCACGGAAGTGTGTGTAAGCAAGGGGTTAGGACAAGAAAGAAGAAGAAGGAATGATCGCGCGCGGGTGGCGGCCCCGCTTGTTAGGGTACTTCTGCTGCGGCATTCGCCTGATGTTGATCGGAACAGAGCGCCCAGCCGCTTGATTCTTCCTCCAGACAGCGGCCGAATTCGACCTAGCTATGACGCTAATGTCGAAAATTTTGTTGAACGTCACGTTGAACAAGACTACTAAAACTCATTTTTGGATGTGTTTGTGTGTATGGAGGGGCGCTTAGAGAACCAAGAAGTCTGAAGCAGTTGATGAGGGCGCACTTTATTTTTAAGTTCCGCCCCCACCATATATTAAAAGAATTCATTTCTCCGTACAACACCCGTAGAGCCTTTTTTAAAGAGCTGATTTTTTGGAACACACTTTGCCTAAGACAAACATATTTATCTTCAATTTTGTAGTTTTGAAATGAAAACTTTTTGCACTTTTCGAAAATAAGGAGACTTCGCCGAAAATTGGTCTAGCACCATAGTGTTTACCGTTCTTTATTACAGAGGAGGAGTAAATTTAAGGAAAAAATATTCTGAATCATGAATTTTCTCAAATTGGGGTCATATTGTGTGTCCTTTTGCTCTTTCAGAATCGTATTGTTCAGTTCCTTCACCAATATAATATCACTATCTTGTCCTAAAACCTTACAGGTCATTAAAAGTAGTTTTTATTATTTTTTTTATTTGTTTTGTACATAGTTCAGTTTTAGATAACTTTACATATGTATTGATGACTTATAACTTAACTTATTCTAAACTTATCCTAACTTAATACAACTACGGAGGTTGAGGAAACCATAATGGCACCTCATAGGAGCTATTCCAGATCAATTTATAAAAGAGAACAATTTAAAAAATATGTTGAATGGATATTTATTTTTTATGTGAGTGGAATGGATGGGGCTTTTGTAAAGTTTCAATGAAGATAAGGTTTGGATATGGTGTATATTTGAGAACAAATTGTGGATAGGTAGGTGATGTGGTGCATGATGGGATCGATGTTGAATTCATTATGTAATTGATGATTAGATATGAACCAGGGTGCATTAGTAATTGTACGGAGGAATTGATGCTGTACTTTTTGAATTTTGTTGATGTTTGTTTTTGCAGCATTGATCCATACTGGGCAGGCGTAGAGAAAAGTAGGTCTGATTATTGTTTTGAATAAAGGTAATGCTGTTCTCTATGGAAGGTAATTATTTCTATTTATTAGAGTTTTTAATTGATGCACTTTGTTTTTAGTTTGTATTATTTTGATGTCTATGTGTTGTTTCCAGTTCATTTTGGTGTCCATATGCAGTCCAAGATATTTTATGGGTTTATTTGGTGGGTACCATGGGATGGACTCATTATTTAATGTTAGTGGGGTTGGTGAAGTGTATGGTTTAAAGAGAATATTTTAGCTGCAGGTTTTGTTTAGGTTTAATTTTATTTTTAATTTGCATGGTTTAGATAGAATTGTATGTGGTTTTTAATATTGATTCGAGATTGGCTGGAAGAGAAGATAGTGTGTCATCTGCAAACTGTGCTGTTTTTACTGTTTCATCTATGGGGATGTCTGCTACATAGAGATTAAACAGTGTGGGTGATAGGGGGGATCCTTGTGGTAATCCTGTTTTGATTAACCTGGGATTTGATTGATAGTTGTTGATTGTCACTGCAAAGGTTCTGATTTAAATGGGGTGAATTACTGAGGTGACGTAGTGTGGAGTGCCTATTTTCTTTAATTTATATATTAGTACCTGGTGCCAGACTATCAAATGCCTGTGTTATGTCGAGTGATATGAGTATTGTATGATGTTATTTGTATGTTGTTGAGATGTTCTGTGATTCTGATGAGTTGATGTTGTGTGGACATATGATCAGTGTAGTCCAAACTGCTCTCTTGAGATTGCTTTTGTTTTTTGTAGGTGTTTTTTAAGTCGGAGTATTATTTTTCGAAAATTTTAGACAGAGATGGTAGAAGGCTTACTGGGCAATAACTGTCGGTGTTGGCTGAATTTTTATTTGGTTTCGGAACCGGAAGAATGGTGGCATGCTTCCAAGTGGATGGAAAATGATTGTTGTTCCTGAGCATGATTTGTATATATTTGTTAACGGAAGTGCAATTGCGCGGGGACTAGTAAGTGTTTTAGTATTGAATTATTGATATTATCATGACCTGGTGCTTTTTTATCGGGAGAGAGTTAATGATTTGTTTTTATTCTTTAGGGTTTGTGTAATGAATTTTGTGATATGGGCCGTAGTTTGGGAGGTTTATTGACTGTATTATTGTGTTCTGTTCGAGTGCGGTTAGATTGTTGAGTGTGAAAGTCGACTCAAAGTAATTGGCTATTTCTTCCGCCTTGTCGGTGGGGGTGAATAACTTGCCTTTCGGTGAGTTGATGGGTGGAATTATTGTTTTCTTTTTTAGTATTTGTTTGCTGAATTTCCAAATAGAGTGGTTTTGTGCAGTTAAAGATTGCGTCTTGTTCTGGAATTTGAGATTTACATGATTTTTTTATTGATTTCTTAACTATATTAGTTAATAAATTTAGTTCAGCTTTTATTTGCGAGTTTTTTGGTTTGGTTCCACAGTCTTCTGGTATTGTTTGTGACGCATATTATGTTTTTGATTTCTGCAGGTAGAGCAGAATAATTAATTATGTTATGTGTTTGTGTATTTGTGGGCTGCGTTTCTGTTATTGCTGTATGTATTATGGTGTTTAGTAATATTACAGCAATGTTTATTTCTAAAGAATTATTTAAAATTTTAATTTTTGGTATTAAATTGCTGTTTTTTTGGGGGGGGGATTTAATGTAGTTTAATTTAAGTGTGTTTATTTTGGGGATTGGGGATCGCGGGGGTGGGATTTGTCGAGTAAGTATATTTACCGGAAGATGGTCAGAGTCGAGTTCGTGATACTGAGTTGAGTAAAAATTGATATTGTCGTCAGACAGTCAAGGATGTCAAGGATGTTTGGTTGCTTAGTTATGTCTCTTGGATAGTACGTTGGTTCAGGAGGCGATAGTATATTGGTATTGTGGTATTGTTTATAATATGTGTTAGTATTTTTCCTGCTTGATTGCAAGTGCGACATCCCCAGTTTGTGTGTTTAGCGTTTAGATCACCTAGTATTAATGTTTTTTTGTTTGGGCTGAATAGATTATGAATATTTTGGGGTTGTATTTTTATTGATGGAGGTTTATAAGCAGTTATTATATTCCGTGATTCATTGTTCATTGTTAGGGTTATTGCTACTGTTTCAATTCCTGTGATGTTTGGTATACTAATTTCATGATGGATTATATTATTCCTGATTGCTATAAGTACACCACCTCCTTTATGTTCGGTCCAGTCATTTCTATAAATTTTGTATTCTGGAATGTAAAATTTATTACTATTGTTATGTGCGTCTCTGTTATGCACGCGATGTCTATGTTATATGTGTGTAAATATTGAGTAAGTTCTATTTTCTTTTCAACAATTTCCTTATAGTATAAACAGTTCTCATTTCTTACATCTTAACGGTGATTGCCTTTGCAGAGAATACAGAGGGGATTTGCTTTACTTTCAGGACAAGTTACAGTTGCACAGTTAATTTTATGATTGCAATTGTTTCTAGAGTGCCCAAAGGCCAAACATCTATAGCACTGTAGTGGACCTTTTGGTCTTTTTCTTTTGTCGGTGGTGACTTTGAGGTTGCAGATTGCATTAATGTTGTTTTTAGTGGTTCATTGCCGTTGAACTCGGCTGCTATTACAAGAATGGGATAGCTGTCCTTCTGAAGACGGGTGATTTTAACAATGGATGGGTGTCTTTGTTTTAAATCTTGGAGTTAAAGTTATGGAGTGGTGGACATTTTTTAATACTACCGAAAAGTTTTTGTTTGCAGGGTCTTTGTAGGAGTGAAATCTTCTATTTGGGTTGATTAAGTATTTTATGATTTTACGGAAATCTTAGCTGAGCCGGGATTTATTTTAAGAAGCGGTAGAGTAGAGAATTGTTGAACAATTCTAACGAAAGAAGAACGCAATCGTACTCTGTCAGGAAAACGCTGAGCATACAAATTAACAGCAGCGTCGAAATTAATCCCAGCTTCGCCGTAAATGAAAATCATTTCAATTTTTTCCTGCACATTTACATAATCCATGATGCAACAAGGAGGGATGTTAGTTCAGAAAGGTAAAGTCATCATCATCAACAGCAAGGATTAGACCTCTTGATCTGTTCCGTCTCAGAATTGTTCAGCCATCTCTCACAAGGGACGTCCTACACTCTTTTCCTTTAGGTACATATTGAAGAATAGTTTTACTTATTATATGTTCTGGCATTCTCAGGACATGACCTTTCCAGTTTTCTCGATATTTCTTTATGGTATCTCTATAACCGGCTCAACATTTACTTCTCTCTGATTATCTACACTTTTTTTGTGGTCTAATAGTGAATATCCTGCCACAAAACGAAGAAATCTCATTTCTGCAGATTCAATTCGGCGCAGCTAATCTGATGTCCAGCTCTCACTTCCATAAAGTAGTATGGCAAAGCAATAACTTTGTAAAATCTGAGAGAGTTTCTTTTGCGCATTATGATGTGGAGTTCGCTGTAACGTTCCACAGAAATATGTGAAGTTGTTCAGCTTTATTTCCATATCCCTTGATTTTATAACAATTAAAATGATATCTAAGATAATTAAAAATTCATTAACTTGTTCTATTATTTTTTGGTCCCATATAACTATCTTTGCTCTTAAGGTTCAAGTATCACTTTTTGTTTTACTTGGTGAGATTTTCATACCATACTCATTAGCGAAACCTGAACTTTACCTTGTGGACGTGTTGTTTGAATTTCATATTCAGATTTTCCTATGATAAGCTGGTTGTGCGGCAAAAAAGTAAATGTTGGGACCTCGAGATTATTTCATTCTTAAAACAATCATTTAAAGGTCTTAACGATTTTTTTTTAATGACTCACGTTCCATAATATATATTAAAAAGCGTTGGCGAGAGGCAGGCATCACTGTCTTACTTTAAATGTTTTGCCATTCTTCATTTTATATTGTTACGTACAGGGTTAATAAAATTTTTCTGGTTGAGTTACTCTGGTATAAAGAAGTTATGCTATTATTTGTAAAAAGGTGAACTTCTAAATGTTTCTATTTCTGGTTTGGGGTTTTAAGATGGTTTTCTTCCATCTCTTGGAGAACATTACGTGGCATCTTACTAAAGAATGGTCAGATGACGCATCAAAACTTCCTAAATTCTCTTACATCCTTTGATATTTGATCAAGTCTTATTGTTTGCAAGGACGTAATCATTACATAGGCGGATCCAACGTGCTGTCGACCAGTGAATTTGTGAATATTTCGGTGTTTAAAGAAAGTGTTAGTAATTCTCGCCTCATTGTCCCGTGGCCATTCTATTAATTTTCGCTCCATTATTGGTTAAGTGTGTATTCACTTCTGTGCCTACTATTATCTTTTATAGGGGCATCCTTTTTCCCATTTAATCACCTAGGAAAAATAAGATAGTCCACTTTTATATCTTTTTCTTCTCAGTTGTTCGTAGAATCTTTATCGCATCTTAGATTCTCCTCTTCTGGTGCGTAAAGGCAAAGACTGAAACGTAACCTCTATCTACTTTAATTCCTCATGTGTTATTATTCTTTCGTTTATGAAAGTATACGATATTATTCTGTTTTTCAATGTTCTTCTGATCCAAATAGATACCCCAGCCGACGCCCTCTGTTTTTGGGGAACTCCACTATACATCATTTTATAATATATTTGTAATTATGATGAGCCCTGAAACTTTTTTTGGTTTCAGTAATTGCAGAAATATCAATCCCAGCTTTATCTAATTCCTGTTCTAATTCAGCTTCGTTATTTGAGAGAGCTCTAACATTTCATATTCCCAGCGTTAATATTTCCGATAGTTGTCGTTTATTCGTTTCCTTTTTCTTTGCATATGTTGACATAGAGGAATCTGTTTGGCATGAATCTTTGAGAAATCTGGCCGCGTTGCAAGCGCTGCGCAGGGTAAGGATAGTAATAGGGCTGCCATCTCAAAGCTTCTATCCCAGCTTCTCTGCGTATAAACCCCTGCAGAGAGGGCTGCTACTTCCGCATCTCAAGCCACTGTGATATTCGCCTGGATCCACATTGCCTCTTGGACCGTTGCAGTCTTTACACATACCCTGTGCTGGGTAGGGATACTACCCCTGGAGAATGAAGGAAAAGAAACAGATAAATTGTAGAGAAGAGGAGAAGAAAAGGAATTAAAAGTCAAGAACAGAGTAGATTAAGAAATGAATGACACCCTAGCCCTCGAAACCTAATAGCTCGGGTCGAAAGACTATAACAAGGGATCAAGAGAGACCAAAATAGGGAAATATTATAGAAATGTAGCATAAGTAAGTGGAAGGAGCAATAGTTTTGTGGACTTTTAGCATTACCCAGGAGTCACCACGAGGAGGCGGTCCACTAGCTGACCATCAGAAAGGTAAATGTTTAATAAATATCGGATCGCCTCTGAAATACTGTAGGCACAGACCATGGAGAGACGCTCCCAACAAATTGACGGGTGTGCCCTGAGGCCACACTCAAAACCACTCCAATTACAGTCGAAATCTTCGGAAATTAAATTTTTGCGATTACAGCTCCACTTATCACAAATCAGAAAAAAATTTCAGTCAGACAAAACTTATGTATTTTTGTCCGTAGAATCCGAATCTGAAATAAAAAATGGTGGTTCCTATTTAAGATTACAATGTTACCCACCGCCCCACCCGCTGGGGGCAGGGGGGGTGCTGATTTTAGCATAGAATGATTCCCTCTTCAAAACTCTTAAGATTTGGTTTCGGCTCAATTTTTCGTACATCTCGTATTTTTTGAGTTATTTCAAGTTGTGAAGTTAAATGGGACACACTGTGTATACATGGCGTCACCCGGACAGCCAATTAAATATAGTACAATTGGTTATAGTTTCATATTTCATATTGCCATATATTGACAACAAACATTTCCAACATAATACAAAAGGCAATAATACTTGAAATATATGTAACCGTCATGTTCTCGTCGATTGCTCTTTCAATTTACGCCCCTATAGTGCATTCTAATTGGTAGTCCCTACTCCCAGAATTTGCCTCATCCCCCCCTTTAAATTTCCCCGCATTTGAACTTCAGCGGGTCGAGCGTGGATATCGGCAAAGTGCAACTTGCTGTGCGACAGAATGACACAGACTTTCCCAAATTAGTTTTACTTTGATCTCGGCTAGCTACACGAACTTGCCACATACTCTTGCCAGCTGCCATCTATCGTCGCCCTATAATTTTTTGAAATATTTTAATTTTTTTGGTTTCCTAATAGTAAAACGGCAATATTATTTTAAGAATGTTTATGAACAGTAAAACCTCGTCCTTAGTGGCAATTTTCTTTGAAAAATTTGGAGCCGTTTTCAGGAAAATTTCATTTAAACGATACTATAAATTCTAAGTTTAAAGCTGTTTTTTACAGAAAATTCTTGAGTTCATCTTCATTAGAAGTCATTTGAATCAATCCACTCAAAGCTACAATATTTTTTACAAATTGCTGGAAATGTGCATATTAATGACGTGAAAGATCTAAAAAATATATTTGTTTAATTTTTGAAAAAAAGTACCCAAAAATGAACTTTACGCTATTTTAACTGGTGCAATTAGCACTATCTAATGTAAAAGTTTGAAGAAAAAATGTGGAGCTGTTTTTGAGAAAATGGCGCTTGAGCGTTTCCGAAAGTGCGGAATTTTGACCTAGTTTAGACAGAAAACGGATGAATTTTCGAGAAACTTTTACATTATTTACAGAGCATTTACTGGTAAATATAATAATGTGAACAAATTGCCACTACTATTAATATTATCGACGTTAGTAACAAGTGAATACAATTACATTTTTGTAAGTTTTGAAAAAACAAAAAATAGAGCAATATGGCGTTTATGTCGTCATATAGAGTGTTTTTAGCATAATTCCTACCATAATTTTAAAAAAAAAACTTGAAGCAGTTTTTGACAAAACATTTTTTTTTTACTTTTTAATATTGCATAAATTGAATGCAATATTGCGGGAAAACTACTAAAATTTTCAAGAAAATGTACATGACCTTAATAACAAGAAATTATGGACAAAAAATTCAATCCAAAAAATATATCTATCTTTAACTTTGTAGCTGTAGGAAAATCCCGAGAAGTTCAAACTTTTGCAATTTTCGGAAATTCAAACTTGACCGTGAAAATCGGCTCTCTGCCACGTTTAGAAGCGTAATGTACTATATTCTTAGAAGAAATTTAAAGAAACATATTGGAGTCATTTTTGAGAAAATTGTAAAAATGTCACAGGGGCTTCATGTAATGTACCACCAAAAACTATTGAATTGTTTTCAAAATCGTAGAGCTTTGACTCAGGAGCAATGGACAGGAGTTTCTTCCATTAGGAAGAAGTCCTTCGGCGCTAGTATTGTTCACATACACCGAATAGAAGTACAAACGGTTTTCAAGAAAACAAAAACACTTTCAAGGTATCAGGGGACCCCAAAACGTGTTTTTCTGTTGAAATCTCGAAATTAAGTTTCCGCAACATTACGTAACTTTCTCTATACTACGTATATTACTCCGTATATACGTATGCATACGAGAAAGTAAAAATTAGAAAATAAAAAAATATGACAGCCGAATTTCGGTCTTTTTTGTGCGATTTGATGTGAAATGGCTCCACTATGCAAAAAGAAAAAAAAGTAGAGCATTGTTTGAGAAAAAATTGAATGTGTTGGTAAGGCTCAATATATCACTTTCCAAAATAGTAATCGTTTCCAATTCTCAGGACCGTTTGGGAAGATTGATCGGGGAATGTAAACTTGTTGGAAATAATTGGTTTAGGTGCTAAGTGTTGAGCACAGGCCGGCCAGAGAGGACATATATAGATAATTAAATAAGTTCGCGAGGGTTCAGAAAACATCGATTCTGACTATATAACATGTTATAGAAACAAGCTTTATACACTGTTTTGATATCAGAGCCCCCTATGTGAGTTTTCTGACGAAAAATCTCCACTTTGTGCTGCATCATTGCAATACTTTCCTAAGAGCGTCGACTCTTCGCGAGCGGAATGAGCGGTGGGTGGGCGTACCTTGAGCTTGGTCATCCGCGTGGCGAGCTCCAGCAGGTCGCGCGTGGCGCACGCGTTGGTGCGCACGGCCGTGATGAGCGGGTCGTCGAAGCGCACGCTGGCCGCCAAGTGGAACACCACGGACACGCGCTCCGCCAGCACGCGCGCGTCCGCCTCCGCCAGCGCCAGGCCAGGCTGCGCCGTGTCGCCCTCCACCGCCTGCAGGCGTCCCAACGCCTCAGGTCGCTGCGCGCGCACCCGGTCAAACAGCTGCGCAACACCCACACAGCGCGCGTCAGCCAGTCGGAACCACCCGGCGCTGCTGCTGGCAGAGCATTTACTCTGGTCGGATAAAGCTCACACATTCTTTTTCTTTCTTGTATGTACGCAGGCACTAGTTAGAATTCAAAGTTTTCGATCCCTCAGACACTGTGCTAACTGCTGGAGTCCCGAAAACCCGAATTTTTTCTGACTTTTTTTCCAGCTTTTCTTTAAAACTGTATAACCTTAAGTACTGTCGAAAAATAATGAGTACATAACGTGGGAGAGTAGGTTTGATTAACTTTTATTCTGGTGTCATATTTTCATAAGTTGTTTGAAAAAGATTATAACTGAATAATTGGGGTTATATGCAAATTAATGTATGCGTAAAATGAGCACGTATATAAGTACAAAGTATGTCTAAAGTAAATGTACAATGTATGTTATAGATACATACAGTTATCTCATTTTACATTTTTCTGTTAAATAAAGGTAATAATACTAAAAATAATCTAATATGGTAACGATTTGAATTATAATTCAATATTTATACAAACAAATACTAAATATTTTTGCCTATGTTAATTGTAATCTATAGAAACATTTTAAATGAATATATTAAAATATCTCCTTCGATACATGTTATATTGGCGTAATACTACAGCACATTGTCATTAGATGAATTAACACACAACCTATTGCTAGATTGTTGCTAGAAGATAATTAGTAGATAATTTTCTAGACAGTAAATAATTACTAGAAGCATTATGAGTTCAGCTAATATTAAAAGCACGCCTTGTAAAGCTGTGCGCAATGACGGTGTCATTGCAATGATACACTTTTCTCACACAATTGTCTATCCAGTACTGTACAGATGTCTCCGAATAAACTCTACAAACGTGTAGGCATTAAGAGAGGCTAAAATATTTGCCAATAAACATTAACTGGGAAGCTTCATTCAAAGGAGTGAATGTGGTATTTACCCTACTTCTTAGGCAACCCCGTAGGTACAATGCTCTGTAGGGGCACGAAATTGATTTGAAAATGAAATTGATGACATGACTTCCTTGAAACGTGACCTGTGACATCTGAGCATAAAGATTGCATGATAATTAAAGGCATTTTTCGTTTCTGCAACTCGATATTTTTATATCCCAACCATATGTTCATTGGCCAAACTGATCATTTCGATCAGCCAATTAGAATTGCTATTAATACCAGAAAGTAGTAGAAGATTGTAATTAGTGTGTGGTGCTGACCGGACGTCGAGCAGCTTGTGCAGCGCGCTCCTGCACCGCGACCCCTTGCGGGGCGCAGCAGCACGTAGACGTGTGATGTCGGGGCAGTAGAACAGGAGCTGTCTCCCAGCAGCAGCGCCCCACGAAGCCCGAGCCGCCCGTCAGCAGCACGCTCTGCCCGCGGTAGAACTCGGCCACGTCCACGGCCAGCACGTCCCCCTCGGCCTCGCTGCCGCCTGCTCCGGCCCATCTGCGCACAAAACACAAACGCTCAGCAAACACTTGGCAAGTGACAACGCGGAAGCTTAGTGCTATGCTCTTCGAAGGGAAAGAACTTCATCGTAACATACCTGCACTCGAACACAAGCGAACCTGTGAAAGATGGCAAAGCTAAAATTAATTGATTGATGTTTCCGGGCACATCGACTTCTCTGGATATTTGTTCCGTTAGTGTAGTGAATAACTTTTGCTTGGAGATCGAGTTGTCCCTCTCCCGTTTGGCGTGTTTGGCGTTGTTTGGCGTATGTAGGCCTGAGGGATATTTTTCCTCCTACGGGCCCCGCGTCAGCCAGAACAAGTTTTATTGAGCTCCTCACTAACTTGTCAGGTGTGGTGGCGCAGTGTGTGACAGTCACGTGAGAGGATAGGACAAGGAAGAGGAAAGAAAAATCTCGCGAGATCTGTTTCATACAATATTGCTTTGAAATTCTCCTGCTATTAAACGGAGAAACCACGCAATTTTTATTAATTAATTAATTAATTATTTCATTAATTAATGAATTCATTAATGAATTCATTAATGAATTCATTAATTAATTAATTCATTCATTCATTCATTCATTAATTCATTCATTCATTAATTAATTCATTCATTCATTAATTAATTAATTCATTCATTAATTAATTCATTAATTAATTAATTCATTCATTAATTAATTCATTCATTAATTAATTAATTAATTCATTAATTAATTAATTAATTAATTAATTAATTAATTAATTAATTAATTAATTCATTAATTCATTAATTAATTAATTCATTAATTCATTAATTCATTAATTCATTAATTCATTAATTCATTCATTCATTCATTCATTCATTCATTCATTCATTCATTCATTCATTCATTCATTCATTCATTCATTTATTTATTTATTTATTTATTTATTTATTTATTTATTTCAAATCAATTCCTGGTGCAGGTTGTACGAGTTCTTTTATTAATTGTTTAAGACGTTTATTCTACATTACAAAGAATAGAACATTACACAGAAATAAGATATTCTCGTACGTTTTAATAATGACAAACATAAACTTCGCAGGTTCGATCCCCTGGCCGGCCATCCTGACCGCGGTTTTCGTGGTTTTCGGTCATAGAGGCAAATCCTGGGAAGGTTCAAAGAGTCCAAGATATCATATCATCCTATGACCTTATAATTCATAATTCAAGACTTAAAAAACTTGCTTACCTAAGGGATACAGTCGAAAAGCTGATCCCCATAATTACACACGATAATCGCTCTCCGGGATAGAATACGACTGGGGCTCGAAGGACAACGTGTAGCGTGGTCAGAAATTGATGAAACGTAAATAAATAATAATAATAATAATAATAATAATAATAATAATAATAATAATAATAACAACAACAACAACAACAACAACTTTGCAGCATGCTGACACTTGTTGAAAGCTTCAGCAACTCTGTTTGAATGGATCTAGGTTTGGGGAAGAAAGAAGAGAATACAGGGAATGAACCTCATTTGATGGAAGATTTAAGAATTGAAGAACTATTTAATGATGATGTATCTGGGTCTCCAGAAGCTCCTAGGACCTGCAGATGAGAAAATTAGAAAACAACTGGAAAGAAAGGTTCTCTTTGTGTTACGGAAATCTGTATGTCCTGTATTAATTCGAGAAATAAATTTACAGGAATTACCACCTGGGCTCTCTCGGAAGCATCATATATATTTGGGGTTGTCAAGTGGTCTGAGTTATCTTTGCAAGATTTCTATAGAATAATTAGAAAATTCTATAAAAATATCGGATGTATCATCCTCGAAGTTCCATCGAAAGGCTATATCTTTCAAGACACTATGGAGGACATGGACTGATAAGTCTTGAAGTTATGTGCCGCCAGCAACATTCCATGATGGCCATCTGTACAAAATCACGGCTATACACCTCTGACATTGCTCCAAGTTTTCCAAAACCTGAGGATCGAATTGAGCAGTGGAGATAAAAGGAACTCCATGGCAGATTTGTTACAGCGCTTCAAAATAACTGAATTGATATGAAGAGATCAACTGAATGGTTGAGAACCACTAGGCTTTTTGGCGAGACAAAGGATTTGTGCTGGTCATTCAAGATCAGGCAGTAACCACTAACATAATTACGGGCGATATATCATGAAAGAGAGCATCAGTGACAAGTGATGCCTGCGTAAGAAGGACACCGCATCTTTTCAACACATTTGAAGTGTATGTTCTCAGATGGCACAAACAGATTATTACCGTCATAATAGTATGGTTAAAATCATCCACCAAGCTCTTGCCAACAGATCTGACCTGATAAAGTAAAGCTTGCCTTATTACAAATATCTCCTGGAATAAGTTCTGACTAATGAGAGGACAAAATTCTTGAGGGATACTGTCAATGTTACTAACAAAACAATGGAAGCAAATAAGCTTGATGTTATCATGTTCGCAAAACTACTCGTAGAACAATAACAATAAAAATCGCAGTCCCATTATATCATAATTTGCTGTCAAGAATTGCAGAAAATAAAATACCAGCCACTCTCAATTGAACTGAAAACCTATACAAACTAAAATAGGTAGATATTGTATCCGTAGTAAATTTAACTAAGGGGCATGTTGCTGAAGATTGGAGGATTGTGAAAGAGAAACTCCATCTAAATGAATGGCCCTTCAGAGCCAAGCAGAAGGTGATGCTGATGGCAACCACCGATATTGTGCGTAAGGTTCTCTCTCCTAGTCATTGAAGAGGAACCTGAGTGCATTGGAGCAAGAACTTCTCACCATATGTGTTGACGTTCTATACTTGAATTACATTTGGAAATTGCGGACGAGCGTGAAATTTTGAAATTAATAATAAATAAAACGCAAAACGAAATAAAAATATTATCGTTCAAGGAAGCCAAGAATGCATTAGAAAAAATGAAGATATTTTATTCCTTACTATAATACAAAATGTCGTCTCAAACCGGGTAGTAATTTCGCTATGTTATGAGATTGTGTTTTCAAAACTGCTCTAAACTCTGTCACACTATTCTGAGCATTAGTATTTACCAACAAAAATACATCCGTTGATAAACATTCGTATTAAGTATTAAAAACTTCTTTTCCGATCCAATACCGTGCTGATGTTTGTCTATGTTTTCAACATTCAAGGTCACTGTCACTATCCAATTCATGAACGCCCTCACGATCACACATGTCTTCCAGAATATACTGAATGTTATAGACATGATTTCTTTCTCTGGACATTTAACACAAAATTTGGATTAGGTCAAATTATAACACAATTTTAGAACAACAGCAGGCGCCCAGCGTACTTTTTAAAAAAAAGTTTTCTTACGTCTACATAGACACAACGCGTCTGCAAACCTTATACGGGGCATTGAGCGCTTTGCACTTGGAGTAATCCTACATTACTAGTATGTCACGTCACGCCTCGTCATAGTTGTCAAGAGAACCGCCAGGTAGCTTATACGCGTACGCGCATTCAACCACGCGCTCCTGTGTCACTATCCAGCGGCCAGAATTGGGAAGGATAGGCACGACACTATACAAGTTTAAGATACTATCCACTTATCTGAAACACAGCATAAAAGAAACTGAATATCGCAAGTAAAACAAACAGTGGCTACAGGAATGCATCACTAAGATATCTGGAAGAAATATCAAGAACGAAGTCTTTGCTAATAATGAGTTTACAGCAAATAAAAAAAATCTATTGTCGTAAAATTTACGCAAGAGTGCCCACTGGAAGTTTAGAAAAATATAATTTTCTTCAATTCATTTGTACAGATTTATGTGAAACACGCATCTGAATAGTCACAACATATTCGCCCATCCCTAGGGAAATCTGCGCTTCTCACATTATTCATTAACGCAGATAGAGAGAGCAAAACAGCGTATCAATGCGTAAATCGTCCAATTTTTGGAACTTCTCTAATATCTTTGAGCTATTGGATGAATTCTTCATACGTCCATTCATTCTTACTACTTGTATAAATAGTACAAGGAGGACAATTAAACTCATTCATGTAAATTAATTATTTTGTTTGAGCCAATGGCTGTCCCACTGCGATAATGAGAACCCATTACTGCCATTACCTAATAAGCACATTTTTATCATATCTAGTCATAAAACGATTTTAGAATATTTAAAATTAGTCGCAATTAATATCAAATTAGCGTACCTGAGTGAGAACACTCGCATGATAATCCCCACCCTTTCCATTTCCTTATCCTTTTCATTAAGAAGGAAATTTGTTAATGAAACGTGTTTATTTGTTTACAAAATGTATAAATGTAACTTCGTGCTTACATAATATTAAACAAAAAATTATGCAATTGTGTTTGGGAACAAATTTCCAATAAACGTTTATTCAGTATTATAGAGATATGTTCTTCGAACAATTCACACTTCCTTAAAACATTGGAAGTTCCTTGACAGTTAGCTTCTCGCTTTCCTTGATGGTCCCAAAAATATTAGAAAAGGGTTTTACTCTTGATGTCAAGAAAAGTTTCCCATGCAAAAATACAGGATCGTTCAAGTACAAACCCAAAGTCAAGTAATATTATTTAACTTTCCTGGATTTGTTATGAGGAACAGAAGGGGTTTTGGAGGGCCAGCTTGCTCGGGTGCGAAAATTGAAAAATTATTTGTATACTAAAAACTATTGGACGCTCTTACGTACCTCAAGAAAAGCAATTTCGAACCAAAATATAATAAAACCAATAATTCCACCTTTGAGTGCCATTTGTTACCAACAGAAACAATTCTGTACTTTTAGACTTCACTTACATACATGGGAATGTTGCTCAAACGATGTTTACGTTTTAATTATCTAAGGGAACCGACACCTTAAGTTTAATATCAAACGGTGTATTATTTACAATATGAGTTTGTAGCTGGCCATTGATGAACAGACTTCCATATCCCGCCAACATTTAAATCGTGTGTCTGCATTGTGATCGTCGGCAGTTATCAAATGACTAGCTCTATTCTATCTATAATTTAAAATTTGGTTGCTTTTTTAAATTAATTCACGTAGGCTAACGTGTATTCATTTTTGTTAATCATTTATTTCAAGCTATTTTACTTTAATTAAACAAGTGTTCTTTGTGTTAGCTTTGCATTAGCACAAGTTTTCCTCTACTACCTCCGCGTACTCGTGTCAGAACTCTCGCATGTTAAACCCCACACTCTTCCCTGTTCTATTTCCATTCTAAGAAGGACAGTTGTTAACGAAACATATTTATTTGTTTAATAATGTAACTTCCATTGCACTCACGCAATATCAAATAAAAATTAAAAAACACTGCAAGTAATGTGGAAAATAAATTTTCACTAAAGGATCCAGTATTATCGAGAGATGTACTGGAACAATTCCCAACATTCTCTGAAATATATTGGAAATAATTATTCAATATTCTTTGATATATACATTTTCGCTAGTCACAAAAATATTAAAAATGCTGTTTACTCTTGAGAAAGCTACGTGACTGAACACGCTGACATTAAAGTTTCACCGAATCACTTCTGATTACGAAATACTGGTACAAGTAAAACACAAACCAAACCTAATACGACAAGTCTTCACTCTTTACTGTGCACCCACATCCCTCCACAGTTAAGTACACAGCACTAGTAGACCTTGGTAAATCGTTAAATTATGGTTTTTACTACACGTATGAGAAATAATTTTCATCGGTACCACGCAACAAGTAATAAGTATTTCTAGGCGTTGCGAGAGCAAATCTTCAATTAATAATTATGCAAATAAACCAGTCAGTCTGTGCTAACCATGGTGTACATAGAAATCACAAATAATATAAGATAGAGGAATCTATGCCTTATAAGAGTGACGTCACAAAGACGGCCACTGTTACCAAGGGTTGAAATCTAGGTGGCATATCTCATTCTGTAGATTACGGCGAGAAAACGTTTATTTGAAGCCTTCGGTCTCAAAATTTTAGTTTTTATGGCCCTAGAACGCTTAGGAGTTATTTAACTATATATCAGAGTGCTGCGGGTTGAATTCGACGCGAATATTTAGATGGGTTTTTAAAACAAATTCTTCATACTTTTGTAGTCAAAGTGCAATTCGTCACATCTCCGTAGAATTGCCTTTCATTAGAGAACTCATTTACAAAGATCGGTTTTGTATGGGAGCCGTAAAATGTTACTGAAATAATCTAGGAGTCGATTTGCTGAAGTACGTCCTTTCCAACAAATTTTAATTCTTCCAGAAATATACAGGTTCACAAGACCTTGTTTTCTGAGAGCACTTTCTAACATCATCCACACACTTTTCTGGTGCGAACGCGGTAACCGTCAACGTAAACATTTTTTGGCTGCGGCGATCAATTGGCTATAGTTATGACAAATGGTAGGTAGAAGCACATTTTTCTGCTTTTAATTATGGGTTGATTACAATACTTCACCGCTGATTCCCAGTACCCCGTGACCCCCTTTATCCCCGCTTCTCCAATGCATATATGGATCAGTACCTCCTACCTGTTCACGTCACACTTCATAAATTCTCATAAGCTTCCCACGCTACTACTGAGTGAAACAAATTGTGAGCAAAGCAGCCTATCACTGCTTGAATATGTGAAACGAAATCAGTTTTCTGCAATCATCATGAGTTACACTTCATCTTGACGTTCGACTTTATCACCATTCTTTGCAAGTTTTAAAGCGACAACTAATTTGTTACAAATCGAAATTAAACATATTTTACAGACGTCATGTGTTAGTTGGTTTAGCAATTTTTGAAAATTCAGATAAATCAACCAAAATGAGATGAAGACTAATTCTCAATCGTTCCTTGTTCTATATCTGGAAAAATTATGAAGAAGAAATTTGGAGGGGTTTTGAGAAAACGATTTTTTTATTGCACACTATAGATAGCAAGGGGCATCAACTGAGTTCACTGCAGTGAATTCTGACAGGGTGGCCCTAGGTTCGAGTCCTGATAATGGCGGAATTTTTAATGATTATACTGTCCCACATGGAGTACCAAAAATTATTGCCCTGCATCGACTCGGAAAGGACAGTAGTACAGCGTTTGGTCGCCATGTTGGCGAAACCATGTATCTATACATCACATCACGGGGAAGTACACGCCTCAAATGCCATAAATATGTGTAGATACTCCATCCCATGTAACTTGCTGAGTTCGCATCTCATGCAAGTTAATGAGAGTGAGCGCTTCATAGCATCCCAAGCATCCGCGAACGGGGAGAGGACTGGGGTTGCGCCTGGCTATGACAGATTACACAGAACTGCAGGACACACTCAAGAGGCAGAGGAGCCAGAGGAGGCTCAGGAGGCTGCAGAGCGATGAAGACGAGCGTTGAATTGTCAAGTTAGGCATTAGCATGGGCATTCACGAGCGGTAGAGGCAACCTTTGTAGGCTCTTCCACCCTGGTGTGATGGCACGGGGCTCCATATCCAATGGAGCCTGGTCACCGACAGTTCCTCATGGGTGTCGTGACTGTCGCACTGTACTCGCACTATGCCTTCGCCAGTGCAGGTAATGTCAATATGACCGGCATCATAGGTGGATCAGTCGATTGGGGCCCTCTCATCATGGCCGGTTGGCCGAACGTGACGTCACGCCGCCCCCAAGTGCGCTGCTCATCGAGAAAACAAATCGCTCACTTAGCTGATGGTGTGAATACCCGACAAATTTGCAGCGGTATGATCGAGTGCTTCAAATACAGCATTTGTTTTATTTTGAGTATAAAGAATTTTACTTACATATTGCAATACAACATATTTTTCTTAGTTATAAATGTGTTGTCAAGTAGAAGATAAAAAATCACGCCGAATCAGCGCCCTGCCGGTAAGGACAAGAAAAACGTTGGAACGGTGACACAATGTATCATATATTTGTTTTGATATGATCATTAATTTTGAAATGATCATTAGTTGAATTAAAATATTGATACCTGACAATATCTCTATTTATTTATCAAAAATATTTGTTTTCTTAGAATTTTGCGAATCATTTTCGGCTGTGTAGTTAAAGTTAATTAATTTGGAAGCTAAGGAAACACGACAACAAAAATTCGAATTGATTAGGATTATTATACCATGCAATAAATCAAATGTAGAAATTTTTTTTACTGTTGAAACAATTTTTACGAGTAAAGAAACACATTTGGGTGTTATGTTATAAAAGTTCTGAATAACCCAATCGAAACTTCTGTGCGAAAATTTAAAACAGAATGGTTTAGTCAGTGAATATATTTGGTTGTGCTACAGTGAATATTTTCAAAAGTGTTAAAACTTTTATATTTTCAAACCAATATTTAAAAAGTGTTTTATTAGTCTTCCTTAATTATTAATGCAAAATAGGGGATGTGAAAGACGATTATGATGGCCTATGAGAGTTTGAAATATCAAGAAATAATACCAAGAAGCCGTTCCTCCTCAAATTTTACTATTGATAGGTTTAAAGTGCAATGTCGTCTTTCAATGTCGTTCACAAGCATTCATTTTTTAGGCGCGGGGGCGAGGATTTTGCCGTAATTGCTTCCCCTCATATTCAATTCATGTCCCGCCATTGACTAGGTCAATTTATAGTACCCTATGCTTTCGATTTGAATACACGCTTTGACTCTGGGGTAAAGAAGGGAAGTCTTTTCAATCGTTCAGGAAGACGTCACAGTCATATACACAACGCAAGTCAATGGAGTATGTGATAATGTTTAATAAATTTCCGAAATATAAATCATGTCAACGTGAGAGATTTGTGAAATATTTGAAAAATAAAATAAAAGACCAAATTGGAATTTTCTTTTAAAAATACAAACTTTTGTAATTTTTGAAAATTCAGAGTAAACAATCAAAAGTCGAATATTTGCTATTTTTATAAGTCATGGCTTTTCAGTCTATTCTTACAAAAAAAAAATTAAAAACAGAGCCCATTGAGTAATTTTAGCGCTGTTATTGTACAGAACTCCGCAAAATTTAAAAAAAATATTTTCGAAAACGCAGTGCTTTGAGTTAGGCCAGATCGAGCAAGGAGTATTTATTTAGGAAAAAATCCCACTAATATTTTAGACGCTAGTGTAACTCACAAAAGGACGGACGTTGCGGACGGACAAATCGACGAACACAGTTTTGACCAGGAATCTCTAACCAGTAGGGTACTGCCCCAGCCGGGACAAGCTCTGAACTCCAGACCGGTCTCTCGGCATGTGTGGTAGTGTAGTACATGTTCGTGCCCGTGTGTGTAAGAAAGCGGCGAGGAGAGGACAAGGAAGATAAGGGAAGAGCGTGCGCTGTCCGTGGCCTGTTTGTTAGGGTACTGCTCCGGCACTCGCCTGTTGTAGGGCCGAGAAACCACGAAAAACTACCAGTCAGAGCATTCAGCAGCTAGGATTCTCCTCCAAATAGTGTGTGAATTACTAGCTGTCAAGCTACTATAGAAAAATCTGCCGCAGCCGGTACCGGGGGACTGGAACGAAGTACGTCGGTTCCAAGTGACAACAATTGATGCGGTAAGCCACCACTCTAGGTAATGATGGTGTTAAAAAGTGTAACATCTGTACTATATTTTTCATTTTTATCGGAAAAGTGTGAAGCGGAAGTGTAACAGAATGAGCGCTCAATTTTGTTCATTTCTATTTCTACGTCGCATTAGCGCAACTTACCATCAGCAAACACAAGGGGCGTATTCAGATGACTTCGGAGGAGTCGGAAGAACCAACGGTGCGCTGGGACCCCTCTGCAGGGCGTCGGTCAGAGATGTCGAATGCGTGGAAAAGGCTTCGCCCATCGCCGCCAGGTGCGTTTTCGGCTTCCTCCTCCAACGCAGCGGAGGGGGCGGGGGTTGGGGCGTGTGCTACGTGGGCGGTGAGGGGGTGGCGCGGTGTGTTCTCTGGTGGGGGTGGGGGCGGCGGGCGGCGGCGGCGGCAGGTGCGGCGCGGGGCGTTGGGCGCGGTGGCCACGGTGGGCGCGGGCTGGCAAGGAGACGTGTGACGGTGCGATGGGTAAGTCGGCGGCACAGAGCGACGAGGTGTGATTACAGAATGCGGCGCAACGTGGCGATACTAGTATCTCAGTGGAGAGGGTAGTGACGTGGTGTTAAGGATCCCATTGCTAATAATCAGTGACTACGTTACCCTCCCATTTTTAACCTGAATGGCACAGTGTGACCCCAACGTCCGGTTTTTACGCGTCTTGAATTTTCACGAGGCCGCGTGACAGTGCTTTGACCGCCCCTACTCCCAATTTGTCGCTCGTCTACGTTCCCGCTCAGGTGGCTTTTGTCTGGGCGAGCGCGCGTCGGTTCGTCGCCTTGGTTCAGGGTCGCGCAACGTCTGCACAATGCGAGCAACTACGAACCGAAGAAAAAAATCCGTTTATATCAGATTTACAGACTGATTGCGGCCATTGACACCACTGCTCCACACCTGCTCCAACTTAATTTTATGAATTTCACGACTTAGTGAAAGTACATAAAATAAGTCAATTTTTGACAATACTGAGTGCATTATTTATGGTGTTTGAAGAAATAATTTTTATTTCATGTGATATTGGTTGATTCAATATTCCATCTGTCCTTCGTCTATCATTAATGTATTCCTTCGTCGTTCTGGGAAGAAGTCCCTTTGTGTCTCCCACGGTGTGTGCAATAATCTTTCCGGCAGCAGCAGAGACAGAGCATGGTTACGAAAAGGAGTGCATTTGGAAGATCTTAAGTTATTGATATTATTTATACCAGGATAGTGAAAGTTTCGAAATGTAATAATTTTATTTCGTTACCATCGCCACTAGTAGCAGAAATAACAATAAAGATCATGAAATGAACTAGGGTAAAACTTTTCCAAACAATGGTACCAGTCGCAAAGTATTTACAGTGCGATCAGCGTAGTTTCGAAACTAATTTTTTTGTTTTGTGGGTGTATTTTGTTCAATTTCCGATAATTGCCTCTATTCCGAACTAAAACTAAAACTCGAATGCCCACTGAAAAAAAAGGCCAAATCCAAGAGTGGAGGGCGAATATACCTGACTCTGGCGTCACGCATCACGTTATGTAAGTAATTTGTGTATTTAATTAATTTTAAATTTAATATAAAATTAATGTATTTAATTTAATTTAATTTTAATAGACTTTTATTAAACTTGGTTTTAATTAATTTACACCAATTGATTAAATTTTATGGTATATTATGTTAGCGTTCTGAATGTTGGAAATTACATTTCCGCCATTTGATAGAGCTGCAATCTCTAATTTGCAGGGGCACGATACCCCTCTCGTTGACCAAGAAGAAGTGAATGTTGAATGAATGTGGATGAGATGATGTTCGATGGGATACGTGGGTGTATGAGAGCCAAACACAAGGTGAAGATATGATATTCGAACCCGCAGCCCCCGGCTCCAAGCTTCTGATCCTCGGACGTCTCATAAATCCGAACTATATTATTTTAATTGGGAGAAAATATTTTTCTATACTTCAAAATGTCGATATTTTTGAAAGTTCTTCTGTCTCTGGAATGCCAACTGACGAGTTGAGGTGGTATGCCTTCAATGTTATCGTATGTATGGGACTTCCTTCTTTCCACCCTTCTACTTTACTTCTCCACTCATCACGTAATACATTGATAAATAATAATAATTGAATTTAATTGTTTTGTGAATTATTACCCAATCATTTTATTCTCCACTTTCTCTAGTTACGTCAACGAACCGATTTTACTGATGCCAAAAAATATAGCCACTTTTCTAAAAAAATCAGTTAATAATTATCTTTGAAAACATCAGTCATATCGTACTTTATCGATTATAACATCGAAATGTGAATGTCTTCAAATGGGTTATCGGAGCCAGGGCTTGGAATCCCTCGATCAAGAGCTTGCAGTTTGTGTACAAGCATAGCGAAATATTCGATTCGCATTCGATATTATCAACTTTTTCCGTTTCATTAATTTACCTTGCGTGATACTACATGGATCAATTTCAATTTTTGAATTCGTTAGTAATGCTAGTTACATAAAGCTGCGCGAAAACTCGACGAAAATTGAGCAGAAAAACTTATTACAGGACCCTGGTAACGAAAAAATGGATAAATCCAGTTGCTAAAGTTCGGTGGAAAAATCCTATAACACGTGATGCAGCCAGAATTCGTATTGTATGGGTCCTTGATACCGAAATATAAATTGACGGCAAAACGTCTGTCTGTCTGTCTGTGTCTGTAACAACGCTAGCGACTAAACCGTTCAGTCAATTTTCTCCAAAATTTATGGTCCCCGACCGATTTGGCGGCCTCTTGAATTTGAAACCGATATTTTAATTTTGGGAGTATTTTACATGGTGCCTCTCGAACATTTTCAAAATTTTCAAAAAATAAAAATTGCCTATATTTCACACTAAATAACGCGAAAAATACAGAAGTTTTCGAATAATTGTTCATGACATTTTAAAATCTATCAATAAGGAGCATATTTTATTAACATTAAAATATCTATCTTTAATATTTAGTTGTAGGAACACGCCGAAAATCTTTGATTTTTTTTCAATTTTCGAAAAATCAGAGTTGTTAACCAAATGAGACCTACCCAGTTCTTTTAAATGCCCTGCAAACTGTCCATGGACAACATTTAATCATAATCGAGAGCGTCATTTTTTAAATTGATTGCGCCGTGTTTTCCTGATAACTTCCTCCACTTATGTGCATTTTCACCATATTTTGATTGATAGGAACACACACTTGTATTGTCTTTATATTCGGATGAAGGTGTGAAACGCTGACGGCTACGGGATGACGGACGAGTAGCTGGCTTGTTTGCAGTGCATCGAAACGTATGGTGAGTTGCACTATTTGTTGCTAAAGACTCTCGAATGCGTTGAGAATATGCGACGAGATGTTAATTGAATGGACTTATGGAGTTGTCGAAATTACATCCATGATCTTATCAGGGAGTTCGGCTCACTGTGAAAGATCGGCTTGTTGTTGTCATTCTAAAGGTGCTAGAATATTCTTAGGTAGACGTTGCGTCCAATTAGAAATTCGCCGTGAATATTCATGTTAGCGATTAAAGATTGTAAATGCCGAGGACATTGTGACGGACTGCGGTCTCCTAACACTTCGTCATGCTGCTGTTATTTGTTTTCCTTGGGCTGTAGATAAACGTCTAATAATTTCGAAATGCAATGTATAATGTTTATTTGTAGCTAGGGAATTGGTTAAACTACCTTCGACGGGTTGAGCCATGCGGAGTTCCAGTTTGGATAAGACATTAAAATATTTTGTGTTGTCTGAAGTGATCCTTCGTAACGGAAATTGTGTTTCGGCTTGTGCGATCAATAAAACTGGTCTCTTTTTCCAAAACGGAGGCAGCTTGATTATAGCGGTAGATATAGCATCTATGTTGCTATCCTGTTGTTTCTGGGCTAATTCGGTAGAATTATTTAATGCCACGGTGTTCAAATGCGACGTTGAGAATCACCAGATGAGTCGAGTGTTACCTTAATGTTCTATCCACTTCGCTTCTGATTAAGAATTCTTATTTCTTTAATGAAAGAAATTAAAGTGCCCTTTTTAACTTCTGATAAGCTTCTGATTTTTGGCATTTTGCCTGATTTTTGCCTTTTTCTGCCTTTTACTTTATTATTTTGTTCTTTTTCTCTCTTGGTAGAGATTTCGTTCATGCTGGACATATGTGTATACCTGCAAGTCTAGGCAAGACAAAAGCACGGTTGCATTTTGTCTTCTGGAAGCAGAGAGTGTGTTAAAATATATTTTTGATTCTTTTCCATTAATGCAGACAAACGTTAAACGCTCACAAAGAACCCCATTCTACTTTTGAAGTTTGCCTCGAATCCCTTTTGAAGACAACTGTGTGTATGAGGTACCTCCTTAGTGCAGGCGATTACACGAATGCGAGGAACGAAAAATATAATTCAGTTTCCTTGATGCCATTTCAAAGTTCAAAAGGGACAAAAATTACATTTCTAAAAAAGAGCATCGCGAATAAAATAAATTCGTCGCCGTTATACCGAATAGTCAGGTGAAATCAAAATTGCACGGACGGCTTGCACTGCGGGGTTTTTAGTGGACTGTAATGGAATATTTTGGCTGGTAACCCTTTGACGGCTCAGGTTTGGGCTGTAGCAACGGATAGCTCCAAAGAAAGTACACTTGATAACACAACATATTTATTCTTAACCACTCAAGTTACTGATTGCAATACACAATACACAGTTAATTTGGTTACACTTGATGTGGTATCTTGATCAGGCGTGAATCCCCGAGGGAGGATGAGGGAAATTTCGCTCCTCCCAAAATTTTTCAGTAACTAATCATTTTAACTTCTCACAAACCTTGCAAGTAACTAATGGTGTTAAAACAGCGCGTACTATCTCGCCCGTATTTTAACGCAAAATAACGCGAAAAGTACTTAAATATTCGAAAATGACGTCGATTTTCGTCGTATTTTGATTTTTTTTTAATTTTCAGAAATCAGGGTATTCAACCATCATGAGACCAACACCATTTTATTAAACATCCTTCAGACTATCTACCAACATTTTATCAAAAACTTTGAAGCAGATATTGAGAAAAAATTGAACAAAATTAAAAATTGCCTACATTTTACGCAAAATTACATGGCAATTACTCAAATGTTCGAAAAATTGTAAATAACCTTATATCAAAACCTATCTTAAAGAAATAGATTCTATTGAAGACAAATATCTATCTTTAATATTTTAGTTGTAGGAAGACTAAAATAATTTTGAACTTTTGAAATTTTCCAATAATTAGAGTTTTTAACGTACGTGAGACCTGCGCCACTTTCCTAAACGTCCTTTACAGAACCTAACCAAAAAATAATTATAAATAATGGAACCATTTTTTTGAAAATTTGAAAAATATTCCACGTGCTTCATGTGATGTGCCCTCAAAAATTAAAATATAGGTTTCAATTTCAAAGGGCTACGACATCAGCGAAGTAGATTGGAGAATATCAATTTTGGAGAACATCGTGTGAACAGTTTAGCCTCTAGCGTTGTTCACAGACGGCCAGACAGTTTTGCCATGGCCCTGGAATGGAAAAAGTGGATGAATCCAGTTTCTAAATATTGAGGGAAGGCAAAATATCTTACGGGATTTTTGTATTCGGAAAGCTAAAATTAATGACGTATAAGAAGTGAAATATAAGGAATTGCGCAAAGACACAAATTAAAATGAGTAATAGAGAATGCAAGGCCTCAAAAAATACAAATATTATATGGATTAAATAAAATTTGAACAATTGTTTTTTTCGAAAACGGAGCATATTAACAGCGGACATTGTTGATACCAGACACGCTAGATGCATGATTGCGGGGCAACAAGAGCGCATCAATTCAAAATAATACCAATCACACAAGTGAACTATTTAAGACTGATCGTAGATGAAAACAGGACAGAACTATATTAGCTTTTGTAGCGTGAAGATCAATGGCCGCCAGGGCGTGAAGTAAAACTATTTTGATTTTAGGTCTTGTGAGATAGATTAGGGAAATGTGGTCCACGAGTATCAGATAATAGGGAAGTAAAGGAACTATAATTTATTAGCAAGAAAAACAGTGATATTCGTGGAATATTCAGGTCGCAAATGGTAGCAAAACGTGAAAGCTAAATTCAGTGTGGTAATAAAAAGCGCTAAATTATTGAATTATGAAATAGTTGATCTCGTCACAAAGCTAAGTTTGCTGCAATAATCTTCGCAATGGATAGTTTTGACAATGAGTGGCAAAAATACTTTAATAAAAAGATTTTAGTAAGGCCAAGATATGTTTAATTTTAAGATAATATTAAGTTAGAAAAATAACTGTAATTTTTAATAGGGATTCGATGGCCATCAAAATAGGTAACAATAAGAAAAATGTAATGATATATTGTCAAATTGTAAAACCAATATAATATTGAAATAAATTAATTTAGCAGCTCACACTTAATTCCGTAACAAATTACAAGTTGTTTGATTGTTTTATTAAAAATAGTTAAAAGATATTTCCTAACAAAATTAAATCATCACCATGCGAATACTCGTCTGAGCGGTATTTTCGAGCCCACGAGATAAAGGCCAGTACCCTGAAATAAAGTAAGTATGTATACGCCCAAAACTTTAATAAAAATTAGAGCTAACCATTATATTAAATTGAAAGAAATCATAGGGGCAAAATATAGTGGAGTTATTTATAAGAGAGATGATATAAAATTATAAAATAATAATAATAATAATAATAATGAATAAATTATAATAAAGAGAAATTATGATTCATTACAATGGCATGTCCAGCGCGGGGCAAGAATATATTGAGATTAAAGACAATTTAGATGAACTTGAGAAGAACAAAATAATTAAAAAAGTTGATAGACCCACTGAAAGGTTGAATCCGTTGGTGATAATGGAAAAAATGGTGATATTCCTTTATGTTTAGATCCAAAATATTTAAATAAGACCATAAAACGTCAGCATTTCTAAATGCCTAAAATAGATGAAATTGCTAGTGAAGTAGGTGAAAGAGGATGCTATTCGATTTTTGACGTCAAAGATGATTATTTACAAGTAAGAAAAGAGCAAGTTTGTTCTGATTGTTGTATATTTAGCACTCCTTTTGGGCGTTATCAGTATAGTTGAAAGCCATTTAGAATTTATTCAGATCCCGGAGTTTTTCAGCAGATAAATTACGAAATGTTTGGTGATTTAGGAGCTAGTTCATATTTTGAATATTTAAAAGTATAAGGTAAAGATGAATCTGAGTATGACAAAAAATTGATAAAATTATAAAACAAAGCTCGTTAATACAATGTGAAATTCCATGAGAAAAAGATTCAGTTTAAATCAGATCCTGTCCAGTTCATGGGTGACATTATTAACAGGCCTAAGCCGGGAAAACAAAACTGAACTATTATCGATTTTAGGGATGGCAAAATGTTTATGTAATTTTATTAAGGCCCAAGTGGCCAACCTATGCTTGGCCTATCTGCCAACGACGCGGCGTCACCCGGACAGCCTAGAAGTCATGAACTCGAGCCGCGGAAGCCTATGTGTACATTTAATACACTAGCTGTCCTGCGATGGCTAGCATGTTTAACTGCTTTAAACTAATATATTCACAAATATTAACTTTCAATATGTACAATTTCAATGATTCGATGTTTCTTAATATTGATACATACACTATGATGATTTGTTTGCCTACAATATGCAACCCTGGTGTTACGTTTGGATTTTCAATAGGTGTAAGTAATCTCCCACCACCATTACCATTACCATTACCATTACCATTACCATTACCATTACCATTACCATTACCATTACCATTACCATTGCCATTGGGCATTAGCCAGTGCCATTTGCATTTGCTCTTGCCTTGCCATTGCCATTGCCATGCCATTGCCATTTTGTTGACCAATTGCCATTGCATTGCATTGCCATTGCAATTGCCATTGCCATTTGCCATTGCAGTTTGCCGTTTGCCATTGCCATTGCCATTGCCATTTGCATTTTGCCATTGCCATTTGCCTGCCATTGCCATTGCCATGCCATTGCCATTGCATTGCCATTGCCATTGCCATTGCATTGCATTGCCATAAACACTTGCCATTGCATTGCCATGCATTGCCATTGCCATTGCCATTGCATTGCCATT
>BOPP01000139.1:3125992-3159306 GCA_017312745.1 Gryllus bimaculatus
GTACTTACATTACCTTCCATTACTATTACCATTACATTACCATTACCATTCCCTTAAACTTACCTTCCCGTTTACATTACCATTACCATTTACCATTACGCAATTCCCATTACCTTACCATTCAGCCCATTACCGATTACCGATTACCCTTACTTACCATTACCTTGACCATTTACCATTACCATGTTACCATTTACCATTACCATTACCCATCTGACCTTACCATTACCATTACCATTACCATTTACGCATTACCCATTACCATTTACCATTAGCCAGTTACCATACCATTACCATTACATATGACATTACCCTTACCTTACGATTTTCATTACACATACCATTACCATTGCCATTCATTAACCTTGACCTTACCATTGACCATGTTACCTTACCATTAACATTACCGATTACCTTACCAGTTACCTTACATTCCATTACCATTACCCATTACGTGACCTTTACCATTACCATTACATTACGATTTACTTACCATTTCATTACCATTACCTTACCTGTTCCATTACCATTACCATTACCATTACCATTTACCCATTACCATTACCGTACCCTTACAATTACCATTTACCCATTACCCTTACCATTACCATTACCATTACCATCTACCATTACCCATTCCATTACCATTACATTCCATTACCCTCTCCATTTACCATTACCATTACCGATTTACAATTTACATTTACCATTACCATTCATTACCATTACACATTCCCATTACCTTACCATTACATTCCCATTACCATCCGATTACCATTTACCATTTAACGTTTACGATTAACCATTACCAATTACATTACATTACTTACCTTACCTTACCTTACCCTTTCATTCCATTACATTCCATTACCATTCCTTACATTCCATTACCTTACGATTACATTACATTTACCCTTACCAATTGACCATTACCTTACCTTCCGTATTACATTACCGTATTAACCTTACATTACCATTACCACTTACAATTACCATTACCATTTTACCATTACCATTACCATTTAACATTACCGATTACCATTACCATTACACTTCACCATTACATTACCATTACATTACCAGTTACCTTACCATTACCATTACCATTACCAGTTACCATTACATTACATTACCATTACCGATTACTTGACCATTCCTTACCATTACCATTACCATTTACATTACCATCCTATTTACAGTCCATTTCACCGATTTACCTATTACCATTACCATTACTCATTACTTTACATTACCATTACCATTTTTTACGCAGTCCATTACCATTATCCTTTAACGCATTACCAGTACCATTAACCATTACATTACCCATTTACATTACCATTACCATTACCATTTACCATTACCATTCACCATTTACCGATTCCATTACCATTACCATTACCATTACCATTTACCCATTTAACAGATTACCATTACATTTACCATTAGCCATTACCATTACCCATACCATGTTAACCCATACCCATTACCAAATTACCATTACCAGTTACCCATTTTACCCATTCCATTACATTACCATTTACCACTTGACCAAATTACATTGTCCATTACCTTTGACCATTACCATTACCATTACCAATTACCATTACCATTACATTACCACTTTTTCCATTTTACCTTACCATTACCTTACCATTTACCATTTTACCATTGCCATTGGGCATTAGCCAGTGCCATTTGCATTTGCTCTTGCCTTGCCATTGCCATTGCCATGCCATTGCCATTCATTGCTTGCCAATTGCCATTCGCATTGCATTGCCATTCAATTGCCATTGCCATTGCCATTGCCATTGCCAATTGCCATTGCCATTGCCATTGCCATTCTCATTATTGCCATTGCCATGTTGCCATTGCCATTGCCATTGCCATGATTCCATTGCCATTGCCATTGCCATTCCATGTGCCAATTGCCATTGCCATTGCCTCCATCATTGCATTACATGCCTGCCATTGCATTGCCATGCATTCTGCCATTGCATTCCATTATAGCCATTGCATTGCCATTATCTCTCTTTCTTGGGGTTGTGTGTGGGTAAATAAATAAATAAATAAACAAACAAATAAACAAAACAAACTTGTACTATCTTCAACAAATACGGATTGTCTACGTAGTGTATATCTTTTTATCGAAGTTGGATTTATAGGGAAAAATATCTTTTGGCTGTCATATATTTACCTCCTTAGACAGGCGAAAACTTAGACGAAACCTTTGCATCTGCGATCAATTCTAATGAACATATTATTGTAATGAGTGATTTTAATCATTACTTATTAAAAGTCTCTCCTTCTGCAGAGCATTTTACTAACTTTTTTCTCAGCATGTGCCTTGAAATTTTACTTCTAGCCCCAACACACCACTCAAAGAGCACAGAAACGTGGATCGATCATATTATAGTGTCTAATACAAACAAAGTTCAAAAACACTGACAATATCCAGTTCCTGGGATTTCAAAACAGGATCTAATTATCTTGTTTACATTCTGAAGTGCCCTAAATACTCACCTCACATAATCATATACAGCCATTTTCCAAAATTCGATAAGCAAGCATTTAATGCAGATGGGTTAACACTTCCATGGCACCTTGTACACGAAGAAGAATCACTGCACACTAAATGGCGATTTTCACTAACTTAATAACATAGCACTGTGACCGACATGGGCCTTTAAAAATTTCGCACATAACTCGTCCTCTTGCACCATAGTTAACTGATGAAATCCTAAACTTAATGAATGATCGTGATGCAGCGTATGGTATTTTCCGGAAAACTAAATGCGAACTACTTAAAAAACAGTATAAAATTAGTTGGCACACAAAAACTGACACGGGCGCCTAAGGCAGCTTTAGGCGTAACATTTGATCGAAGGATGCGCTGGTATTTACATGTCAGGCGAATTCGATCAAAATTACAGAAAAGAGTTTGACTCTTACAAACTCTTTGGAGGGCACCGATATTCTCCTTGGATCTTCGCTTGGCACTCTATAAAATGTGTTGTCGGTCTGTGGCCACCTACGCTGCGGCAACATGGTGGACCATAGCACAGAAGTACGAGGATACAATTGAGCTAGTACAGGAAAAAAGTCTACATCTCATAGCACGCCCTCCGTTATCGAAACGCTTGAAGGTACTGAGGAAAGAACTTGTCCTTGACTCAATGCTTAAGACGGCTTTCTTTTAACGAAGTCTAACAAGACTTTCAAACCTAAGAAGGTACGGCAACGGTGAAACAATTAGCTCGACACGGCCTTACAACAGGGAAAAGAAGACACTCTCCTCGGATATTCTGAAGGCGTGGTGCTACACAAAAGCCGATTTGGTTGTTGACTAAGGTCCTACGCGAACCCACCCCTGCCACTTACACATAGCAGTAAAATCCGAAATGCGTGCGATCTGCAACACTAAAATCACACCAATCTTCGGCTAAGCTCTCCCCCCCCCAAAAAAAACACCACCCAAGGTCACTGCCCTGAGGAAGTCGGCGATATATCAGACGAAACGTCGGCCACTCAGCCAACGACGCAGCGCCGCCCGGTCAGCAAAGAAGCCATGAGCTCGAGCCTCGGTCGATTACAATAAGCGATCTCCGCTTCTTTGCGCGAAGCAGCTAATTTCTCCGAGTGTCCGCAATGCAAAACGTTGCCTGCGCTCGCTCGCCTGCGGCGTCTGGAAGGTGGTGCGCTCTCACGGCTTCCTTTGAAAGCAGTTCAAGGAGGTTCTTTGGACAAATTATTTTTTCTCCCTGTAATGCAGTTGGCAGTTTTTGATCACGAGCTCGCGGAGTTTAAAATGTAAGAATTTTATCCCAAAGTATGGCAATAATTGTATGTATTCGTTATTAGGTGCCAACTTCGAATTAATTTACCGCCTATGTGTAAACAACCTACTTCAGGCTTGAACTGTTATCGGGTAAGGATGTGTCATTCGCTTCACACCTCTCTGCATTATTACTAAGAGCAACTCTCATGTTTCGTGCAGTGTCACTATTTACCACCAGGAACCAGGGTGAAAAATAAGGGTAGACAAGGTAGAATTATATTATTTATTAATGTGAGGGATGTAGAATACAAAACCATCGTTCTAAATATTTCTGCTAACTCATTTTATAAATTTTTTTTTTTAAGAAAAAAGATATGGGCATTCCTGTTTCAATTGTGACATTGTGATGTCGTTGATTTTCTTTTTCGGATGTGCCAGCATCATTCCGCAAACAACAGAATGTGGAGCTTGGATAAAATTGTCCAGGATATCCAATATATCATGGCATAAAACAGAGTCTTCAGGATCAGATGAATTAAATGTTTCCTGAGCAAAGATAATGAAATTAGTAGTTACAGCTGCAGTAGATATTCGCGTAAGCATTAATCGCGCAACTTTTCTTGAACGATGATTTTACATCTTCTGGCACAATAAACAGTTGAAGGCAAAATCTTACAGCGAGTACTAATGACAACATTCCAAAGACTGGCGCAAAAACCATTCATTCCACTGGCGCGAAAACTATTTTCTTTTGAAGGCGAGAACGTATGCCCGTGATTTTCTCCAAAAGATTTAAAGCAATGACAGAAGGAGATGAAGATCTATCACAAGAGAAACCTCAAATCCTGAGAAAGTTAGAACGCAAATTGTTGAGAAAGGTCAGAAGGCATGACTTATTCTCCAGAGATTGGCATTGCTTCATATACTCTTCTGGCAGATTTCGTTACTAATTCTCCCATTCTCCTCTTTCTTCAATCCATTGTTCAAGAAAAGTTGCCCGAGTAATACTACTTCATAAATGTTAAACGTAGTAATATTGTTCAGTTTTTGCTTTTTCGTTTTGCTAATGTAAAAAGAGAAAGTATTGTAATCGTGCGCCGGAAAACTGCGATTTTTCAACCCAAAAACTCTTTTTGCCGGGCCCCGGTAACAAAAAAGTGGATGTATCCAGTTGCTAAATATAGAAAAGTAGTGGTGTTAAAACAGCACGTACTTTCTTGCCTGAGATAAAGATTATGTAATACTATTTTTACCACTATTTCTCTACAAATTAGCACATCTCAGTGTACTTTCAAGCAATAGATTTTTTATTCAAAACTTTAAATGAAAATATATTTCTAGTACTGAATGCATTCTGTAAGGTATGCAGTGTATTCGCGAATGTATCGGATGACCTTACAATATTCAACGTAAGCAATATACGAGAAAGTAAAATAATTAAAAGTTAAATAATACGATACTGATGATGTTGGCAAACAAAGGCAAATAGATCGAAAAATATGTAATCGTAATTGTTAAACACTATGGTTTTGCAATATTCTACAAATACATAAAAGTATTAGTTTACTATATTACCACGAAAGAAAGGCAGCCGTCATTATCGCCTTCTGTTATAAGTGCGTCTTTACAACTATGAGTTACAAGTAACAATGACCGCTAATACGTAGGTGATAATATGGGAGTTTTTCTTTATTTATTTCATGTTCGGCAGTCCTTTCAAGAGCTTGAATTCAATTTTATTTATATTCACAATAAGGTTTTGGCACCATCGCTAAATGCTAACTCATTTACACTATCACTAATATTAGTAGTTTAAAATTGTTGTTCAATTTTAGAGAATTTAGATTTTAATTAAATTATTTCTCTGGGTATCAATAATAAAGCTGGATGCATTTTATATTTAGGAAATTTGAATTTAATTCTTCTAGGGACCACAACATTACGATCTAAATTAAATTTTCGAGTAACAGGATAAAACTTAATTAAGGGAAGAGAAAAATTTTTGAGATTTTTCGTTATATAATTTTTAAAGAAATCTACATGTAATTCTCTATGAATTTGGTATAAACCAAAGGGCTTGGAGTATCCACCTAAGACATTTATTGCCTTATTCGCCTAAGCATAACTAGTAATTTCTTTACTTTCATTAATGAAGCGCAGTAAATTGGCGACTTGTTTGTCGCAAAATACAAAAAAATTATATTTTCCAAAAATTCAACATTGATTTATTTAAAGATCTTTTTTTGAAGAACACATTTCATTCAGAAAAAATCTAATTCAGTCAAACCTCAAATGGAATGTTCATAAACGTTAAATTAAGTTCATTATGTTACGCATTCAGAATTCATTCAAATTACAAATTTCAATATACAATTAGAGACTATACCCATCAAAAAGAAAAATAATGTTTATTTTAACAAAACAGTGATATATAAAGAATTAGTTTACATTTGTATTGTATATATATATATATTTTAAAAGACCTAATATGCTTGTAACAAGTAATGTACTTCAGCTTCCGGGTCAATGATCCCCATCTCGAAGTGAAATTAGAAGACGGCAAATAATTGCGAGTTTTTTGAGATAAAGCGGTAACAAGAGTTATTACGCAGTTACAGACAAGTAATTCCGTACGATAACATAATTTGGCCGCATAACTATTTTAGTGAATAGTCGCTCATTCTAATCTAGGAGCACACGATCTATGTTTTAATTGCACGAAAGCCTGATTCGCAAGGAACACGTGCTCCAGAAGAGTGGCAGTGGTCGTACGACGACGAGGACGATTGGACGAGGTCGAAGAGCGGAAGACGATGCTGCAGCGTTCCGAAGGCGACGCGAGAGAATTCGTGATGGCTTGGGGTCGGCCCCTGACCTCACGCACTGAAACTTTTTGAGAAGACGACGGCGCGAGCGCGGGCGCCTTTGCGATCCCGACATCTGGCGCACGACGACAACGAACGCTGAGTTTAAAACCCTTGAATAATGGAAGAGAAATGGTAAAGGTAGTTTTAGATCGCCCAAATTTAGAACAAAAACTGGGAGGGCAAGGATTTCTAAGCGTATCGTCTGGTTAAATACACGTCCCAATTTCAAACGTGAGAACCAAGAGAAAAAAGAATCATTGTCAATTTGAATAATCCGTAATGTGTAATGAACTCTGTTAATTATAACTAGATTTTTTGGAAGGGAATTTCTCTCATGTTGAACAAAGGGGATATTTTGTAGGTAATCTATTTGTGTGAAGGGGTCTTTCGAAAATTTAAAATAAGAGTTGTCCATTAAGCGAATTTGCTTGGGATTTCAAATAGCCCTAATATAATTTATAAATAGCAATCAGCTCAAAAAGGTGCTAAAGTAATCGATCGATAAAACTTAGATGTTATCTTCTTCCCTTTATGATATTGAGAATTAAATAAATCCAGTATTTTACCAGAATTCATACCGTTTTACCTTCATATGAGATAATGAACAAGAGTTTCTCCCTCCCAAAAAAAGTGCGCCTTCCACGTTCTACTAAAATAAATATTGGTATATGGCGACTACTTACACCTGTGTATATATATATATATATATATATATATATATATATATATATATATATTGTGACGAACGCATGTGTGTAGGTTCACCACACACGCCCACACGTCAAAAGAACACCAATAAAAGGACGTGCAAGCGCAGCGCGGTTCGAAATGGGCGCGCCCTCCGCCGATAAGACGATTGCCTGCTGTGACCGCTAGGTAGCGCATGAAATGCAGCAACTCAGCTGGAGGAGGGGTAGACGTCGTGCCACCCCTACAATGGAGGGCGGGTGCATATATACGCGGACCCGCAAACGGGAGCCCTCTTTTGCCACCGCTCGCCGAGAAAGCAGCTGTTCGTTATCATTAGCTTAGATATTGTTCGCCGCTGCAACGATTACTAGGTAGAAGTATTCGGCGTCGAACAGACGTTCTAGTCAGCCGCGAGATAGTGCAGTTAGTACCCGTTGTGAGGGAAGCAGTGAAAACTCTGGTTTAGTAAAGTAGAAGTAGCAACGAGCGAGAAACTTGCACGAGTGTTCGGTAAAGTGCAAGAGACATTTCGCAACGTGGGCGTGGTAAGAGGCGCCGGGAGCAGACGAGGAAGAGGATGCCGAGGATCCAGGCGCACGACGAAGAAGACGGAACTGGGCGTACGACGAGGAAGAAGAGCGGAAGAGAACGCGAGGAGGCAGCGCAGACGGCAGAGGCGAATCTCGTCTCTTGACGACGCAGAAGCTGGGACCGTGCGGCGTCGACGCAGAGGCCAGCGCACGACCCCCATGCCAAAAGTGGGAAGTCCAAGAGTTAACGGTTCGGGCGCGAGAAGTAGGTCAAGTTCTCGTCGGCAGGGGAAAATTAGTACAGGAAAGTGTGAAGGAATTGAGGACACGGGTGGCAACAAATTGCAGTATCATAGTAAGAACCATTTTGACGCACTATTGCCTGCATAAAATATTGTACATAGGACATTTATTATTTTGTTATTTTCAGCCACAGTTAAATTGTAAATGAGAGTGGTGGACCTGCACACATTTTTTTGTTTGAATGTGATATTTTGAAGGAGGATATTGTAAATTTTGGTTTCGTGTGCAATGTAAAAATAATAGCATAATTTAGATATATTTAGTTTCCAAGGGAATTCCCAGAGGAGATTAGGGCAATCATTTAAGAGTCTCAATTTTATGGTGCAAATTATGTGTTTATTATTCATTTGTGTGTGAGTTGTGAAGACGAAGCGGGTTTTTGAAGCAATTAAACCCTGTTTAACTGTTTGTGTGTTTATTTGGATGGGCTCTCAACTCCCCAGAAGATCCCACTGCCCTGTGATTTATTTCAACTCGCAAGAGCAGATATCTGTGGACCGCCCCAACAGACAACAATTTGGGTAGATATACATTGTTTAAAGTAAGGGCGGGGTTCGTTAGAATACATAGTCAGTCATTTTGCCACATAGTCAACTACTGTTACAAAATGTAAATTACAGTTTATTGTGATATGTGCTCGTGTTGTGAAAAGTTCTTGGAATAATGATTGTATTTTATCTGGTAATGAGGTCACAATGTCCTCCTAAACGTGGTAAAGAGGTGTAAATGTCAATAAAAATGGTCTGTTTTAAATTATAAATGAAAGGTAAAATATTGTTTTTTATTCACAAGTGAAACTTTAATTTCCTTCCGTCATATTTGACGAGTTACTTCTCGTTTTACCACCTGACCTCCAGTCAGAGACGGATTAACAAATTTGCCATCTGTAGGCACGCGAAAAATTGCAGATTTCTTTATTTAACCCAGGGGAAAAGTGACATATAATAAGTATAATTTATTTTTGAAGCTTGGATCGAAATACCTTTAAAATTAATTATGATTTAAACAATGATTTAAAAGTGTTCAAATGTTTCTATGAGAAATTAATTAATTTTTAAATCATATATTTTGATGTACATAAATAACACAACTTCATTATGGTTTTTTTGCCGTTAAGCATATTTATTATTCTACCGTTATTCTATCTTTAATTCTCCAAATCACATACATGCATACATTTAACACTAGAAAATGTGAATGAAATAAGACCTTCAAATCAATTATCAAAATTACACGTTTATAAATATGTGTAATATCTAGAATTTATAATATGAATAATTAAATTTCCCGCCAGATCTGGGAGAAACACACCGGATCTAGCAATATTGGCTATATTAGAGAATTATAAATTCTAACAATTCGGATAAAACTGACTGGCCCCTATAAAAAAAGACATTTTCTGTAATTGTAATTAAATATTAATTGTGTGACTTCTGAAAATATAAAATGGCTCGTTTGACTTTTCAGAAGTCAGATATTAGATGGGTATCATCAGTCTGTTAATAAATTAATTTTGGAGTAGTTATTAAATTTGTTCAAAAACGTATGAAATGCAAATTTTAAAAAAGAAAAAAATCGGACGTTAAGAAAAGAGGCTCCAATTTTACTCCATACTCATTGCCGCCTCTTCAATATTGCTGTCATAGGCATGGGCCTCCTGTGCCCATGCGTAAATCCGTTCCTGCCTTAAGTGTGGGAGACCTGGGAGAAATCTGCCTGTTCGTGTTTTGAGGATACTCAGCTACTAATGGCGCAATCATTGATACGAGCCTAGGTGGAGCACGAGGCGGGAGCGGTAGTTACCATTATTCATTTCAATTATTCATTCATATATTTCATTATCCAATTCGTTATCATCCCTTTCATGATAATCTGATTCATTCGTTCAGTAATTGATTTCATTCATGCTTTCAGAACATACCTCTTATAAGCGCGAATGGCTTGCGGGAGATTGCTGTCGGGTTCCTTCATAAGGTAGCGGCGCGTGCCGCGCAGCCCGTTCCTGAGGAACTCCTCAGGTACAATTTTCTCGAATCGGTAGCCGAATCCCTCGCGGTCCTCTGGCTGTATCCGCTTTTCCAGATCCATGAAACGATCGTTCAAGAAGTCCCAGTCTTGCAGGACGAAAAACGAAATCGCCATGTTGGCCGAGTAGATTCGGCGCTGCAGGCGAATCAACCTGAGACATAGTGAGCACCGTCACTGCGATAGTGGGAAGACATGCCCTAAGATTAGAAAATGATGCCTGGACTGTATCTTATGACGAACCTCAGGCGGTTGATAAAACGACCAATAGCTCCGACCCTAGAGTTAGCAACCCTTCCAACATCTCTTGGATATTGGAACAATACACTACCACCAAGACCGATAAAGTCCAGAGGACTGCTACAAGATACACAGTAGTATCAAGTAGTTCAAAGAGAGAAGGTTTTGCAGTTGGAAAATGACATCAACGCAATTTACATTTATACTTCTAATTTTTTTTTCAAAATTTCGAAATTGTATTTTTTAAAATGTATTCGGTCAGTTATATTTACAGTACGGACGTTTTGTACATTATTTTTTTGTGCAAGTGAAATTTCTTTAAATGCTTTATAATAAAATTTATTGAAAAATAAATATTTTTGTGTAAAAATGAGCTGAAAAATGCGCATTTTCAGAAAAGCTGAAATGTCATTTTGTAAAAAACGGATTCAAATTTAGAACAAAAACTGCGTATAATATTATTTAAATTATTATGTAAATCATACGTATTTCGGTTCCACCGTTAGGTAACAAAAAACATTCACAATATTAAAAATGCCCTTTAGGTGGCAATACATGGCAGCTGGGAAGAGGGTGCCGGAAAACCGAAATGTTAGTCTCAAGTAAAGAGATTAGAAAACTAACTGGTACGATCGAGTCTGTGCCACAATGAGTTTATTTGTATTCTCATTCCTCATTACCCCTCCCATCCTAGATCCATCTACAAACCAACGCAAACAGGTTAGAAAGCGCAAAGAAATAAAGACTCGTAGCCCTCTAAAGCTAGCATCGCCAAAAAACAATTTATACCAAACGATATCGGTAATTTTAGGCTAATTGTATGCTCTATTCTGATTTTAAATTCTTTGGATTTTCCAGAATCGTTGGAACTGCTAGCTTTAGACTAAAGCTAGCAACGCCCACCTAGAAAATTCATCTAAAAATCAATTCAAAAATATTAAACCACGCCCAAAATTTAAGGCAAATTTGAGGCTTTAGGAAAATATTACTCCGGCATTTTATTCCTAAAATAAGGACAGTACAAAAAGAAAGAATTAACATTGTTTCTTATAGACAAATAAAAACAAAAATCCTTAGAAAAATTCTAAAACCTTACCTAAAATTTAAGGCTAATTTGAGACTCTAAGAAACAAATTATTCCTGCATTTTTATTCCAAAAATCAGTGCTTTACAAAGAGAATAGATTAACATTGGTTCTTTGAGACAAATAAACACTAAAAAAAAGGCGTCTGAAATCCTACCCAAAATTTAAGACTAATTTGAGGCCCTTGGGAAAAAACGTATTCTTGCATTTTTATTTCAAAAATCAGGACTGAACAAAGAGAAACAAATAACACGGTTCTTATGTTGGAATAAATACCAATAGCAAACTAGTGTGGCTACAGAATTGCACAGACTTTCCCTATTAGTTTTCTATTTCCTTTGCTCTCGGCTAACTACTCGTATTCGGACTTGTCACATACCCTTGCCAGCTGCCATCTATCGCCAATCAAAATACATTTTGTTTTAAATTTTCTTAATTTTTCTGTTTTCTAATAGTATAAAGGAAATATTATTTTAAGAATATTAAAGAACAGTAGCACCTTGTCCTAAATGGCTATTTTCGTCGAAAAATTTGGTGCGGTTTTTAAGAAAATGGTGCCTAAGCGCTACTGTAAATTCGAAACTTGAAGCTCTTTTTGACATTCGTGAGTTTTCGAAAAAGTTCGTTAAAAACATTTAAAGCACTTTAGCTCGCAAGTAAATTGTGTTTACAAACTTCTGGAAATGTGCATATTAACGGCGTGAGACACTATTTAAAAAAATACATTTGTGTAACTTTTGAAAAACAAAAACAAAAAATACCTAAAAATGAACAATACAATATTAAAGAGTGACATTAGCATTATCCGTTTTAAAAGTTAAAAGAAAAAATTTGAATATAAATAAATATAAATTCAATAAAATTAATTTTAATTTTTAATTTAAATTTAATAAAAAATGTATAGCATTAATGGAAAAACATTTGATGAACAAATTTAATTTGAAGGCAAAATCTTTTATCTTCAATTTTATAGTTGTAGGAAGACGCCCAAAAAGACTGAGAGGCTGCTCTTGATTATTTTCTCTTTCTATTGTCAGTTAACAAGTGATGAATTATGGCTTCCAAAGCCTTCATTATCCTTTGTGAGTAAATTTCTTGGCTTGATTCATTTCGCAATTCTTGCTCACAGGGCGAGTACTAGCTTCCGAAATTCTAGCTGCAGAGTGAGCTGTATAATTAAACTTTGTAATAAATCAATTGGAGAGACAACTATTGAGACAACTAGAAATTTATGTTAACTGCTTCTTTTAATAGTACTTCTAGCACTGTTTAATGGATGAAGATTAGAAAAATAAATTTTTCCTCGAGCTCCAAATTTGCGTTAAATTTTTACTAGGATTACATATTTTTCTGAGGTTTACTGACTTTTCTGTTTACACGCCTTCAACAGCATGTGTTAATTCATTCTCTTTGTACAGCAGTGCTTCTTGGAATAAAAATGTGGAAATATTTTGCCCTCTAGAGCCTCAAATGTGCCTTATATTTCGCGTATGGTTTCATATTTTTCTGAGGTTTTTTTGTACTCACCTATAAGAACGTTTGATTCTCTTTGTGCAGCCTTTCTTTTTGGAATAAAAATGCAAGAATATTTTTCCCTCTAGAGCCTCAATTAGCCTTAAATTTTGGATAAGGTTACAGAATTTTTCCAATTTTTTTTATTTTGAAGTTTGTTAGCCCATAAGAACCAACGTTAATTGTTTTACTTTGCACAGCCCTGATTTTTTATGATAAAAATTAGGGAATCATCTGTATATTTAGTTCTTTCATTAAAGTTTTGTACATTTTTTACAAAATGTATTAGTTTTCGCGCAATATTGCGTACATTGTGTACAATATTAAAAAATAAAAAAAACACAAGACTTTCTCAAAAACGGCACCAAAGTTTTTCTTTAATATTTTGGTAGTGGAAGTGCTAAATGTTCTCTATAAGATGACATAAACGCCAATTTGCTCAATTTTTTGTTTTTACAAAAACTACAAAAATGTAATTTTTTAACCAGTCTCACATCGTTAATATTTACATCAGCTGCAATTTTGCCACATTATTTCATTTATGAGTACACTGCTTTAAATTGAGTCTTATAAATTTTCTCGGAAACTGAAAAGTTTTCTGTAAAATCGAGCTTAAAATTCCACATTTTCATAAACACTCAAACGCCATTTTCTCAAAAACGGTTCTAAATTTGTTTCAAACTATCCCTACGAATAGTGCTAATTGCACTATTTAAGATGACTTAACATTCATTTTCCTGAATTCTTTGTATTTTGACAAAACAAATTAATTATATTAATTTATTTAATTTTTAAACAAATTTATTTTTTAAAATATCTCTCAAGTCGTTAATTTCCTACAAAGTGTATACATTATTACATTTTTGAATCGAATAAGTTTAATAAAGACTTCCAATAAGTTTTTCGAAATCTCAATAGTTTTCTGTGAAAAAGAGCTTCAAATTTCGCAATTACAGTAACACGTAAACGCCGGTTTTGTAAAAACGGCTCTAAATTTTTAAAAAAAATCTTATGACGAGATTTTACTCTTTTATAGTACTCTTAAAGTAGTTTTTCAGTTCCGCCATTACGAAACCGAACAATTTGGGCGGCGATAGATGTCAGCAGGCAAGAGGATGAAGCACTACCGAAAAGCTAGCCTTGGCCATCAATATTAGGAAACTAGTACTCTAAAGTCTGTCTGATTCTGTATGACAACTATTTCTTCAAAGTTTTACAGTACAGCTTAGCTAGAATTGAAATGCGACGTTGATCATATTATAGAAGAGTAAAATCTGGTCATTTATACAAATTTTTGTTTTTAAGTTTAGAGCCTTTGGAGGTCACCAAGTTGAGCGTTCTGGAACATACTCAAAAGTTTGAGCTCAATTCCATAGATTTTGAGTTGTCGAGAAATATTATTGGTTGAAGAGTTACATCTATTGTTCGCTCTAAAACAAAATTTCAAAATGAATGACTATTTAATATTAAGATGTTCCTGCCATCATATGTATATATTTTTGAAGATTACTTTTTCCTCTGTGAATTAAGGTTTTTGATTCCATTAAATTAAAAATGTATTTTAACCATCCCATAAATATTCTTGTCACCCCGTCCTGATGCATATTCAATATTGTAGAGAAATGGAGAGGGTGCGGAGGATCGTACGACTTCTTCCCGCGGTCCCTTTTCCTTAACCCCCCACTTCTCAGCTAACCCGCTTTCAAATTGATTGACTTATTAGTTACTCTTCCGTGCGCGGCAAAGGGTGAGGTAAGTTGTCCCATAAGTGAAGTACTTGTTTTTATCTCCTACCCGTCGGCTTGCGGGGTTTTCCCAAACCAGGTATCTCCCACTAGCGGGGCATCCCCAAGCCGGGACAAGCTCTAAGTTACCGTCTGGTCTCCCAGTGTGTGTGGTAATGTACTGCATGTAAGTGTAAGTGTGTGTTCGAAAGGGGTGAGTATAGGACAAGGAGGAGGGAGAAAAGATCTGGCCCGTTTGGAAGAGTACTGCTCCGTCATTCGCCTGGCGTTAATTGGAGAAACCGCAGAAGAATACCAATCAGACCCGCTGGTTTTTAGAATTATCCTCCCGACAGTTGCTGAATTATATCCAGCTATATTAGACCGATCAAGTGTCGAAAATCCTGCTCTTCGTCGGGACTGGAACCCCTAGGATCTTCCTGTCGGAGGCACTGCAGTGACTTGTTGATGCTCCGAGTCACCTTAGTCGGTTATCCCTTTCAGTTTTAGTTACCTGAGAAGGCATGGCCGTTTCGTTCATGCGGAGTTTCGGAGGAAATACATATTAAAAATTTTTTATTAAGAAGTAGCGCAAACGTGTTCTCCAGAGAAAACCTCGGACATAGCTGAACGTGCAGAATATTCGAAATTGTGTAGGTGAAGTCATAGGAATAAGAAAGTGCTTGTGAGGGGAAGTCTTAGTTCTGTTTTCCACAAACTTTCAGGCGAGGAAGCCTGACGACGGTGGTGGCAAAGGCTGTGCGGGCGACGGCGCCAGGTCCGTCCGTGAGTAGGGTATGCTCACACAGGCCGACGCTTGCATCCGGCGCTGATAATTTACCAGTGCTGCACTCACATGGGTTTGCGACCGGCGGCGGAGAGCAGAGCGTCGACGATCACCGCTGGCACCAGATGGAAGAAGAAGAACTGCACGAGGAAGAGCAGGCGGTTTCTCGTAAGATTGCAGCACGGGTGGTACAGGGTGTTCGAGAAGGGCATCTCGGCGCAGGCCTCGTGAGCGATCTCGTTGAGGTGGCCCTGGGTGATGCGATGCATGTCCCCCTGCGCAGCCTGGTAGACGAGCGGCGGCCCCAGCCTGCGCAGCCACACACCGCACACCCTTCACTCAGGACCAGGGTCGTCGCGCACTGGTTTGCTGCCCTGGTGCAAATACATGGTGATGATTTGAAAAGGAAAACTATAACTACATTATTTTAATAGTGAAAAATTAATTTTTTAAAATATTATTTACCAACGTGTTATTATACTAGATTAATTAAATAATAAATAATAGCTATGCTCAATATAAAATAAGGCACGAATTTTCAAACTCGCAAAGTTCTTTATGATACTTTTTAAAATATATTGTTGCAGATTTCACATTGTATTGGCATCATACACTTAGCGCTTGCTATCAAATGCCAGATTCAAATTATACAAAATATATTATTCTATCCCCTCATCTTTATCCTATTATCTTTATGCTTTCCTTGTGTGGGGAAACGCAGCTCCGTTTTGTATCCAGCAAGATACAAAACATACAAATGTTGCAAAATAAAGCCCTTAGGGAGGCAATTAAATCTCCGTAGTTTAAACCTTATAATCAAATTCATGGAGAATGCCAAATCGAAGCCATTGAAAATCATATAAAAAGTAGGAAATAATTTCTATTCTTCCTTATCCTTATTTCATCCCACTCATAAATTTCATCTAGGCGCAGCAGCACACATTCCGTTGAATGAAATCCAAACTTTCCAAAGATATGCTTAAATCCCCTAAAGTATAAAAACCTATAGAATCTTTCTATGTTCCGTCCCTAATGCCTGAGAGAACAACTCCAACAGTTTATCCTCCAAAATCAAAATTAAAATTCAATATCTAATACAAAACTAATGCAATGAGCCACAGTAACTTAAATCTCAAAATGTAAAAGAATGGGCCATTTGTAAAAAATTCAGAAGTAAGACAGAAATCTCTCGAAGAACCTCAGGTCGAACGAGAGGAAATACATTTTAAAAAAAATCATTGCCAGGTCTGTTAATATTTCTTGTGACGTGGCTGATCGTAGGATGTTTTTAGACTAACAATGTTTAATGTTGAAAGTGATCTTTCTCGGTGGCTATTGAAACCGGCAAATTTAATAAAATTGGTAATATCACGGTAAAATAGGGAATGACTCGGTTAGTTTACTTTGATATATGTATTCTAATACTACAATTGATAATTTATATTCGAGAAATTTCGTGAGTATATTTAGTTCATTTGCGAATTGCATTGCTTTCACATCTTTAGGACTATAGTTTCACCGGTCAGTTGAAATTATTAAACCAAACATTTTTTGAATTTGTGCTACATTTTTGAAATCATGTACAAAAATAAACGCTTCACTTTGCAATTTAAAACTTTGATTGACTTTGACTTCTATTGATGATACTGTAGAGTAAATAATACTCGTCCATACGGAAATGCGGTTCACACAGAAAGCGAAAATTGTCTTTTGGATCATTTGTACCGCCATCGTAATGTTCATAACCAAACACAGTTTTCTTTTTTCGCTTGGGGGAGGGGGAAATACATCGCTACGCATCTTCTTCAACTACATCGCTCGAATTGGCAAGCTCAATTACAGAACTTAGCATTTTCTTAAAATTATTATGATGTCTGAATGTTCGATTTAAGAAGACAATGCTGTTTTTAGTGTTAGTTATTAGGTTCTTTTAGCCCCCAAACACACACACACACAATTTCATATATAATATGATATATGATTATTTTTATGTTGGATGTTGGTATATACCAAAGTAGTGAACCCTGACTCCGTATGACCGATCTCCATGTAAATTTGGTATATCTACGTGTTTTTTCACGCAGAAGGTTTATGTGATGTACGTTTTGTTGTAACTTCATTAGATGGCGCTGCAGAAAAGCCATTCAAATTGCGCTCACTTAAGTTTCATCGTTGCGTTGCCTTGTGACACCGAGAGTTGCAGAGTGGCGCGGCCCAGTTGTAACGGACAGGCGCGCGCGAGGGACAGAGAGAGAGAGAGAGAGAGAGAGAGAGAGAGAGAGAGAGACGGAGAGAGGCGAAGAGACTGAGAGGTGCAGAGAGTAATGGAGATAGACACAAAGAGAGGGACTGAGACAAAGAGAGAGACTAAGCGAGATACTAAGAGAGACTTAGAGAGCCTATGTGAAAGGGAGACTAAGACAGACTTGGAGAGAGAGACTCTGTGAGAGACTACGAGAAAGACCATGAGATACAGACAATGGGAGAGACTAAGACAGAGAAAGAGACTATGAGAGAGAGAAAGAGAGAGATGACAAAGAGACGGGTAAGGGGCGGCTAGGGACGGCTAAGAGGCGGCTACGGGACAACTAAGGGACAGACTAAGAGAGGGAGAAATAAAGGGTCAGAGACACACCGAGAGATGCCGAGGCGGACCTAGGCTGACAGAGACATTCAGATACGGACTTCGCCAAAAAAGGCTGCCATATACAAATAAATATGTGTATATATATATATATATATATATATATATATATATATATATANNGAGAGAGAGAGAGAGAGAGAGAGAGAGAGAGACATACAGAGATACCGAGATAGAGTGAAACAGAGAGGCAGATCAGCTGAGTTGCGCCCGGCAGAGTACCCATTAGACACTTCATTTTCCGTTTTGACTGAGGACTTAGGAGTTAGACTGCGAACCATTCTACGATATATTATCGATATTGGTTTTCGAAACCGAAAGCCTACTTATGGTGCCTTGAAGACTGCTCGATACAAAGCTTTACGTCTCGCCTCGTCAACATTCTTATTGGGCTGTTGATGACTGGAAATACGTTTCTTGCTCTGACGAGTCTTGTTTCACATTGTTTTGAGGGGATGGACGAGTTCGAGTATGGCAATAACCTCATAGATCCATGGACTCTGCATGTCAACAGGGGAATGTTCAAGATGGTGGAGGCTCTGTGATGGTATGGGACGTGTGCAGTTCGAGTGATATGGGACCCCTGATATGTCTAGATACAACTCTGACAGGTGACACGTATGTAAGCATCCTGCCTGATCATCTGCACCCATTCATGTCCATTGTGCATGCTGACGGACTTGGGCAATTCGAGCAGGACAATTCAACAGCCTACACGTCTAGAATTGCTACAAAGTGGCTCCCAGAACACTCTTCTGAATGTAAACACTTCCACTGGCTAACATAATCTTCAGGCATGGACATTATTGACCGTACACGGGATACCTTGCAATGTGCTGTTCAGATAAGATTTCAGATGAGAACCACTTTGTACTCTTACGACTTTATGGACAGCCCTGCAGGATTCATGGAGGCAATTACCTGCAGCACTACTTCAGACATCAGTCGAGTCCATGCCACGTGGTGTTGCGACGCTTCTACGTGCTCGCTTCTACGTGCCCATATCTAGGATACTTTGCAACGTGCTGTTCAGATGAGATCTCAACCCCTTCGTACTCCTAAGAGTTATGGACAGCCACGCAGGATTCATGGAGGCTATTACCTCCAGAACTATTTCAGTCAGCAGTCGAGTCCATGCCACACCGTGTGAGGCGCTTCTGAGTGTCCGCGGGGAACCTACACGACATTAGGCAGGTGTACCTGTTTCTTTGGCTCTTCAATGTATAAAGAATCTCACCCCTTCCTGGCGACCTCGCAACTGCACAAGACAATCCCCTTGACGGCAATGTCGCAGGGAATGTAGTCGATGTAGCGGTCGGGGTCGTTGTAGAACGTGTGCACGACACCCATGCCAGCGCCCAACATCATACCAATGGGTCCGTTGAAATTGTCAATCCAACCGGGGAACGGGTCAATATCGGTAGCCAGCACTGCAACAAGAACACAACAGTAAGATAAATACAAGACCTCCTGTCGATTGTTGATGCTGAATGGATTGTTTCCAGGCACGCCAGCTGTTGTCATTTCACCCGTTAGAGGAGTGATTATTATATCTCGGAAGATGTCGGTGTTCCCGCTGGAATGCTAGAAGAACCGCCGACTACCAGTTGGCATGTGGGTGATTTTCCTCTTCAGGTATCTCTCCGCAGAGAGACAAAGCCGCTTTTGGGCCATCTCTAAGGCTTCGTCTGGTCCTACGACATGTGTGTGTAAAAGAAGAAGATAGGGCTAGGAAGAGGTGAGACGGAAAATATCCGGTCCGTGGTCTCGGGGTGACAGCGAGGAAAATGGACCCAGGGTAGGGAAACTTGGCGGTCAAAACGGGGTAATGATTTTTCGCTCACTCACACCCCTCCGAACGCTGATACGGAACTAAACGTGGTGACGTCATGCAATTCAAAGAAAGGTGGCAAATGTAGGCGGTGATTGTTTTTCGTTACGTGGCAGGGCTGCAAGCAGGTACGTGTGCTCTTTTTTTATCGAATTTTTGGGCTTCCAGCATTATGTTAGTATGTAGTGAATGTCCGTGCATTGTAAGTAGATTATTGCGTCGCGATATTTATTTGTCATGTCTAAAACTTGTTTTCAGTATTTTGGGAAGATGTGTTAAGAAAACGTGGTGCCTAGACAAGTACATTGCTAGGATTTTCTCACTACCCTTGCACTCAGCACCTCGGAACGGTATTTATATTCATTTTGGAATCTTGCTTGCATATAATTGCTAATTGCTTATTTCGATTTAGGGAACATTTACACCATGCAAAATAGTCTCTAAAAAATCTCGTAATCCAATGTAGTATGTAATACCAACCTACACCTAGTATTTCACATATCATATATCATAGTTCTTTTTGTTTAAAAGTTATTGACTACACTCTAATATTATTCCTCGAGTATGGTAATTAGACAAGTTTTGTGTATATGTCCATTGTATATTCCATATATCATTGTTTAGCAATACCCTGTATTCAAAATGTTCTCATTTTCAAATATACATTAATTTCATAAATTTTTTGTTTTTTTTTGCATTTTTTCTTTTAAAGATGGTACACTCTCATTAGTTGCCTATGATGAAAAGTAAATTAATTTATCTGCCTTAGTGTACGAGTTATGTTTGCCATTCCGCGCAAATGAGGCGTAATTCGAGTGCCGATGGATTAACATGGCCAAAGCATATAAACAAATTTGACTTCCATTAACCATTAGAAGATTGGAATTGTATCAACAGTGTTTCCTTCAAGCCCAAGCCTCTTGTTCCTTCATTTCAGAAGAAACATTTCAAGAAAATCTTTATTACAAAGTTGTTGTGCCAGGAATCTTTTTTTTCCTTAGATTCGCTGCAAGTGCTTGCTAGTCTTGGATATTGTAGACATATATAAGGTATATTATTTCAGAATTATATTATCAAATAAATAATTGCCTTGTTAGAAAGACTTGCCATAAAACAAGCACTGGAGAATATCATCATTAATATCAAAACAATTTTGATATTGTGAGAATTAAAAACTTTCGCTTTTTGATGTGTAATAAAAGAACTGTGTGTAATAAATAATATACGTCTTATAAAAATACTCAACTGTTTCTTATTTTTTAAAAATATCAAGATTAGGTATACATTTTTTTTGAAATATTTCACATACTTTCCGTTAGTTAAAACAAGGTTAATATATTATAGATGATTTTTTAGTTAAATGTAGCCCAAATTTGAATTGGTAAATGAAACATCTGAACAAAGAAATCCTGTAATAATAATATTATTGATAATTATAGTAAAAATCAATTCAATTTTTTTACATTTATACCATCACAAATTCAGTATTTCTGCCCATGTGTAGGTTTTCAATTGAGGCATTAGTTTGTGTGTGGACTTTGTGAGAAAATATTTCATGATGTACAGTAACCAATCAGATAAGCCTTAGAAATAAAAAATATTTTGATTGCCAGCCTAAACAGAAAGCGAAATCGCCTGTGTGCCAATTGTTTATAAAAAGCTTAAAGTTAAAGATTTGCCTAAAACTAAAGAGAAAACTTGGCCAAATTAAAATTGGTTATATCTTCACAAATTTCTCTTCCATAAAAAGATTTTTTTTGTAAACTAATGCAAATTCCTCTTTAATCCCAGAACCACTAAGCATATTTACGGTATGGATTATGGGTATGTTTTAATGTATATGTTATGAATTACTACACTATCATTCCAGACTAATCAAACTTGCCAAACATAAAGATCATACCATCAAAGTGTATTATATGTATAAATTTGATTCGATTTTCCTTGGTTTTCAAAGATCTTTTACCCACAGAATAGTTACTGTAAAAATAAGGCTCATCTACCCATATGAATTGATATATGTCATCAAAAGTTCTACAATTCTTTTTGGACAACGATATAAAATCCACCAAAGAGTTAAGTTGATATGATTTCAATCCCATTGATTTTTTTTATATTTTAATAATGATTTAAATCTTTCATAATCATTGATTTAAGTTATTTTTTCAAAATATTACAAATAATAAATATTAAGTTATTAGAGATGAAAGACTTGAAATCCAATTACAAGTTTATACAAAGAAGTTTATTTCGTTACGTTATATAAGAAAAGTTTTTTTTCAACTATTGAAATTCGAGAAAAAAAAATACAATTTGTAATATACTTTAAAATGAACATGCTTATGAAATGAACAATAAACATTTGTAGCAGTTATTTTACTAATTTTGACTTGGATGAATATAATAGTTTTAGTATCCAGCCATTTTCATTGTCTGTAGATAATGGCCAAAATGTTAGGAGACAATACAACACCGAGCTAGTTCAGGAAAAATGCGTTAAATCTTTCACAGCATATCCAATAATTCTAGATTTGGAGTTAAAAATGATTTGCTAATGCCACATTAAAGTTATAACATTACTTAGAGAAGATGAGCACTTAATAAAACTGGGAGAGTTATTTATTCCTATATCACTTAAGAAAAAAGATTAAATTGTTTTTTAAAAAACTAATTAAAAACGGTATTTAATCTTACTAATTTTTAATAATGTAACCTTTTCCTTGTGTATATGATAAAATAACCATTTAAGTGGGGAAGAACAGGACAAACTATTAAATAGAATGTGTAATATTCAAATATACTGTCTGATATTGTTGTAATTTTTTTTATGAAATAAGTTGTTTTTAACTAGTAAGAGGGTTTTTGATTCAGGTAAATAATATACAGAAAGAATATAAGGGTGATACATCTTTTTAATATTCTCGGACAAAGAATTTGCCTTTTTTCGATCCCATACAGACATAACAGTGCTTGTATCGAGAGCTATATTCAATAACGTTGAACAATGAGAAGTGATAAAAAATCTATTAAGTACTCAATTTAAGAGTTATGTGGGCTAGAGCTGGCTGTAGGGTTGAATTTATTGCCACCAGACCCCTCAAATGTATAGTATGCTATTGTGAAAAAAAAAAACTAAAAACCAATATATCATTAGGAAATGATCAATTTAAAACTTCATGTTCTTCATTGTTTTCTACTTTTAAAGTAATTAAGGATAAATAAATCACTTACAATTTTTGGTTTTAAGTAAACACATCTAATACAATATTTAAAAATATTATTAAATCAAGTTTAATCTGCAATCATAGAAAGGCTCAGATAAATACTTTGAATAATCTCTACACGCCGCCACAATTAATTCGCACAACCTACTTTGAAATGCGCGCCAAAAACGCAACAGCTCGCTACACCAGGTCCCGGACTGAGGAAACAAACTTAGCGTCCCCCGCCTTTTAACATTGACGTGAACCGCCCTGAATGGACCTGGCTGGTATTGGCTCAGAATCGAAAATTCGCGACCGTTGCGACTCAAGTCCTGCGACCTCGGAGTCCGAAGTCGCTGCTGATACCAGCGGCATTTGCTGCTGCTCTGCAGCTAACTGACCGTTGTTATGGTCCTCTCGGAGGCAGGCGGATCACGATATGATAAGTCGTGTTGTGTGCTGCCTTTGGACTTTTGTGGGCATACGACGCAGTCCGTGGTGAAAATAATTTGGATACTCACTGCGAAAGATCATATGGGCACTCGCTGCGCGACTTTCTTTCATAATTCCGTTCGCATTTCCGTCAGATTCGCCTTAAACACTATTGTTTGTAGAGGAAGTAAGAGCTAAATGAAATAATGTCCATTGAAAATGAGGGCGTATTTCTTAGAAATATCTTATAATCCTTTTTTTCTCACGAGTTATTTTTTTCGAATTCAAATGCTGTTTTCTCGAAAACTATGTTTTTACTTGACGGATCTCTGAAGCTTAATTAAATGGCACTATTTTTTCCTTTGGAATATACTTGTACATTATCTAAATACTCAAAAATACTCAAAATACTGGTATTAATATTTTACAAGCTTAACTTGTGGTCTTCATAATGACACATAGTTTCTCGCGCTAGTTGGTGTTCTTTTTTCTTTGGCCTGGGCTTGCCACATACTCTTGCCAGCTGCCATCTATGGCCGCTCAAAGTATATTTGTCCAAAATTTTCTCAATTTCTCGGTTTCTTAATAGTAGAACCGAAATATTACTTTCAGGATATTATAGAAGATTGAAATGTCGCCCTATAAGAAAATGTTTGTTCAAAACATTGTAGACATTTATAAGAAATGGCGTTTAAGCGTTACTGTAAATGCGAAATTTGAATCTCTTTTTCACAAAAATCCTTTGAGTTTTCGAGCAACTTAATGGGACGTCATTGGAAGCAATTCTACTCACAAATGAAATAATGTATACAAATGATGGAAATGTGCATATTAAAAGCGTGTGAGATATTTAAAAAAATACATTTGTATATTTAAAAACAACAACAAAAGAATACAACAAAATTCATTCCATGTATCGTAAACATTGCAATTAGCACTATCTATACGAGAAGCTTGAAGAAATAAATTGCATCAGTTTTCGAGAAAATGTCATTTGAGAGTTTCTGAAAATTTCGAAGTATTCAAGAAATAACGTTAAAACATTTAGTTCGGAGATATCTGAGGCCGCAGGCGCAACACCTACCCACTGAAGGGCGTACGATGCCCACGGGCAGGCGGTCCGAGTAGTGGTCCACGATGTGCTCCGCCAGGTTCTTTGTGAATGTGTACGTGTTGCAGTGAGGGCCCAGAATCCTGTAATAATAAAAAACACCGTGCTTTAGATAGCGTACATGTAGAACCAAGTAAATCTTAATATCTAATTTACTGGCTAGGGAAATGAATCATTACTGTCCCGTATTTCATTATATTCTGCACATAAATGTATCTTCACTATATGCACGTTTTGTTGAGCTCTGCTTTCGCTATGAGTGGAAGGAATAGAGCCGGGGTATTTTGTTACAAATACTAAATACTAAATTTTTAATTTGTTTACCGTTCCAAATTTGTTTTATATAACTCGGGAGCGAAAATGTACAAGTATATTTTCAAATGTTACTAACCTCGATTTTTTGGCACGTTGCGCATCATTCAAGTGTATGTTTAAAAGGGAGGAAGAGATTCCAGAACTTAAGAAAACGTGTGAAGATTGTACTTCCCCCGTACCTTGCATAGTTTATATTGTTCTTGACAAAATCTATAAATCAAATTAATATTATTAATATATTATTCGCACTTTTTAACTTTCTGGTATACGTACGAATATACGGCGTATTATACTGCTGCCGCGAATTCAACATCGAGTGTGTTTATCGATAAAATCGCGGGCATCCAGCACGGCCAGCGGCCGTTGGAAGAGCGGTACCTGACCCGCGCCTTTCTTCCCGGCTTTATTGCGGCGAGGGTCGTTAATGGCCTACCGCTGACGGTACGCTGCCGCCGTTTGAAGGGGGGATCTTCGTCGGCAACCGCGGCTCACAAAGTACTCAGGACGGATGACAATTTCCCCCACGCCACCGCAGGTCAAGAGGGTGGACGGCAATCACACCCTCTTGAGAGACAGATTTACAACGAAAATGAACGCGCACGTGCGGCCGTCCGCGACTTTTATCGACGATCCGTCCACGACTTTTATCGCCGGCGCGGAGGGACTTGCCTGAGGCGCTAAGCAAAGGATCTGCATATATGTGGAGATCTAAATGCTAGAGTGGGAAACTCACTAATCCCAGATATTGTAGGAAATTGTGGAGAATATTATATAAACAGGAACGGTCGGGAGCTGAGACACTTTGCCAGCATGAAGCATCTAAAAGTGACAAATACCTTCTTTCGAAAGATATTCACAAATACACATGGACAGCTAGAGGATCGATAATAGACTACTTTTTAATAAATGATAAACTAAGACCTCAGTTGAATGATGTGAGAGTATTTAGAGGATGCGATATAGGCTCAGATCACTATATTCTAATAGCTGATTTTAGGATATGGGCAAAATGGAGACAGATTAGAACCAGACAAACAATACCTCAAGAAGAAGTATATAAAATACATTTACTTCAAGAAGAAAGTGTGAGAAATCTCTACTAAGGCCGACCTGGAAAAACCGACTGAAGACAACCTAGACTTAGATTGGGAAAAACGTACGAGAATGTATTCAAAGAGCTGCAATGGAAGTCCTAGGGAAGAAAAATAAAATCATAAGTAGAAAGGGCCTACGGATCTGGAATTAAGAAATAGCGCAAGCAGTAAAGGATAAACAGAAAGCAAATTGACAATGGATCCAAAAAAAAGATGAGGAATCAAGAAAAACATAAAGAAAAAAGAAATGCAGCTAACACAATCGTGAGAAGAGCACATCAAAAGTCTTGGGATAAATTTATAAGCCAAGTAGATCATGACATACACGGAAGACAAAATATTGCTTACGAAGTCCTAAAACATATAAATAAAGAACAAAAAGATGTAGCAAAAATAGGTATGATAAACAAATATTTGTGGATAAGGCATTATAGAGAACTTTGGTGCAGGAAAATAAGAAAAAAATGAAGAACAACAAAGAGATTGCCAAGAAACGGATGAGACAGTCCATTTGATTGACATACATGAATTGAAAGAGAAATTGAAAACAATGAAAAACAGGAAAGCTTCAGGAAGCGATAAGTTAAATACAGAACTGTTCAAATATGGTGGAATGGTGTTGTTATGGAGACTGTTTCACAAAATAAACGAATGCTGACAAAAAGATAAAATACCAGAGGAGTGGAAAATAGCAGAAGTTATATCGCTATTTAAAAAAGGCGACCGAAACGAATGTAAAAACTATAGAGGGATAAGCTTGCTCAATTGCATATATAAATTGTATGCCAGAATAGTACATAAAAGGCTGAAAAGTATTGCAGAAGTACTGATGGGAGATGAGCAAAATGGTTTCAGGAAAGGAAGATCGACCACAGATAACATTTTCATAGTACAACAAATATTGGTGAAAAGAAGGGAATATAACTTGCAAACTCATCTAGCATTTATAGATTTCGAAAAAGCCTTCGACAGTGTAAATAGAGATAAACTTTGGTACATCATGGAAAAACAAGGCTATCCACGACATCTAATAAAGATGGTCAAAAGCCTATATGAAAATACTAAAATAGTAATAAGAATAGGAAACACAGTATCTGAAGAGATAATAACAAATAAAGCGGTAAAGCAAGGTTATCCTATATCACCTACATTATTTAATATCTATGTACAGGACATAAGTAAGTCTTTAAAACAGTATAACACTGGTATTAGAATGACCAAAGAAGAAATATTAACGATTTTATTCTATGCTAATCCAGGATGCTATTATTATCCAGGAAACAGAAAACGAACTACAGAGAGTAGTATACCACCTTAATAAAATTTGAAAACCTATGACATTAATATATCAAAAGAAAAAACAAAAGTGATGTCATTCAGGGAGAAGGACACAGTAAGGTCAAAAATTGTCATTGAAAACAAAATTATAGAGCAAGTTCTCTCCTTTAATCATTTAGGGTGTAAAATAAGTTATGAAAAATATATAGATATTAACACTAAATTAACGAAATATCAAAAAATATGTGGAACGATACACAACACTTTAAAAAATAAGACAAGACCGGAAACAAGAATTAAATTTTACAATACCATGTCAGTTCCTACATTACTCTAAGACTGCGAAAGCTGGATATTAACCCAAAAACACTGTCAACAATACAAAGCTAGCGAAATTGAAATTTCTGACGAAGAATAGCAGAAAGAAAAAAAGGGGGGGAGCACAAAGAAACCCTGGGGAAAAAAAGGGAAGAAATGTTTAAAAAAAATTAAACCCCAAAGTGACATCACATTATACTAGAATGCAATGAATATAGACAAAATTGGGTCGGACATGTGCAAAGGAAAAGAGTTGATAAGCAGACTTCCAAAGCAGTCTGTGTTATACGCCGCCGAGAGGAAGAAGAGACTGGGAAAAGGCCACGAAAACCATTGAGAGAATCTGTGAGGACGGAACAGGCAGTAGCCTAATCCATGAAGTGAAGAAGAAGACGACGACACAGTAACCGTGAACTTGGTGGGGCATATATTGTGATGCATTCCCTTGTTACAGTATCATGTATCAGGTACGAACACGTATACTGCATCTGTTCTTTTTTTCGTGTATGGTTTACGAATTAGTGGTATACATAGGCGTTCAGAGGGACGAACAGACGTTTAAAACTAGTGGTGCTACAACACCACGTACGTTCTCGCCATATTGCTAATAGTTATTGTCCGAGGCTACTTCACTATTTGAGATTTAGTGAACTGTATTGATTGATAGATTAATTGAAGCGGAGCAGTCGTCGAATCCCTTTGTTAGCATGCAGATTGCAGGATGTGCTTCCGGTTTCACAGAAACAAAGTATTGCACTAACAAATTTATTCTTAGTTACTTCAGTGTCATTAATACATAAATACACAGTTCAATGATTGCACTTGTTACACTGTTCAGTTCAGTTAACACAGCGATGTTTCCTTACGGAATATTAAATACCGTGAAGCCGGTGCTTTGTTCTAATCTGAGCCGGCATACACTGCCGTATTCAACTCAATTTGCGATACAAACTAATACTTGAGTTTGCGCAATTAATTCCTGCTCATTACGAGACTTCGAAACTTGTAAGACTACGACATACTACTACTTGTATGACCAAGACTTCGGGAAAAGGCAATTGACCATATTTTTCCACCTCCATGGTGAAATAGATGTTGGGGTGGGCACTGTTGAGGTGATCCAGGAATTCCATTCGATTCACTTAAAGTGAAGCAACACCCGCAGTCGGCTCCGCGACCGGCAGAACGGTGGAGGAAAGGCAGCGCGAGCACATCCGCCACTTCAAAGAGGGAAATGTCGAACGCTACGCTGTCACCCAGCGTGCTTGGGGAACCGGGCATGATGTCGTATTTGAGGAGACCAGGGTGCTCGCCAGAGAAGACCGATGGTGGCCCTGATGCGTCAAGGAAGCGATGGAGATCTTCAGACACTGCCGTAACATTAACGGCGACGCAGGGTTGTGCCTTCACGATGCCTGGAGGCCGCTACTTCCGGCACGCGCCCGGTTGCTCACCGAACCGGAGCGCGTCCCGCCGTCCGACCCCGGGCCGCACCATGCTGGATCCGCTCTCGCCGTCCGATCCCGAGCCGCTCCTTACCGCTTGACGGACCGTTTCGTGCCGTCCGACCACGCGCCGCCCGGCTTGACTCCCTTCCGCTGTTAACTGGCGGCTTCCGATTGGTCAGCTGTTCCAGCCAATTGTACTTGGCCTAGACATGTATATAAACCCGAGCGATGACCACCCCGGCGCATAACAGCCCTAAGGAAGGTCACGACAAGATGGTCGAAACGTCGGAAACTCAGCCTTCGACGCGGCATCCCCCGGACAGCCAAGATCATGCAACTGCTATTAGGTGTCACGATATTACACACAGAAGTACTTATACTTTCAAAAAATTCCACATTCCTTGTTTGAAGAACTGTTTTTATGACCATATTTCATTAAAAAATATATCTTCACAGTTCTAGTTGAGGGAAGACCTAAAATATTTTAATTTTTTTAAAATTGCGCAAAATCAGACATTTAAACGAATATTAGACCTACGCCATTCCATTAAGCGTCCTTTACGCTATCCAAGGACCCACTTTCTATGCTGAAGTTTTTGTGATGGCTATTTTTGTTATAACATTTAAATGATTGCAATAGTGTATGAGACTATTTCATTTATTGTTGAACATTGTGCGTACTACTTTTTGGAAAACTGTTTTGTGTGGTTTGGTTTAGCATAAATCTTTCTTCAATAGGCCGCTACTTAGTCCTAGAGAAAGAGCCAGGTCGTGTGCTTGAGGGCAGTGCTCACTTGGTGGTGAGCGCGCGCAGGGCCACCGGGTCGCTCTGGCCCTGCGCCTCCACCAGCGCCAGGATGGAGCGCCAGTCGCCCGCCGCCGGGTACAGCTTCTCCTCGAACTCGCGCTGGCGCTCGTTGCAGAAGGTGGTCGACACGTGCACGAACGCCTGCGACACAAGATTGATTGATTAGTGATTCCTGGTGCGTCTATTGGTAAGGTCCCGTAAGTGCAGAGTATGTATTTTTATCGCGAGAGGTGGCGGTGAAAGTCCTCTGCTGTATAGCGATATCCGGCGACTAATTACACGATTAGCGGGGATTCACCAACCAGCTGTTTCCTACTAGGAGGGCATCGTTCCAGCTGGGACAAACTCTATGTTCCCCACATGTGTGGCAGTTAAGTGAACGAAAGTGTTGGTGAGTAACGGATTAGGACAAGAAAGAAGAAGAAGAAGGAATGATCGCGTGCGGGCGGCGGCCCCGTTTGTTAGAGTACTTCTGCTCCGACATTCGCCTGAGGTTGATCGGAACAGAGCGCCCAGCCGCTTGATTTTTCCTCCAGAGAACGAACGAATTCGACCTAGCTATGAAGATATTGTCGAAAATTCTGCCACTATTTGGGCGCGAACCCCTCGACCAGCACTGCGCCCGTGTTGCTCGTGTCATACGACGCGTCGAACAAGACTACTAAAACTCATTTTTGGATGTGTTTGTGTGTATCGAGGGGCGCTCAGAGAACCAAGAAGTCTGAAGCAGTAGACTAGGGGGGGGGCTTTATTTTTAAGTTCCGCCCCCACTGTGTATTAAAATAATTCATTTCTCCGCGCAATAAAAATAATTGTAGAGCCTGTTTTAAAGAGCTGACTTTTTGGAACACACTTTGCCTAAGACAAACATATTTATCGACAATTTTGTAGTTTTGAAATGAAGGGTTTTTGCAATTTTCGAAAATTCGGAGAGTTTGCCGAATATGAGTCTAGCTCCATAGTGTTTACCGTCCTTTATTACAGAGGAGAAAATTTCAATAAAAAATTCTGAATTTATTCTGAAACATGAATTATTTCAAATTGGGATTGTATGTCCTTTAGCTCTTTCAAAATCGGCTTGTCCCGATTGTTCACTAAAACAATATCACATTCTTGTCCGAGAACCACACGACTCAGGTTCATAAAAATAGTTGTTTATCGTCGCTGCCACCATCAACGCGATTACTAACTGCACCATCAATAGGAGTCTTCACTTACCCTTAATTTCACCGCCGCCTCTATTTTTGAACACTATTCCGGATCATCGTCACTTAATAATTCATTTATCTATTTTAGATGTTATGTGTCTTTTCTTCAATTTTAGCCGAAATTAACATTAGTGACCAACATTTGATGTATCAAACTTCTACTTTTATACAATTCGTCTACACAAATAAATCAAACAATTATTTAAATCTTGCTCTGTATTTTAAGATAATATATCTGATAAGAGTATCATACACAAAAAGAAACGATCAGATCAAATTCAGATAAAATATAAATGAATTATGTTACTTACGTCGGTACCATTCTGAAAGTAGTCTGACGTATCAACATCGTATTCAATTTAAAATAATTAGAAATTGCGCTGTTGTCAAATTAAAAATAGATCTTCAATTATCAATTGTATGTACAATTGTATACCAACAATTAAAATCAAAACATATTTAATATGAATAATAACAAAGTTGTGAAACATATTCTAACTATATTGTGGATATGGACATGTTAGATACATCAAACAATGGGCTGTAATGGGTTAAGCGTCCTTTACGCGGAAGACATTCAAAACATTTGGTGCAATTTTTGAGAAAATTTTAAAAATATATTCGAGGCTTCATGTAAATAAAAATATCCGGTTGAAAATCCCAAATCTTCGAGTTTGTGTAGATGGATCAAAGAATATCAATTTTGGAGAACAGCGGCTGAACGGTTTATAGCAGGACTGCACAACGCCTGCTCCCACGAGCATTCTGCACTTGCCGTCTGAAAACGATAGTGCCGAAAATGCAAGTGGTAGGGGTTAGGAAGCTTTTTGGGGAGGGGAGAAGTCTAATGTTGCATGACGCGACTCGCAGATTGAATGACTGGGCATACAATGCAGTGATTCATGCTGTAATATCTTTTTCTCACTTATTTAATTGGGTGATTAAATATTTTAAGTTACATTTTAAGCTACAAGGCGTATTTAAGGCGTATCAAGACGTATTTTAAGCTACAAGGGACATCATTAACTGTTTACGTTTTTTTGTGCCTTGCTGTGTATCCATCACTCAATGTAATATTGTTTTAGTTGATACTCATTGTGATTTTTAAGCAATATTTTAAAGCAGTGGCCTCTTTCAAAAATTTATAATTTAATAATTTATTGCTCAACAGGTATGTTATAATCACCAAATAATAGCAAAATAAAGACAGTTATGAAAGCAATTTCTCACATCAAAATTGGCATAAAAATGGAATATAGGCAATTGAAAGAAGGGTAATGTTTAGCAGCACATATCAATGTGACAATTTCCCCTCATTATTAATCGGATTACTAAATATCACGGAGTAAACCTCTCTGATGTTATGTAACGGGCAATCATGAGATTAGCATGGGCCTTATTAAATAAAATGCAAACACCTTTATATTTTTATACAATATCGTAAATGACGATTAAATAGTATCCGTTGATTATATATAATCATTTAGCATTGAGAGAACCGTCTTATTTAATTAAACGTAGTTAATGAAAAAATGTTTATTGATGTCATAATCAAACAAACACAACCCAGTATCATAATTTTGTGTTTAGCAAAACAATATATTTGTAATAAGATCGCAGAAATGGAGATTACTTACCAGCTTAACAAGCAATTATAATATTTGGTGTCGAAATGAATAAGTAGAATTGGTTGTAGGTTCATTTTTGACATTGCCATATATTGACAACAAACTTTTTCAAGATAATACGAAAGGCGATATGACTTGAAATGTATGTGACCGTCTTAGTCTCGTCGATTGCTCTTTCAATTTACGTCCTACATTTCTGTAACGCATTCTAATTAGTGACCCCCCTCCTAGAATTTGCCTCATCCCCACACTTCAAATTTCTCTGCTTTTCAACTTCAGCAGCTCGCGCGTGGATGTCATCTATGCCAGCTGTCATCTATCGCCACCCTAACATTTTTTTGAAATTTCCTAAATTTTTTTGGTTTCCTAATAGTAAAACGGAAATATTATTTTATTTATTTTATTTAATAGGTAATTATTACAAACAAATTAGATTACTTGATCCTATGTGGCTAG
>BOPP01000139.1:3159637-3189601 GCA_017312745.1 Gryllus bimaculatus
GCCGAAGGCCTATTAAGCCAATTACAATACCACATCCTATTCGCATGTTCTAATTACTTTCGAAATCTCTTATTTCACCCCCAAAATGGTCTCGTCCAATTCGCAAATTCAAAGTACGCGTGAAAGAGACACACAAGGTACGGCTCAGGGAAGAAAAACCCCTAGAAGGGGGAAAAAACTTGCCGTCAGAAAGCGAGTACCATTCTAATCTATTTCCGACATTTTATTTTAGCTATTTAATTTCTGGCGAGGGCGTCCCGCCGTTTCTCCTTCCAGTGCCTTGGCCCTCCTCAGCACCTGAAATCAAACGGCGCCACAGAAGATCGCTCCGCAACCCAACGCCTCGGCCCTTTGCATTTTTTCGATCCCCCCTTCCCTTCACCCCCTAATGTTGCTTTAATTACTATGCCAGTTTTATTTTATTTCTGTAATTGACCAGTTATTTACCACAATGATACGCTTATGAACTTATTTCTGTTTACTGACTGTTTACTAACTTTAACATAAAATTACGTACTTATTGTTGAAGGCTTATTGACTTACTGTATTTCTCTTCCCAGTCTAGTGCTCCCGCTCAAGCTAACCAGTGCCTGTTTTTTCCCACTCCCTAATTTTCAGTTTCCTTAGATGGTCCGGACCTTTCCTTAAAAATGTTCCTATTCTTTCATTAAAAATTTAGGATCCTTTGTCACCTTAAAAATGTTTTGGGCGGCAGCGTTACGTTTCCTGTTTAGGGAAGTAGTAAATTTCCCATTCCCAATCCATTTTTTTCTCCATGTTCGGTTGCACAGCAAATTAAAGAGGCATGTGGATCTAGTTCTGCTCCCTATCACCGCAAAGCACACAGATGCCATTACACTTGCGTCCTTTAGTCTACGCTGCATCCACCCGCCAACCCTGAACCCAAGAGTATCCCCCTCTTGCGTCCTTTCCGAGAGTATGTATGTAACTTTCGCAACCCCATAACGATCTCTCTCTTTTATTCTTCCTTTGCTGTGAGCCGTCAATATATGGTTATTCCATCCCCCATTCATGGAAAATTTTGCCCCCAGATCTGTAAATGTTTTGACGCGGTCAATTTCTTCCCTAGCGTAGTATATTATTATTATATATTTAATATTATTTTCAGAACGGTAAGAACACCATATATGCAAAATTTGGAGTCGTTTAATAAAAAATTGGCGGTTTCTGAAAATGTAAAAGTTGAGCAAGTTTTACAGATAAATATAATTATGCAAACAAATATCTGCTAATGTAAATATTATCGGCGTGAGAAAGCCAAAACAATTACATTTTTGTAAGTTTTAAAACACAAAAAATAGAGCAATGTGGCGTTTATGTCATCTTACAGTGTATTCAACACAATCTCTACCAAACAAACATTTGAAGCCATTTTTAATAAAATCTTGTTTTTGTTATTTTTTAATATTGCATAAATTGCATGCAATATTGCCGGAAAACTACTCAAATTTTCAAAAAAATGTACATGACCTTAATGAAAGAACAAATTATGGATAACAAATTTCAGTTTAAGGAAATACCTCTATCTTTAATTTTGTAGCTGTAAGAAAACCTCCAAAAAATTCTAAATTTCGCAATTTTCGAAAATTTAGAGTTGACTGTGAAAATCGTCTCTTTGCCACTTTTATAAGTGTATTTTACTATATTCTTAGAATAAAGTTAAAGATAAAATGAGAGTAATTTTTGAAAAAAAATTTCGATATGTTCCAGGTGCTTCATGTAATGTACCCACCAAAACTAAGAATAGTTTGAAAATCGCAAAGCTTCGACTCAGGCCCAATGATCAGAGGTTTCTTCAATTAGGAAAATTTTCTCCACATTTTTTCTCGAATAGTGAAGCCATTTTACATCAAATCCCGCAAAAAAGACCGAAATTTGACGGTCATATTATTTATTATTTTCTAATTTTTACTTTCCCGGAAGTTTACTTATATATGGAGTAATATATTACTCTCCAAAATAAAAATATCCGTTTTTAATTCTCAGAACCGTTCGGGAACATTGAGGGGGGAATGCCAATTTGGGGGGAAATCATTGGTTTAGGTGCTTAGTGTTGATCAACATGAAGGAATGGCCGGCTGGAAGAACTGACAGACACATATACAGATAGGTAATTAAATAAATTTGCGTGGAATCTGACTATATTACATGTTATAGGAACAAGAATTACTACTTGTTTTGATATCAGAGCCCCCATGTGAGTTTTTCTGACAAAAAATCTCCATTTTGTGCTGCAGCATTGCAATACCTTTCTTTACGGGTGCAGCTAAGAGCCCCCACTCTTCGTGAGCGGAATGAGCGGTGGGTGGGCGTACCTTGAGCTTGGGCATGCGCATGGCGAGCTCCAGCAGGTCGCGCGTGGCGCACGCGTTGGTGCGCACGGCCTTGATGAGTGGGTCGTCGAAGCGCACGCTGGCCGCCAGGTGGAACACCACGGACACGCGCTCCGCCAGCACGCGCGCGTCCGCCTCCGCCAGCGCCAGGCCGGGCTGCGCCGTGTCGCCCTCCACCGCCTGCAGGCGTCCCAACGCCTCCGGCCGCTGCACTCGCACCCGGTCGAACAGCTGCGCAACACCCACACAGCGCGCGTCAGCCACTCGGACCCATCCGGTGGCTGCTGGCAGAGCATTTACTCTGGTCGGATAAAGCTCATACGTTATTTTTCTTTCTTGTATGTACGCAGGCTCTAGCTAGAATACAAAGTTTTCGACATCTTAGTCAGTGGGCTAAATGCGGGAGTCCTGAAAACCCGAATTTTTTCTGACTTTTTTTCCAGCTTTTCTTTAAAACTCTATAACCTTATTTACTTTAGAAAAATGATTCAAATCAATTTTAAAGATGATTTATATCCTCCACCTATTGTGTAAAATGTGTCCTTCGAATCGAATTATCAAGCGATTTAAGAGATCTTAATTATTATTAAATATAATATTGTTATTTACCTCACTGTCGGTGTAAAAAAATATTCAACAAATGCAACCATTGCCAGAAATATTAATATATAAAGAAATTGATGAATGTGTATAACTCTTCAACATGGAAACACGATCTTTTCGACAAAACCTGGTATACGTTATTTCTGGGGAGATACAATGGATAAGAATATATTGTGGGGTTAAGACACACCTAGAAGGGTGGTGTGGGAATCGAGTGATATTTACAAACAATATCACAGTGTCCCTGGCTGACAGAGATGATCAGGGGATGATTGTTATCAATAAATACATCCAATGTTTTGAGAAATAAAATTGTTTACTTTTGTGCATTTTTCTAATTTCTTTTTCTTAATTCTAACTGTAAGGGCATACACAGGGTCCCTTTGCACCTGGTAGAGAAATGTTATCATTTGTTAAGTTCGTTTGAATCTCTTATAATAGAAAAATACCGAAAAAGATCAGAAAATACCAATTTTTCGAAACTAACGAATTTTAAATAGTGAGCAAGTCAAAAAGTTTGAATTTTAACCAGTTTCTAGGGACATACATCATACCCAAAAAAGTTTGACCTTTCTCCAGGGAAAATTTAATAGATGGGACAGGACTAATTTAATAGATGGTATTCACACAAGCGCTTAAGCGGCGCAAGGGCGCTGTTTTGGCTGTTAATGGCCCACTCCCTTAATCAGCAGCGCAGACGCGCCACCCACCGCTGCCTGAAGAACACAGTGTTAAATGAGAGCCTTCGCGTAAGGTCACTCGCAAGCGGCATTGAGTTCGTCTGTGAACTTGTCGGCTGCTGGATCTCACGAATCCGCCCCATCTCCCCGCGCAGTTGCGCTGGACGATGGCTGTGTGAAGGGGATGGGCACTTCTCGGAAGCGCTTCTGAGGGGCTCCTTGTGAAAGTATGCGGGCGAAAGTCTCCCAAGCGGTGCACTCAAGCTGCAACAGCGAACCCTTCACTGTTTGGGAGAAACAAACGCAGCTCCCACGAAAATCTGCAGGTGGCCCTGAGCGGTCGGCCGCTTTGGCAGAGCAGCTGCCACCAATCAAGTGTTGTTAACCATCAAATGACATTTGCCCATGACTCACGGACAGCCACATTGTGTAGCAACAGTCGGGAGCCGATTTTCTGGCAACGGCACATGGGCGGCGGGTCTTCGGTGGAGACTGCGAGGGCTATAAATGGAGAGTTTTGCGTAGCGTTTCACATTTTATCATGTGATATGTACACACTTTTGAGATACTGAGCCTGCGAGAACTCGACGTTACGATAGTTACATGGAAAAACAATACTCCCCAGAATTATCATTTGCAATAACTTGACTCGAAACGAATACAAGTGACAAGGGAAGATATTCACCCCTGTGCTAGGGCGGATCCAGAATGTATTTTAGGGGGAATGATTTCAGCCAACCCCAGAAGTATTTTTGGTATAATTTTTATACAGGTAGATATTTATACTATTATGTACATTCGTGAATTTTTTTATGTGATTCAATTTATTTAATAGTGTATTTTGAATAAATCGAATAATGGAAAATATCGTCCGTTTTAGGGCGCGCATAAACCACCTGGATAGGCTAGGGCTTCTGGGCAGGTGGCACCTTTCTCCTTTTCTGACTACGCACGAGCACGAGCCCAGAATAAGCAAAAACCACGGGTGGTCCCGTTGGTGGTGTTGGACGCTCGGACTCGCGAAACAGCTGACGGCTGTCGGAACATTCAACCGGGCATTAGCTGGTACGTATGCGCTATGGTACATTGTCTACGAATAAATGTTACAATCTTTTGGGAAACGTAAAAGAGTGGAAGATGATCAATTTTGCCGCTAAACATTTTGGAGAATTTTCATAATACATAAATTACAAATGTTACGTAAATGTTTATATTAAACAACACGATATTCACAGGTTTTATGCAAGCCCCGTTCACGTTGGGACGCACTAATAATTTCACGTAGCTCTCGATCACCTGCGCATCGGACTACCCTAGCATTTAATGCCAATACCACATGCGTATCTCTCATGTTGGAATGTTTTTTACCACACGTTCGTTTCCAAACAATGAAACATTTTGCCCCCTGTACAAGCCCTAAAAGTTTTTAATGTTTATACTGAGACACTAAACTCTCTGTTGCGAACCTCACCAAGTTCGCAATGGGCAAGGCATTCAATGACGCAAACAGGCACTCGCGAGGCAGGTCGATGGGTGTGTGTTTATTCTGTCTCACGTTCAGTAACGTCCCCACTAATATAGCTGTCATATGATGTGCAATTGTGTATCAAAAGGGAGCTCGCTTTAAGTGCCTTCCTGCAGAATGCGAACATTGAATTAATGGTATATATTCAGGAAATTTTGAATTTTGATATTTTTAAACATGTTAAAACTTTCAATACGACTGGACTCAGATGATTGTTTAGTAAATTTGAAATGTCCTGTAACTGTGTTATTCTTAAGGCTCATATTTCATTCAACGATAAATATTGTTTACGTAGACAAAGTATTGAGTATACAAATTTGAAAACGTGCGGGGCAGTGCAGTGAAAATAAGTGGAATATTTTTTTTTGTCATCTTTTCTCTCTCCCTCTTTGGCTTTGCTAATGCTAATGTGCCTAGCTACTTCATTGTGCTATGATAATGAGTATATCACGTGTTAGGGTAGGCTTAATTAACTGTTATTGTATATTGTGACATTGTGGTGATTGGTTATATTTTCATAAATGGTTTGAAAAGGTTAAAACTGATTAATTATGGTTACGTGAAAATGCATTTATGCGTACAATGTGCATGTATGTAAGCACAAAGTGTGCCAAATGTAAGTGTATAATGTATATTGTAAACACACATACACACTTATCTCATTTTATAATCTTCTGTAAATAAAGGTAACAGAACTGAAATTTTCTAATGTCGTAACGATGTGAATTATTATTCAACATTTCAACAACACAAATACTAAATTATTTTGCCTATTATAATCGTAATCTTTAAAAATATTTTTAATGAATATATTAAAATATCTCCTTTGATACATGTTGTTATATTACCGTAATATTACACCACATTGTCATTAGATGAATTAACACACAACCTATTGATGGATTGTTGCTAGAAGATAATTAGTAGACAATTTTCTAGATTAGTAGATAGTAAATAATTACTAGAAGCATGAAGAGTCCTGCTAGTTTAAAGCAGGCCTTGTAAAGCTATGCGCAGTGCCAGTGTCATTACAATGATACACTTTGATCACGCAATTGTCTATCCAGTAATGTACTGATGTCTCCGAATAAACACTACAAACGTGTAGGCATTAAGAGAGGTTAAAATATTAGCCAATGAACATTAAATGGGAAGCTTCATTCAAAGGGTTACATGTGGTATATCCGCTATTTGTTAGGCAACCCCGTAAGTACAATGTTCTGTATGGGCACGAAATTGATTTGAAAGGGAAATTGATGACATTAGTTCCTTAAACCGTCACCTGATGAGCACCTGGGCATTAAGATTGCCTGATAATTAAGGGTATTTTTCTCAACTGTAACTTGATATTTTGATATCAACTACCATATGTTCATTAGCAAAACGTGATCATTTTCGATCAGTCAATAAGAATTGCTTTTACTACTAGAAAGTAGTAGAAATTTGTAACATTAGTGTGTGGTGCTGACCGGGACGTCGAGCAGCTTGTGCAGGCGCTCCTGCACCGAGAGCCCCTTGCGGGGGCGCAGCAGCACGTAGACGGTGTCGATGTCGGGGCAGTAGAACAGCAGCTTCTCCAGCAGCACGCGCCCCACGAAGCCCGAGCCGCCCGTCAGCAGCACGCTCTGCCCGCGGTAGAACTCGGCCACCGTCCACGGCAGCACGTCCCCCTCGGCCTCGCTGCGCGCCTGCTCCGCCGCCATCTGCGCACAAAACACAAACAACGCTCAACAAAAACCTTGCAAGTGGTTACGCGGAAACTTTGCGTTGTTATTCGAAGGGAAATGAACTTGGTCATAAACATACCGGATCTTGAACTCAAGACAAATCTGTGAATGTTGCCAAGCTCCAATTAGTTTATTGATGTTTCCGGGCACATCAACTGCTCAGAACATTAGTCCCGTTAGTGTAGTTGTTGGCACATTGATCACCAAAGTAAGTTAATGTTAGCACCACGCTTAGAATAGCTCAGTTTTGCTGCTCATTGAATCTATTTTAGAAGAGAAGATCATACATTTTAAACTTACCGCCGCGAAGAGTACGGGAACACTCGAAAATCCGCGCAAATCCCTTCCCAGTTGACCAAATACTAATTTTTTGTACAAAGTTCTTTAAAATCGATTGCCATCTGCTTTCTATTAGTTCGTAGAGTCACCCATAGATTGCGTCACCTCCTGGATGGCCGCGACGAAAGATGAACATATATTTTGATTTCTCGGAGTCCAATGTTTTTCTCATCAGACGCGATGAGCTCGCATTGTCATGAAAATTGGTGAAGCCGTGAGCAGTTTCGTAGCCATCGTGCACGGAAGCTGCCTGGAAGTGTGTTGGGCGCATTGAAAGTTTGATTCGGTGCGCTGCCACGCAATTCCCAGCACATTTCTGCATTCTACGACTTCAATCGACAAAGCGCGGTGAGCGTAGCCATTAAGCGTGAAATTAGTAAGGAAAACGTTTATTTTCGCCAGGACAGTGATAACCATGACTATGTCATCAATACTCATTGCTTCTTTCGGTAAGTAATAATCTTTGTCAATTGTTTCTTTTCTGGATTCGGGAGAACTTAAGGGAATTCGGGATTCTTTTCGGGAGAACTTAAGAGAACTTTGGATCGTCAGCTTGGTAGGGTGAGGAAATTGAAAAAAAAATTTGTATACTAAAAACTATAGGATTATTTTTTGCATTCTTACATACCTCAAGAAACGCCGACCCCAAAAAATTAAAATGGCTAATGTTTACATCTTTGAGAACCATTAGTTACCATCAGAAACAATTCTGTACGCTTAGACTTCACTTCCACTGCTCAAACGATGTTTACGTATTGAATATCTTAGAGAATTGACACCTTAAGTGTAATACAAAATGGTGTATTATTTGCATTATGAGTTTACAGCTGCGCATTGATGTACAGAATTCCAAATACCGCGATCATTTAAATCACGTATCTGTATTGTGATAGTCGGTAGTTGTTGAATGACTTGCTCTATTCTTTCTGTACTTTTACATGTGGTTGCTTTTTTATATTAATTCACGTAGTACTGTAGGCTATCGCGTTTTCATTGTTGTTGGATATTTATTTCAAGCTATTTTACTTTAGTTAAACAACTGTTCTCTGTGTTGTGCATTAGCACAAGTTTTCCCCACTACCTCCGCGTACCCGTGAGAGAACTCTCGGATGTCAAACCCCACACTCTTACTATTCTCCTATTTCCATTCTAAGAGGGACAGTGGTTACCGAAACATATTTATATGTTTAAAAATGTAACACCCATTATACTAACACAATATCAAATAAAAATGAGAAAACAACTGCTACTGATGTGGAAAAGAAATTTTCACAAAAGATATATCCAGTATTATCGAGGGTTTTTTTGGAACAATTCACAATATTCTCAGAAAAATATTTGAGGTAATGATTCAATATTCTTTGATAGTTAGCTTTTTGCCTTTCATGGTAGTCACAAAAATGTGAAAAATGCTTTTTACTCTTGAGAAAGCTACGTGACTAAACACGCTGACTTGAAAGTTTCACCGGATCACTGCTGATAATAAAATACTGGTAAGGGTAAAACAAAAACCAATCCTAACCAGACACGTCTTCACTCCTCAATGTGCACCTACATCCCTTCGCAGTCAAGTAGACAGCACTAGTAGACGTCGGCAAATCCTTAAATGAATGTTTTCACTACAAACATGAGAAAAAATGTTCTTTGGCAACACGCAACTATCTATAGTACTTCTAGTTGTTGTGTACGTAAGCTTCCGCGGCTCGAATCCATGAATTCTCGGCTATCCGGGAGACGCCGCGTCGTTGGCTGGGGTGCCGACGTTTCGCCTGACATTTCGCAGGCTTCCTGAGGCACTGCCCTGAGGTCTCCCGGATAGCCGAGAATTCACTTCTAGTTGTTGTTGCGAGAGCGAATCTTCAATTAATAATTATGCAAATAAATCCCAGTCTGCGGACACAAAGGTGTACACAGAAAACACAAATAGTATTAGAAGAATCCAAGCCTTCTAAGCGTGACGTCACAAAGATGGCCACTATTACCAAGGGTTGAAACCAAGGTGGCATTGATAGTATCGGAAGTGTCGAACCAGCAAAAATTTAATAGACTATCCAAGAATTTATCATCCTGTAGATTTACTTATTTTAGTCAAAAGCAGTTGAAACTGTGTGACGAGCCAAGGGAAGAAGTTAATTTGAAGTTACAATTATGTCCAGAAGCAAAGCCAGTGGGCATCTCAGCATTTGCTCGAGGATCAGAGACACTGGACGAAAACCTGATCGAGAAAGTGAAGTACAATAGTTGTTACAAGTTCTTTACAATTAATATAATATATTAAATGTCATTGTTAAAATTATATTAGTTTCCTTTTTTGCTTGGTATAGTCACCAAATGTATAGAAACAGCTGTGCAGCAGAAAATATTTTACTTGGGACTTGTGAATATGTAGGATTTTGTTCATTTATTGAATTGAATTTAATCGTTTAATGTCATCTGACAAGGTGGTGTAAAATAATGTACATGTATTATATGCGAATTTTTTGTAGTGAGCTGTTGTCTCCTAATGAATATGATTACTACGTCGAGTGTTGTAATTATAAACATCGACATTTGCAAAAAATATATTCTTGCCCTTAAGTAAGTCACTTTTGACAAAAAACACTGATTCATATATGAAGAGACAAGGTAATGGTAAAATACCAAGATTAATAAAGAGTGCCTTACAATAATCACGCGGGTGGGATTTGCTTATTATTCGTACAATTCTTTTTTGTAATCTAAAAGTCTGGGAGCTATAAGATGTATTTCCCAAAATATTACGCCATATCTCAGGCGGGAATAAACGTTCGTGAAATATGCAAAACGAGCAGTGTGGAATCTGACTTAATTTGAAAGAATTCTGAAAGCGTAGCATAAAGAACTTAATTTAGTGTTCAATTCATTTAAATGTACGTTTCACTTAAGGTTCGACTAAATTGAAAGGTTTAAAAATGTTGTTACCTTAACATCAGTCAATGGCACACCGTTCATTTTCAGTAAGGGCAGAGCTGTTTATTTGAAATGGAAAACTGCATTGAAAAAGTTTTATTGTCATTTACTATTAATTTGTTATTACGAAATGATTACGGTGTGAGAAACTTTCTTTGAGACTTTCGGCCTCAAAATTGAGGTTTTAAAGCCGTAGAACGTTTACGAGTTATTCAACGATATAACTGATTGTTGCGGGTTGCAGTCGACATGAATAGTTAAAAGCGTTTTTAAACAAATCCATTATATTTTGAAAGTCAAAGTGCAATTCATCACATCTTCGTGAAATTGTATTTCTATAGAGACCTCATTTATAAAGATCGCTTGCGTGTGGGATTCGTAAAAAGCATTAGAGTACTGAAATAATATATGAGACAATGATTTGCTGAAGTACACAGGTTCACAAGACCTTGTTTTCTGAGATCACTTCTAACATTAACCACACACTTTTCTGGTACGAACGTGGTAACCGTCAACGTAAACATTTTTTGGCTGCGTCGATGAACTGGCTCTAGTTAGCATGACAAATGGTAGGTAGAAGCACATTTTTCTGCCTTTCAATATAGTTTGATTACAATAACTATCGATAATTAACCGCTGATTCCCAGTACCCCGTGACCCCCTTTATTCCCGCTTCTCCAATGCATATATGGATCAGTACCTCCTACCTATTCACGTCACACTTAAGGAATTCTCATATGCTTCCCACGCTTCTACTGATTCAAACAAATTGTGAGGAATGCAGCCTATCACTGCTTGAATATGTGAAACGAATGCAGTTTTCTGCAATCATCATGAGTTACAATTCACCTTCACGTTCGACGTTGTCATCATTCTTTGCAAGTTTTAAAGCGACAAATAATTTGTTATAAACGGAAATTAAACGCATTTTACAGATGTTATTTATTAATTGGAGTCGGGATTTTTGAAAACTCAGATAAATGAACCATAATGAGATGATAATTCTCAATCGTTCTTTGTTCTTTACCTGGAACACATCTGAAGAAAAAAATTTGGAGGGGTTTTAAGACAACGATTTTCTATTGCACACCATAGGTGGCAAGGGGCATCAACTAATTTCACTGCAGTGAATTCCGTCAGGGTGGCGATAGGTTCGAGTCTTAATAGTGGCGGGATATTTAAATGATTAAAAATGATTATACTGTCACACATGGAGGACCAAAAATTATTGCGCTGCATAGACACGGAAAGTACATATTAGTACAGTGTCGGGTCGCCATGTTGGCGAAATCATGTGTCCAAACGTCACCTCACGAAGGACATGCCTCAAAAGCCATAAATATGTGTAGATGCTCAATTCCAGGTAACTTGTTGAGTTCTCATCTCAAGCAAGTTAATGAGAGCGCGCGCTTCATAGCAAGCTTCAAGCATTCCAGTATCCGCGAACGGGGAACTGGACGTGGAACGGGGAACTGGATTTGCGTCTGCCCATGGCAGATTACCCACAACTGCAGGACACACTCAGGAGGCTGCAAAGCGATGAAGACATGCGTTGAGTTGTCAAGATAGGCATTAACATGGGCATTCACGAGCGGTAGAGCTAACCTTTATAGGATCACCTAAAGTAAAGAAAAACATTTGGAAATATTTTCGGCTGTCTAGTTAAAATTTATTGATTTTCAAGTGAAGGCAACACAACAAAAATTCAAATTGACTGTGATTATTATTTCATGTAATACATCAAATGGAGAATATTTAACTGTAAAGAAACACATTTGGGTGTTATGTTAGAAAAGTTTCGAATATACCAATCGAAACGTATGTGCGAAAATGTAAAACATCATGTTGTAACTAGTGGATATACTTGGTTGTCTGTAATCAATATTTTCAAAAGTACTGAAAATTTAATATTTTCAAACTAATATTTTAAAAAAAGTGTTTTATTAGTAATCCACAATTATTAATACAAAATAGGGTATGTGAAATACGATTATGATGGCGTATGAGGGTTTGAAATATCAAGAAATTATACCAAGAGACACTAATTTCCTATTAATAGGTTTAAAGCGCATTTCCGTATTTCAATGTGGTTCACAAGCATTCACTTTTTAGGAGCGAGGGCGGGGATTTTGCCGTCATTGCTTCCCCTCATATTCAATTCATGTGCCGCCACTGACTAGGTCAATTGATAGTACCCTATGCTTTCGATTTGAATACACGCTTTGACTCTGGGGCAAAGAAGGTAAGTCTTTTCAATCGTTCAGGAAGACGTCACAGTCGTATATACCACGCCGCTCAATGACTTACATAGTTTCAAACCAAACCAAAACATTGTAGTGTACTCTCGGCAATTCTATTCATCTGATTTACAGAATTTATACGTGCATCTATCCTGCAGCATCTACTTTCTCACAAAAAGTTAAAATCAAAAAAGAGTGACTATTGGGGTTTTTAAAATAACCGATACAATTATACTCAAGGATGTGACGTTTAAGAAATTTCCGAAATATAAATCACATCGACGTGTGAGATATAAAAAATTGAGTTTTGTAATTTAAAAAATTAAAAGAATAGACTAAAGTGGAATTTGTTTTAAAAATTCAAACTTTTGGAGTTTTTAAAACAAATTCCACTTTGGTCTATTCTATTATCTTTTTTTAAATTACAAAACTGTTTCTTTCAATTCAACGTTCGTAATTTTTAAAAATTCAGAGTAAACTCAAAATTGGATATTTGCCATTTTATAAGTCATTGCTATTTCAGTCTATTCTTCCAATAATTTTCAAAAAACAGAACCTTTTGAGAAATTTTAGCGGTGTAATATAAAATATGTAAAGAATTCTTTTCAAAATCAAAATGGCAGTTCTTTGAGTTAGGCCAGATCGAGCAGGGAAAAAGGATTTTATGAATATTTAGGGAAAATCCCACTAATATTTTAGACGCTAGTGTTACTTACAAAAGGACGGACGTGCGGACGGACAAATCGACGAACACAGTTTTGACCAGGAATCTCTAACCAGTAGGGCACTGCCCCAGCCGGGAAAAGCTCTGAACTCCAGACCGGTCTCTCGGTATGTGTGATAGTGTAGTACATGTTCGTGCTCGTGTGTGTAAGAAAGCGGTGAGGAGAGGACAAGGAAGATAAGGGAAGAGCGTGCGCTGTCCGTGGCCTGTTTGTTAGGGTGCTGCCCCGGCATTCGCCTGTTGTAGGACGGAGGAACCACGAAAAACTACCAGTCAGAGCATTCAGCAAAAGGAGAAAGAGATTTTTTAAAAATTCAAATTCAAAACTGCTCTGTTTAAAGAAATTTGCACTTTTTTTAAATTAAGTTTTAAAATTATTTTTTAAAGGAAAAAGTTTAGAAAAAAATGGGCCAAAAACGGAAATCGTGTAATTAAGATAATTTTTTTAAATCAATTTTAATAAAAACACGAAAAACAATGTGGTTTTGGAAAAAATAATAATTATTCCATTTGATAAATTTGCGAAGAAAGTTTTCCCTTTTTTTGAATATATCATGAAATTAAACGAAGTTTTGTTTTAATTTATTATCTGTAATAATTATAGTTAATGTTTTCACTTTCTAAAATTAAGTTTAACACCCAAAATTATTTTAATGGAAGCATGAACTTTAAAATAAGGGTTCCGTACCGTCAGTCCAAAGGGGCCTCCTCTCTGAATTACGCCCCTTGAGGATAATTTTAATAAGAACACCTGAATCAACACAAATCAAACATATTATTCGTGATTCACTGTACCATAATCAATTGGAAGATGTTTACCTTCTCCACTCCCGCGGTATCTTGTTCCTCCCTTAGAATTTTTTCTCTAGTAACTTCCAATATTGTCAAAACTTCCATATCCTGAAGTCTCTACAATTTGGGTTTTAAAACAGAATGTTCACGGGTAATATTCGAGCCAAACTTCAGGCCGTCTTCGTAGGGAACTCTCCAGTCTCTCTCTAATTAATAGTGCCAGCTATACAGAAAAGGTTTTTTTTATTTTCTTTTAAAAAAAATTTTTTTGGGGTCTCTTTCTTCTCTCTCCCGAGATCAACTCACACGCCAGGCTCTGCAACGGAGAGTTTCAAAGCCAATATGGAAGCGAGAGAAGGGGGAATTGTTCTAGTTGAGCCATTTCAGTTGTCTACGCTGAGTTGCCCGTGTTAGCCCCGAGTTGTGATTATGTAAGATGGTTATTGTTGATAATAGTGAAATCAGATGATAAGGGGTTCGCCCTAGGTGAGGGAATTGTGATAAAGTAAAAAGTGGTGAATTGCTAAGTTTCAGTGTTTACTTTCAGCTTTGTGGATTGTATTTGTGACCGTGGAATTGAGAATAATTCGTTGTTGTATTGTTGATGATTGACTGAAAGTCAAGTCTTCCTTATATATAACGATTGTCTCAAAGAGCTATGTCTTCTTTGGTTGCCTACTTATCTGCTTACTTGATCGCCTAAACACTCCGTATAGAGAAAGTCCTCAAGAAAAGAAATAACATTTAGAAAACGAATATCTGCTTGCTGTTATTGAAGAAAGTGCAAAAGGAATCCCCCATTGCAAAATTAAATAAAATATTTTTTCAGTACTTTTAATGAAGCTAAAAAGCAAACTGAGTCACTTATTTTGGATGATTATTGTTTGATATTAATAAAAAGACAGTAATTCTTTTTCAACATTGAATCGTAATCTACATCCAAATTAATCAATTTAGTTGTGGTTGATAGGATTGAAACTCAGTTTTTCATTATTGTAAAATATTTATTACAGACACTACTGTATCAGTGTACATAGTGTATGTAATACAAATGAAATTAAAGTGGATGTTTAGACAAGGATTTAAATGTGTTTTAATTACAAGTAGTAGTAATAGCCTCATGATAGTTTTGCTTTAACTTCAGGCCTCATACTTAAATCGATACCACAAATTCACAATTGACAAACCTGTTGATTTATGATATACAAATGAACTTTCTACTAAGGAAAGAAGTCATATCACACAGATTATTTTTTCATATAGTATTGTAATGCTATTCTTATAAATAATTTCAAACATTTCGGGTTCAGATATTTCTCATTCTACTACAATAATGATATTTTGTTCATTGGTTTAATAGTTCTGCCGATTTAGCCAGCTATAAGCTAAAGAATAATACGTTTTACATAAGAAACCAAATCTGAAGTGCATGGCACTTGGATAGACGTATAGGCGATTAAGCCCAGGCCAATAATTGGTACAGTCAAAGGACGCTACCTAGGTAAACTACGTAAAGGACAGTAATTTGACCTACGTAAAAAGTATTCGCCTGGATACCACAATTTTACTAGCATTTCAGTTCGTATGTCTTTTAGGGCGGCCATTTTGATCAGGTCTTGTATGTTCTCGGGAGGTCGGATTATACAAGCCCTAGATGGCGTTTGATAAATACAACGTCATTTATATTTCATTTTTTCAGCAGTAGAGTAATGGAAATTATGAAAAATGTTTACAGTGGTGCAGGGAAAACTGTTCCCTTGAGAGCCTGCTAAGAATCAATTTTATGTAAACCCGAAGGCCGACGTCTTCGACTTACTTTGGAAATGCTTTGAACGTAATCAGGGTTATTTTTATGTTACTCGTCGTGAAACGGAACTCCCTGTTCGTGTTCGCCGTGCCTAAAGTAGCTTATGTAATTACGGTATGATGTATTCTATATCATTAAAGTGTAATGAATGTGTAATTTTCATTATTGCATTTCCACTCGGTATTCGTTGTAATGGTACAAAAACACTAGTTCTTGTATGGTGGCTAAATCAATTCACACTTCATTTTTGAAGTCGTGAGGTAGGTAATGTGGCAGATTCGGCCGAAAATGGCATCATTCCCCATATAGATTGTCCCCTAAGAAATGAGCCAGAGTGACAGTTCGCTAAACAAATGAGAATCAATGTAATTCAGAGACCATCCCTCCTAGCATCTGTTCAGCCATGCCTGTTCGAAAGAGTTTATGTTGTATATGGCTTCCGTTTGCGACATCGTGGGTTCTCATGGTAGGCCGTGTTTTTATATAAAAAAATAATTGGATAAAACGCAAAGCATGAACGTTCTCGCCACAGCTCGCCACCTTGCGCTACACGTGCAGGAAGCACTGCACCAGTAACGCAATCTGACATTCAAGACTCGTTTTCAAATAAACATAATACTTAATCGCACAAAAATAAATCAATTAAATCAAGCGAATTTGTACAGAAGGGCACAGAAGCAGGCACTTCTTAATTTAATTTATTTCTCGGGGGAACTACAATTTTCGTCGGAAGAGGAATGACAAAAGGAAAGCGTCGAAGCCATTTAAGTTAGCACAATGTCAAACCTTGGAAGGAATGAAAGGAAGGGAAGTCAAATGGCTCAAGATACGAGAACCTTGAGTGATGTGCCAGCACTAGCTTGTCAAAACGGTCCATTCTTATAAACATCGTCTATCTGTAACGCTATTTGCATTTCAACACATCAAATGCGTATTATTCTCAAACAATGGTCATGTATTACATGAACGTCTACTAAATGTGTGTCACGAAAGCAAAGAAGTTCAATGCATCCACACTTATGCAGAAAAAATATCCCTTCTGATCTGTTGCCATGTAAGGGTTTAATTTACTATTAATAGTTAATTGTGTGTTCTAGTATTGCTTTAATGAATTATTAATATAGGAATTTCTTTACGACGTTCATTTTGACAGGATACGCCTTTGTTTTAATACATTTAAAAACCACTTCCTATTTCCATGTTAACCTATCAAATATTATTAGCAAATGAAAAGAAACAACTGAAGAGTAATGCATTTCAACTTATATATGTAATAATTTAATATATAAATGTTTATTGCAATTGTAACTACTAATTGCATTATCTTTGCACAGGAAACGTTTAATTCTTGATCTGAAGAAACTGTTTTTATGCCGATTTCCTGGATTATTTAATCACGGCTCTGTACTTTCTGTTGTTCTGCGGTATGTGCAAGGTGAAAAAGAAAATCAAATCATACAAAGCAACAATTTAAACTGGATGCCCTTATCTTGTTTCTTTAAAAATTAATTTTCGCAGAAGAACTTACCAAAATAGTGAATAGCAGTTTAGTGCGATAGTTTGTAATCTACAAACCGTGACATTAATAAATATTATAATTTTTCCTTGTCTACCTCATTTTCACCCCTATTCTGGTGGTAAAAGGTTTAATACTCATGAATATGTGAGTTGCTCTAATATTGGCAGTGGTATGAAGCGAATGACACCCGACCCCCTCAAGGGGCAATGTAAAGCCTGAAAGTAGTTTTAAGCTGGACAATAATAAAGTTGCGAAGAAAATGCAATTGATGTTCTTGCAATCGCATTTAAATAAGACTTAAATTTTAATTCTGTTTAATTTTTATGTATTACAAAAAATATTCAATGATAAGATGATCGGAAGTACTTCAAGCTAGACCATTTCGCCTATAATGACTCTGAAAGCGGTAAGCAATATTTACATACATCTATAAACATAAGTCCGTTGACACTGGTAAAGCTGGGACGCTGTCATCCATCGGGAGAATGAAGTCACTATAATCGAGTCATTATGGTCAGCTCACGAGTGTAAACCAACTTAATGTTTTAATCGAAATATGTAGAACATTGTACTTCGCCTGTCGAGTACTGTTAGGTCTATTGTGTGAGCAGGTGTGTTTCACGTATAATAATAATAATAAACTAATAATAAAAATAATAATAATAATAATAAAATGATATTAGAATACAACAAAGCATTTGTTAAACGGAAGTCTTCATCCTATATATAACGTGTAAAGGAATCATACGAAAACAAATCTTTGCTACTTTAAACACAACGACACTGATGGGTAAGGGAGCTTAAACGTTTATGTCTCCATGTAACTTATAGTCCGAACTACATAAATTTTGATATAGAATTCAATTATCTGTGATATTTTTTTAAAAAATTGCCAATTAAGTTTTTCAGATTTACCTTTTCTTCTTCAGAATATGCTGAGCTATGATTGTCATCACATCTTAACAACATTCAAACTGCACTATTAATATTTTCTACTGATTGCCTTTTCGTTGATTCGTTGCTTCATGGCATGGCCAGATTCATAATGAAAGCAATGAATTCATTTATACACATTTATGTACTAGGAAGGACGTTCGCATGAATATCAAATCAAGTCAATGACCTAGTTCAACAATTTGCAATCATGATGAACATGGCTACTTTTAATTGTAATGTCGGCAGAAACGTTCATCTCAACGGATTTTCGGTGTCAAGGACAAAACAATTCTCGCATAACCGCGTTGCTAGAGAAGTAATTTTCTGAAGTCATTACTACGGTACGGGGCTTAGTCATTAGGAGCCAAAAACTTTTAACATTGTTGTTTTCCAGCGTTCGGAAAATGTATTTCCATCCTCAGGGCCTAAAACAAGATTAAATAGAAACAATAAAATCAGATAACGCCACAAAAATGTGTTAGTTGTAATAACCTTGTCTTGGCAGTTGAAAACAATTTAGAAAGGAATATACATGATTACCATATTTTGCAACCACCAGCAGAGTTCAATACAAACAAATATATATATTTTTAACGATAGGGCCACGCATGGGATGTGAGAACCATACGTACATATAGCCATCAACAAACATGCACGACTATTAAAATATACACAGAATGTTTACATGCCGCTGTTCAACTAGTGACATTCATCTTGAAGGAACACAGTCTCTACGATACTACTGAACCAATATCAATGAGAAGGTTTGTGCAAAAGTTCTTTAAAGGTCAGGAATGCTATAGACTACATGTACAACTTACTCTTAATATTCTAAAAATATTATTATTCCTGAATTTTTTCGGTGTTGATTTATATCTCGATTCTACGAGACATCAAAGTGCAATAGTTCAGGCAATAGAATTATTAGGGTATAAAGCGAAAAATATTAAAATGTAACACACAAGTAAAAAACTTATTATTATATTTTAATTTCCGGGGTGAATATAATTTCACATTCCAGTGTACACATTTGTATGCCAAGGAATTAACAAGAAAAATTCAATATTTAGATACACAAAGTAAAAACCTATTCTCTCTCTCGCATAATGTGCGTCTCCGGGCATGGGTATGATCACACCATTTTTACTCTAATTTCTCTACCGGATTTTAATTGGACACGGCCCCTGCTTCTGCATTCAGACAATCAGAAAAGACCAGGTTTCAGTGCTTTTTTTCATGATAAGAACAACCATAATTTATTATTCAAGCAATGAAACACACTACAAGCAAAGGATTCTTGAATCAACTAATAATTCTCCGCCCGGACTCTGGGCGCGGAGCTGGTCGGGAAAGGCGCGGCGGCCAGACGCGGGCAGCGGTCTGCGAGTCCATGCTGAGCGGCGGTCGGCATGGCACTGCGAGAAATCAGGTGCCGATGTCCTCTCGCCTTTGGCTTGAGCGTCTGGGCGAGTCGGCTTTAACGAGACTCGGCGGCTATGTTGCGACGTCACAACCAAGCGGACGTGGCGGTGGACAGAAAACAAGGCCGTGAAACGTGTATATATCAATATATATATATATATTATATATATATATTATATATATATATATATATATTTGAAACGAGACGTTCTGTTTTATTAGTAACATTAAAATTGATGCACTAATTATATTAAAATAAAGTATGGAGTTGATCAGCGAGTAACGCCGCCCGCCGCACCAACGGTCAAATTTGGGGGGTTAACGGCGAAGCGGAGCGGATGGTTAGAGAAGTAGTGCGCAGAGGGGCCTCGAGTGAAGCACGGACGGGTCAGTGCTGCGTCGCAAGAGATTATTGTCGTTGTTAAGTGCAGTTCGGACTGATGTGGCGCTGAATGTGGACCCAGGTTTGATTAAAGATTAACAATCAGGTGTTAGTGGAAGTAGAATTTCGGAAAACGAAACTTGATAAAAACATAAGAACAGGAAATCGTGTGGCGGTGGGCTGTGTGATAATCCCCTTGGTTGTAATATATAGTGGGCTGTAACTGTACGGACATCCGCGCAAGTTGGAAAGGCCGCTGAAAGACTAAGCAACAGCCGACTCAACATGCACTCGCATCGTGCGTTCCAATCCGTGAGACATTGTTCACACGGCTGGGTGGCCCGGCGGATTAATCGGCGTTACGTTCGGCAGAGGAGTTCGTCGCGAGGAGGGCGAATTCCGGCGGACATCGGGGCGAGCGAAGATTGCCGAAGAACCGCAGCGCTGCCGACGGCCCGGTCGCCTCCAGAGGAAGCAGGTGTTTTTAAAACATCAAGGTAGCGTTGACGCGTGCGCTTGTTTCCAAGGCCTGCGCATTGCGATTTGTAATACTATTTGTAAAGTGGTGTCTCTGATATTAAAATTATTAGATGTGCAAAAGAATTTATAACGATTATCTCTTGCTGCGCCAATTCTGGAGACCCATTCACGAAAATGTCCTGTCGCTTGCATAATTTATTTGTCGTGAAAAGTAACCGCTTCCCTTCGGCTATATTTATATATAATATATATATATATGTGTGTGTGTGGTGTGTGTGTGTGTTGTGTGTGGTGATTTGTGCACAAACAACCAGGCCGGCCACGTAGCTACGGCGCGACCAGATAGTCCCCGTAAGTACTGCTCAGAGCGTGGTCAGTGCGAAAGACGCGGTCTAAGTTATCTGCTTCCCGGAGCTTGTCAGCGGATTTACAATTATGTCGAGCGCGATAGTCAGTCGGTAGGGGTTGTGACGAGATGTTATCCCAGGAGAGGTCGGGAACTGAATGCTTCTCTTGTTGAGAAAGTCGTCGGACGAGTTTTGGTTTTGCGGTTTTCCGGTGCGTAAAGTAAGAGTGAGAAGCGCGTCCTTGGGTGTGTATTTGAGAGGAAGTAATGATCGAGAAGAGAGAAGTAAGAAAGTAGAGATATCTATGATTTAGACTGTGGAATAAGATGGGTGATTTATAAACTGTGGAGATTCACAAGTAAATGAGTAGAGGCAAATAGTGGCCGCGAAGTGAATACCGAATGCTGTGAGATACGGAACTATTAAATTAGCTGCATGAGTGAGATGCCGGAAAGAATACACCTGTTTATCATAGACGCGTAAGAAACTGGTAATACGCGTCGAGGTGAAGTACGACGTGCACGACAAGGTGAGCCGGAAAGTAAGAAAGAAGTAGCTATTTTCTGTTTCTGGTGCGGGCGAATAAGGAACAATTTCGGGAGCAGATTCGACGGGGGTCTGTGGAGGGCGAAAAGAAGATGGCGCTTCGAGCGGCATCGCAGGCTGGCAGGTTTGCAGAGGAAGCGGAGGCGACAGCAGACCCAAAGCAGGCCAAGGTCGTGAGCCCAGGCGCGGCCGTTCCGAGCGGAGGTAGGCGAAGCCGGCCGACGTTGGAGAAAGACGCCAAGGTAAAGAAAAACATTACGGGACTAGGGAGACAGGTTATGCTACGGAGTCACAGGCACATTTATACAATGATTCAGTAAGAACCAAGGTTGGGAAAGAAGCTGTATTAGGCTGAAACTGTATCACACGATTGAGCAAAAATGTATCAGGAAATGGTCTAGTACATATATTTATGTCATTAAATGATCATTGAAAAAATTGAGGGTAAATATTTCCAATTGTAGACGTAGTGATAGTAGGGAATTGTTTAATCTTATGCTAATTGTGGTACACCATTTTAAAATTAGAAGCAAATTCAATTTGTGGTTGAAAAAGGGGAAAAGAAAGTTTTCAGTTGACACTCTGCAATGTTCTGCTAACATAGTAAATGAAGCGAGTGCTACGGTACCTGGGAGTATCATAGATTTTGTAGTTTCAGAGTTTTCAGTGTTTCTGGAGGATTGTAATTTTTGATCCAGAAAGTGTATTTCTCAAGCTGTTTTATGTTTTGTTTTGATTTTAATATGTTATGTGTTATTTATTTTAGTGCTTTTTTTTATGTGTGACTAATTGTTCAATGAAAACATGCGACTGAATTTATTTAATTTCGGGTTGTCTTGTATATACTTTCTCACACCCCGCAGATCCTTCTAGCTGAGATCATAAAAGCCTACGTGCAATTACTTCGGCACCCCCATGACTGCCTAAGGGGGGGTAGGGTTGGTTAGGCGAGGCAGATATATTTAATATAGTATTTAATCAAACATTAATATTAGAGATATCATTTATATACATAGAGAGATAAATATGACTATATATGTATATATATCGATAGATAGATACATAGTATAGGTAGGTGTTAGTGTAGATGTAGGTGTAGATGCAGATATATAGATAACAGACAGATATAGATGTAGATATACTGGGGGCGTCACCAAATAATATTATAATAAATTCAGTATCGAATGCTTCCATCACAGTTAAGTGGGTCGCGGGACGGAGCTTTTTGTTTGCGAAGGGCCCTATGACCGCCAGGCGCGGACACGCATTGACAGCTGCCGACCGACCGCTGATGAGATACCTCTTAGTTGCGGGACACATTTAGACCGTCATATAGCCCCGCTGCTCGACCCGGAGCAGCGGGCATCAGAGTACATACGCGCTCCGCGCCCCCTTTTGCCACGTCACCGCGCCAGGATCCAAATTCAAGGGGTTATTTAAACTCAACAGTCGATGGTGCCGATCAGCTCGCTGACAAATTTATGGCCAGAAAAAAACGCAACGTCGAAAAGTGTTCGGACAGCTGCGTGAAGAAGCTTCTGGATCGCTCAACAGAGAGAGAGAGAGAGAGAGAGAGAGAGAGAGAGAAGGAGGGGCCGAGTAGAGAGATCTCCGGAAAATTTCCGTAAACGATGCACCGATTGGAGAACTTCAAAAATTAAGACGCATTTAGTTTGGCTATGGGACCGCTCACGTGAGGGAAGGGGCAGATTGCAGTTCGGAAACGTTTGGGAGGGGGAACGGAGGTAACTTGGACGCGAGATGTTTGCAGAGAAACTACACTTAGAATTTAGATTCTCCGAATAGACACTTTTAAGCAGATCTTCGAATAAGCAGCTTTGGAAATTACGGGGAGGTAACTGACGCGAAGATGTGCAGAGAACTAGACTTAGAAATCAGATTTCTCTGAATAGCCATTTAAAATTACCTTGCGGAGGACCTTGTGGGGAGCTTGATTAGAATTTAGATAAACTTCTTAATAATCTGCAAATTAATAGTGTGAGAAACTTGTGGCAGAATACCTCTACACATTAAGATAACAATATACCAACCTACAAACGTTACAAATCTCATGAACATTCACCGTCACCTTTCATCAAAACTCCACTTCACAAACTTCACTTCAACACACTTCAACCGGCATGCGATACAGCGAGCTGTAATGGTTCTTTCTTACTCATCGTTTCTCTCAGTCGCACGTCACTGCACTTCAGCACTGCACTGCGAGATGGCAAGATGCCTGCGTATTCGGTAAGATGATCTGCAAATCCAGCTGCCTAGTGCATATCGGGCCCATTCAAAGCCTCGCACTAAACTACGGCCAGTACTTGTGTCCTCAACTTACTGGTCCGCACGATTTGACGATCTGTCGCCGACACGCTGCCAGCAGAGGAGGAACACCCAGTGGGAGGTCCGGTGACCTGAGGCCGCCCGCCCGTCTTCGAAATGAGGACCGCCATCCGGCCGGTCTTGGCGAGCGACGTGCCAGCCAGTGGTGAATATCCGGTATTTAACCGACGTACGAACTATCTCCCGTAGTTATGACGCCGGGGCTCACTGCAGGACATTTTGGCGAGAGAACTAAAAGAGTGGCCCGCGCTCAGACCTGTTGTATTGGTAGTTTTAAAAATATGCATGAATTGTTTTAAAATAAGCTAATTAATGTTAGTGTAGAAATTTGGTTCATTAATGTTAAGGTTTATGAGCTCGTAACGTAAGTTTTGCAAGTAATGTGTCGCTCTCTAGTGACTGTACTTCCTTGCAGCTCATGGTGGCAGGAATAAATTAATTTGTCAGAAACGATTCAATTTGGACTGATTTTTGACCTCCCTTACTTCATCCATTCGTTAGCAGGAAACTGACCTGGGCCCAGACATATACGACGGAGTGATCGGCATTACAATACATAGAGATAGATGTATGTGTAGACGTAGACGTTATGATATATACGGATATACTGAATAGTATACAAACACATGAATTTAATAATAATTTAATTCAAAACATGAAAAAGTGTATTATACTGATGACATGTTCACACTTGCTGAAATATTTCATGCAACAATATCTGGTTACATTACAAACACATAATTGATCTCTTATTCTCCTATTCTGGACATAAATGGCAAATCTCCTCTCTTTTGACTCGGTCGCGGCTTTTTATCTTGGAAAAACTCTGCGTAAGTTTTATTTTTCAACATTCTTCTTGCTTTTGCTTCTAGGAAAGTAAATTTCTTTTTCTATTTGTTGTTTCACCAACGACATCCCAGATTTTCTGAAAGCATAGTATTTTTTGCGAAAGATTTTGGCCCCAATTATCAGTAACGTTCGTGGAAAATATAGGCATTGTAAAAACAATAATTATCATATTGAAAAGACAATAAGTAATCAAGGGTAAGGAATTTATTTTGGGTTGTATACATACAAATCCCTGCCCAATGTATCTGCTTTTTTTGTTATATTAATAGACAAGTATTATTATGGACGTCTTTATTTTTTTCTTACTCAATTCTTTGTCATTAATGTAATGCACCTCTCGCAGTACTACACAATTATGATTTTCTTATATTGATTAAGATGCAAAATTTTAAATCATCATGGATATTTTTGTCTGCAATAGTTGCAAAGAATAGAACCTTCTTGTTTCATTGTGCTAATTCGTGGTTTAATTTTCTAAGTATATTTGAACCCAGTTCAATAAGAGGAGTAAAATATTAACAAAGTAATGTCCCTTTAATTCACGAGACAAAAATGTACTGCTACACAGCATTCCTTGATGGTTTTCCTTTTCAGATTTCTCTATATTCTGCTTGAATACTCCACACTTAAGATTGTTATTTATTACATAAACCCAAACTTATTCCACAACGGTGCGGGTATTTGCCCGTGGACATCTTCTCGAAACAGCAACCAAACTGTGCATAACTCTCCATTTGTGTCAAACTTCTCAAATAAGCCGCAAATTAATTCCGGGTTTTTATTGGTTCGTGGTTTTTATTCACTTCAAATCTTTATCAAATCTTTAAATCATTTTTAATGTTCCAAGACATTGTTGACGAATATTTGCTCTACTTTTTCAGCATCCATTAAACTTTCTGTGATTCATTCTGGGATTTGAAACCACAGCTATAAATTAATAAAGCGAGATAAAGAATAACAATTCTGGCTTTCAAAGTTTCCAAGTGTAAAAATTTGACGACTTTCTATGTTTTTTTTGTCAAACAATATTCTCAATTGATGGTGGAAAACAATGCTATAAGCTGTTGTAATTTCATTTTCTCACCTCGAGGTGGCGTAACTAGAAGTCCGAGATCAAAGTAAGAATATTGTGAGCTAAAAAATTTCCACGTACTGAGGATGGGATCAGAAGTCGCTCTATTTGCTTGTCCTTCGATTAACATTATTTCGAATTCAGGTTGCAAGTATGGCATTGATGGGAATGGAAATATGATCACAAGTCTCAGAGAATCTTTCTTCTAGGATCCTATTAATTCAGAAATGTTGAAATAAACAGGGCTATTCATCAAATTTACTGCTTTTCAGTCGTTTGTGTAAACGTGCCGATGTGCCTCTGATTGCCTTGAAGCCATGATGAGCTCACACACGATGACCATAAAAGATATAAACTAACACTGACAATAGAAAGTAAAGTTTGCCCCCTCTCCCGGAGATACTGCTGTGACGTAGTGAAATAGAATAATTTAATACCAAAATAAAAATAATATTTATTCAAAGATATGTACAAGTACAATGAATTGCTATATTAAAACACTGCCGGAAATCCTTTTTCCTTTCGGAACACTGCTTTACCGAGAAAATACAAGCCACGCGTGATGCGCGGCCCGTCGAACTCTGTCCCGGTGACAATTACGTCAACATGCGCTGACGCCAAAAGTTAACCGGTGTGGCGACCGTGTGCCTACAGCACGTGAGTTGTCTGGCCCTTACTCTCCGGACATCTCGCCCTATCCTCAACCCTCCTTGTTACATACACGTCAAGCTACCCTGATGCAACTGAGTGGAACGGGGCGCAGATGGCGCCGCGTTAAATGTTGAGGCGAACCCCACCACTGTTCCATAGATAGGCCCGCCGGTGGGCGAGACTCGGCGGCCAGCCTTGTTTACGCCCCAATGGATTCTCTAGGGGTTTGGCTCGCCTGCTTCCGGTTCGAGGCACGCTAGCTAGCCTCCTCGGAGTTTACAGCAACGGTATTTTTGGTGCTTCTTGCGGCTCTACATGCAGTCAACCGCCAGAGCTGGCAAACTCGGATGTTCGGCTTAACCCCTTCTCCCCGCAGGGTACTTTCACCAACTTACGGTTTGGCCCTCGTGTTAACAGAGCCAATCTGCTTAAATAGCACTTTTCGTGGCGGCGAGAGTTTTGAGCACTCTGTTCGATGTTTTAAGCCTATGCGGTGGTTTGGCGAAGGTTCACAACGTCCTAAATCATTCTCAGTATGCTGTCCAATACATTCTCCTAAACCGCAAGATTATACACTGGATCATCTGTGCTGCCTTTTCTTCAGTGGTTACAACATTCCTATAACTTACGCACAGTCTTATATCTTTCTATCGGGTCTCCTTGTTTGTTTCGACCCCGAAGGATTAGAGATGCGAAGCTAGGAAGTCCATTTACCTTCTCCCTTATCTATTATACATCATCTCTCTCTAATCATCCTTCACTTGGGATTTCTGTGACTGCAGGCTCGGAGGGCAGTAAGGTCCTATCACCGTGTTAGCTGGCAGGGCTCTAAGCGGCCAGGGGTCACGGACTACTGAAATTCCTCTACAAGTCTCTCATATCTTAATATGAGACAAATGCTAAGGGAACAAGGCTAAACAATTAAGGACTCGGCATCATGGAATATATCCACAGGTAATGTTGGCGGATTATCATACAAGGAAGCGATTTCGTTAGTGAAATCAAAGATAAGCGTAGACATTGTATTTATCACAAGAAACAAAGAAAACGTTAAGGGAATATGTAACAGAAAATTTACCTATTATATTACTCAGCGTTGTCCCGGACACAAAGAGCATTGATTCAAGACAACTTGAAAAACAAAATACCGGTTTTTACAATTCGTGAATGAAATAATTATGTACATCTGGCTTAAATAACGTGATACCTTGTATATTCAGGCATTTACAAGATAGGAGGAAAGAATTAAACAATAATTTTATCAAACTCTAACAAAAACAAGTGATAAGATTAACAGAAAAGGCAATTAGTAATGGATTGTAAACTAGAGTAGACAACATCGAATGGGAGATATTTCGGGACCGCAATGGGGAAACAACATTGAATAAGAATGGAAAACATTCTCTATTTATAGAAAGTGATGAAAACTACGTTTTAAATTAACAGTATATATTGAAATAATGTCGGAGTCAGGTGTGTTTTGGCTTCCTCACACCTGGTATTAGCTTATTTATTCAGTGGCTCATAACGTGTTTTTTGCTTTTCGTTCTGCATGGAGACATTGCCGGCGAATGATCAAAATTCAACACATGCAAAACAACAAACTTAATTCAAAAACTACGGTGATCGCACTCTAAAGACTTTGCGACAAGCACCAATTGCCTGCAAACGTTTTAGCCATAGTTTCATTTCATTGATTCTGGTTGTTACTTCTGCACTAGCGATGAATATGGTTAAGAAATAAAATTACATTTCGAATTTCACTATCGCTGGTATAAATTGCAATAATGAAAGATCCTTCCAAATGCATCTCACTTTCCTCATAACCATGGCTCTGACTCTGCTGATCAGCGGAAAGATTATTGACACAACCGTGAGAGACACAAAGGGATTCACTCCAGAACGACGGAGGGACACATTAACGATACAGAAGGACATTTTGAATACACAGCTCGACATGAAATGAAAAGAATTTCTCCATAACACCATAAATAATGCCTTCAGTATTGTCAAAGATTGATTTTTGTGTGCTTACACTAACACGTGAAATACGTAAAATTAAGTTGGAATCGGTGACACGTGAAGAAAGAAAATTGGTATTCCCCACAGATGCCCCACCGCCGCTCTAACCAGGCCGCCCAACCTTTTACGCTGCACCTGGTGGCTGGTTGCTGTTGAACACACCAAAGGACCCAACGTTGAATCAGAAGCACAAAGAGTAAACTGCCAGTAAAAGAGCCGTGACTTGTGCATTGCCTGACCAAAGCACCAGACTTCCGCAGAAAGCCCGTAGCGCGCTCTTTCATTGCACACGATATCGATATACGTGGATATTGTGCCGCAATATCTTGATATTTAATATCGTTAAAAAGTTAAAGCCACGATTATAATTCTATTATTTGAAAAGTTTGCCGTAATAGTCGCGAGCGTGCAACGACAGTCCCTGTACTCACTCTACCTTCCTTTCATATAGAGGAGGGCTAACAAGCCAAAGCACCATCCAAACAGGGGTCACTTCCTCAAGAAAGAAGACAGGGCATTAATAGCACCATCCGGGGAAATGTATAGATTCGCCAATTCGTTCACCCTTCCCAAACTAGCACGGGTGCCAGTGATCACAATCAGATGTAAAGCAAACGATTTTTCTTCGCGTTCGTGGTTTCTCGTACGTAATTACACTGAATTATTATGTTATCAATATATTACGTGATGATGGAGAATTGATCTAGAAGGGAGGAGAGAAAGAAGTCACACAATCAAAGCATTGGTGACTTATACATCCTAATCGTCATGTTGGATTCCAGACCGAAAACGTTGAAAATATAGACATTTTTAGTATGAGAAAATATTTTCTTCTCCATTAAAATAAATAGATCGGTTTTATGTGACGACGTCCGAGGACCAGAGACAGTGTGTACTCAGTGTACAGACGTTGCACGCGCCCAACTCAAGGGGGACGAACCGACGCCGCCCTCGCGGGGACAAAAGCGACCTCAGCGGAACTTGGACGAGCTGACAATGGACGTAGGGCAGGGCCGATAAGCACTGTCAGCAAGGGCCGTGCGAAACGACGGAAGAAGCGCAAAAACAGCGTCAAGAGGTTATAAACTGGGACGGAACAACAATGCCACTATTATCAGCATAGATCTCTTATCGCCGTGCCCCTCTGCCTCAGCCCTAGTACGCAGCGCATTGGCAAGCGTGCTGTTGCTGGACTCGGACTGCCGCACCGGTGCGTTGGAGGAAGACGCGAAACTCCACGCGTCGATTGGCAAGCCTCTCCGACGCATTCGGCGCCTGCGACCGAATGCCTGCAGAGAGAAACCAGCGCAGCGATAGTTGCTCCGCCTCCACGCTGTGCTCAAGTCATCGGAATTCGCCCCTGTATTTGCTGAAGGTAATTGCGCTTATCCAACGCAGAGATAGTAATGCGCATAATGAGCTCTCAATCTGTGACACTTCACTTCACACTTTCTCGATAAAATGAAAAAAAATGTAGTACAGATGTTAAACTGTTCAGTACCATCAATACCCGTTACTTACCGCATCAAGTTTATTGACACTTCCAGTGCAACTGGGACGTAGGTCCTGACATTCCAGTGTCCTATCGTACCGGGCTGTCGGCGATTTTCTTTTCTATACTTATGTCATTATTCACACATCTATTTGAGGAGATCCTAGCGGCTGAATGC
>BOPP01000139.1:3189626-3207290 GCA_017312745.1 Gryllus bimaculatus
GTGCAACTGGGACGTAGGTCCTACATTCTCAGTCCTATGGTACCGGGCTGCGGCGATTTTTTTCTATCGGTATTGATGGTATTGAACAGTTTAACATCTGTACTACATTTTTCATTTTTATCGGAAAAGTGTGAAGTGGAAGTGTCACAGATTGAGAGCTCAATTATGCGCATTACTATCTCTGCGTTGGATTAGCGCAACTTACCTTCAGCAAATACAGGGGGCGAATTCCGATGACTTTGGCAGCTAGGAGGCGGAGCAACTATCGCTGCGCTGGTTTCTCTCTGCAGGGCATCGGTCGGAGGCGTCGAATGCGTGGAGAAGGCTTTGCCAATCGACGGCGTGAGTTTCCGTCTTCCTCCAACGCACCGGTGCGGCAGGTCGAGGTCAGCACAGCACGCTGCCAATGCGCTGCGTAACTAGGGCTGAGGCAGGAGGGGGCACGGCGATAAGGATCCTATTGCTGATAATCAGTGGCATTGTTGTCCTCCCAGTTTTAACCTCTTGACCTGTTTTTGCGCTTCTCGTGGTTTCGCACGGCCGTCTGACAGTGCTTCGCCTGCCCCTACGTCCCATTTGTCGCTCGTCCAAGTTCCCGCTGAGGTCGCTTTTGTCCGGGCGAGGGCGCGTCGGTTCGTCGCCTTGATTCAGGGCCGCGCAACGTCTGTACACTGAGTACACATGTCTCTGGTCCTCGGACGTCGCATAAAACCGATCTATTTTATTTTAATGGAGAGAAAATATTTTCTCATACCTAAAAATGTCTATATTTTTCAACGTTTTCGGTTCCTGGAATGCCAACTGACGAGTTAAGGATGTAAGTCACCAATGCTATTGTATGTGTGGGACTTACTTCTCTCCTCCCTTCTAGATCACTTCTCCCATCATCACGTAATATATTGATAAATAATAATTCAGTGTAATTACGTACGAGAAACCACGAACCGAAGAAAAACGTTTCGTTTACATCTGATTGTGATCACTGCCACCCGTGCTAGTTTGGGAAGGTGGAACGAATTGGGCGAATCTATCACATTTCCCCGGAGTGTGCTATTAATGCCCTCTTCTTTCTTGAGGAAGTGACCCCTGTTTTTGGGTGGTGTTTTGCTTTTGCCTTCCTCTACATGAAGGAAGGTAGAGTGAGTACAGGGACTGTTCGTTGCACGCTCGCACTATTACGCAACTTTCAAATAATAGAAATTAATGTTTGCTTTACTTTTAACGATATTAAATATTCAAGATATTGCAGCAATATCCACGTATACGATATCGTGTTGCAATGAAAGAGCGCCTATTGGGCGTTTCTGCGGAGTCTGGTGCTCTCGTCCAGGCAATGCACAAGTCACGCTCTTTTACTGCGTTTACTCTTTGTGCTTCTGATTCAACGTGGGTCCTTGGTGGTGTTCGAACAGCAACCAGCCACCAGATGTACAGCGTAAAAGGTTGGGCGGCCTGGTTAGAGCGCGGTGGGGCATCTGTGGGGAATACCAATTTTCTTTCTTCACGTGTCACCGGCTCCAACTTAATTTTATGTATTTCACGTGTTAGTGTAAGCACACAAAATCAATCTTTGACAATACTGAAGGCATTATTTATGGTGTTTGGAGAAATTCTTTTCATTTCATGTGAGCTGTGTTGATTCAAAATGTCCTTCGTGTATCGTTAATGTGTCCCTCCGTCGTTCTGGGAGGAAGTCCCTTTGTGTCTCTCACGGTGTGTGCAATAATCTTTCCGGCATCAGCAGAGTCAGAGCATGGTTATGGAAAGGAGTGCATTTGGAAGATCTTTCATTATTGCAATTTATACCAGGATAGTGAAATTCGAAATGTAATTTTATTTCGTTACCATCATCGCTAGTAGCAGAAGTAACAACCAGAATCATGAAATGAACTATGGAAAAACGTTTGCAGGCAATGGTGCTTGTCGCAAAGTCTTTAGAGTGCGATCACCGTAGTTTTGAAACTTAAGTTTTTTTGTTTTGTGTGTGAATTTTGATCAATTGCCGGCAATTGTCTCCATGCAGAACGAAAGCAAAAACACGTATGGCCACTGATAAAATAAGCTAATACCAGGTGTGGAGGAAGCAAACACACCTGACTCCGACATTATTTCAATATATACTGTTATTAAACGTAGTTTTCATTACTTTCTTATAAATAAGAATGTTTTCCATTCTTATTCAATGTTGTTTCCCCATGCGGTCCCGAATATCTCCCATTCGATGGTTGTCTACTCTAGTATTACAATCATTACTAATTGCCTTTCTGTTAATCTTATTCACTTGTTTTTGTAGAGTTTGATAAAATTATTTGTTTAATTCTTTCCTCCTATCTTGTAAATGCTGAATATTACAAGGTATCACGTTATTTTAAGCCAGATGTACATAATTCTTTCATTCACGAAATTGTAAAACGTATTTTTGTTTTTCAAGCTTTCTTGATCAGATGCTCTTTGTGTCCTTGGGACACCTGAGTAATATAATAGGTAAATTTGTTGGTACATATTTCCCTTTAACGTTTTCTTTGTTTCTGTTATAACTACAATGTCTACGTCTAATCTTTGAAGTTCACTAACGAAATCCGCTCCTTTGTATGATAATCCGCCAACATTACCTGTGGATATATTCCATGATTCCGAGTCCTTAATTTGTTTAGCCTTGTTGCCCTTAGCATTTGTCTTCATATTAGATGATGAGGATTGTAAGAGGATTGTCAGTAGTCATGTGACCCCTGGCCGCGTTACGAGCGCTGCGCAGGCTAAGCACGGTGATAGGACCTTACTGCTCCGAGCCTGCAGTCACAGAAATCCCAAGTGAAGGATGATTAGAAGAGAGAAGATGTAGTAATAGATAAGTGGGAGAAGATAAATGACTTCCTAGGCTTTCGATCTCTAATCGCTTCGGGGTCGAAACAAACAAGGGAGACCGATAGGAAAGATATAAGACGTGTGGCGTAAGTTAGAGGAGATGGTGTAACACTTGAAGAAAAGGCAGCACAGATGATTCCAGTGTATATCTGTGCGGGTTAGGAGAATGTATTGGACAGATACTGAGAATGATAGGACGTTGTGAAACCTTTCGCCAAGACCACCGGCATAGCTTTAAACATCGACAGAGTGCTCAAACCTCCTCGCCCGCACGAAAAGTGATACTTTAAGGCAGTATCTCCGGGAGGAGAGGCAACTTTACTTTCTATTGTACAGTGTTAGTTTATATCTTGTTCATCGTGTGTGAGCTATCATGGCTTCAAGGCAATCGAGGCACTCGGCACGTTTGACACAAACGAACTGGAAGAAGCAGTAAATTCTGATGAATACGTCTGTTTATCAAAATTTCTGGAATTAATAGGATCCTACAGATGAAGAAATATTCTCTGAGACTGTTGATCATATTTCCATTCCATCAGATGACGATACTGCAAACCTGAATTCGGAAATAATGTTATCGAAGGACAAGCAAATAGAGCGGACTTCTGATCCATCCTCGAGGACAACGTGGAAGATTTTTTGCTCACAATATTCTTACTTTGATCCTCGGACTTTCTAGTTACGCCACCTCGAGGGTGAGAAATGAATTTACAACCAGCTTATAGCATTGTTTTTCCACCATCAATTGAGAATATTGTTTTGACAAAAAACAACATAGAAAGTCGTCTGATATACACTGGGGAAACTTGAATGCCCAGAATTTGTATTCTTATCTCGCTTTATTAATTTTAGCTGTGGTTTTCAAATCCCAGAATGAATCTACAGAAAGTTAATGGGATGCTGAAAAAGGTAGAGCAAATATTCGTACAACAATGTCTTTGGAACATTACAAAATAATTTAAAGAGTGATAAGATTTAAAGATGAAGATAAAAAACACGAACCAATAGAAAAGCCCGGGAATAATTTGCGGCTATTTGAGAAGTTTGACACAAATGTGAGAGTTGATGCACAGTTGGTTGCGTTTCGAGGAAGATGTCCACGGCAAATAAGCCCGCACGTTGTGGAATAATGTTTTGGGTTTATATAATAATAACAAATCTTAGTGTGGAGTATTCAGCATAATATAGAGAAATCTGAAGAAAAAAAACCATCAAGGAATGCGTGTAGCAGTACATTTGTCTCGTGAATTGAAAGGTGACATTACTTGTGGTAATATTTTCTCCTCTGGGTCAAATATTACTTAGGAGAAATTAAACACGAATTAGCACAATGAAAACAAAGAAGGTCCTATTCTTTTGCAACTATTGCAGACAAAAATATCCATGATGATTTAAAAATTTGCATTTAATCAATCATCAAAAAATCAATAATTGTGTAGTGCTGCAGAGTAGGTGCATTACATATGGACAAAGGATTGAGTAAGAAAAAATAAGACGTCCATAATAATACTTGTCTACAATATAACAAAAGAAGCAGATACATTGGGCAGGGATATTATATGTTATACAACGAAAGTAATTCCTACCCTTGATTACTTATTGTCTTTTTCAATATGATAGATTATTGGTTTTTACAATGCCTATATTTTCACACGAACGTTACTGATAATTGGGGGCCAAAATATTTCGAAAAAGACTATGCTTTTCAGGAAATCTGGGGATGTCGTTGGTGAAACAACAAATAGAAAGAAGAAATTACTTTCCTAGAGCAAAAGCAAGAAGAAATGTTGAAAAAATAAAATCTACGGCAGAGTTTTTCCAAGATAATGCCTCGGCGACCGAGTCAAAAGAGAGGAAGATGCCATTTATGTCAGAAAACGGAGAATAAGAGATCAATTATGTGTTGTAAGTGTAACCGATATTGTTGCATGAAATATTTACAGCAAGTGTGGAAACAATGTTATCAGTATAATACATTTTTCATTGTTTTGGAATAAATTTATTTTAAATTCATGTGTTTGGTATACTATATTTAGTATATCAGTAACGTCTACGTCTACACATACATCTATCTCTATGTATTGTAATGCCCATCACTCCGTCGTGATATGTCGGGCGCCAGGTTCAGTTCCTGTAACGAATGGATGGAAGTGAAGGGAGGTCAAAAATCAGTCCATTGAATCGTTTCTGACAAAATTAATTTATTCCTGCACCATGAGCTGCAAGGGAAGTACAGTCACTAGAGAGCGACACATTACATTGCAAAACTTACGTTACGAGCTCATAACCTTAACAGTTAATGAACCAAATTTCTAACACTAACATTAATTACTTATTTCTAAAACAATTCATGCATATTTTTAACTACCAATACACAAGGTCTGAGCGCGGCCACTCTAGTCTCTCGCCAAAATGTCCTGCAAGTGAGCCCCGCGTCATAACTACGGGAGATAGTTCGACGTCGGTTAAATACCGGATATTCACCACTGGCTGGCCGTGCGCCGCCCAGACCCGCGCCGGGGATGGCGGTCCTCATTTCGAAGACGGCGCGGGCGGCCTCAGGTTCACGGACCTCCACTGGGTGTCCTCCTCTGCTGCAGCGTGTCTCGCGGCGACAAGAAGTCGTCAAATCGTGGTCGGACCAGTATTGAGACACAGCAGTACTGGCCGTAGTTTAGTGCGAGGCTTGAATGGGCCCGATATGGCACTAGGCAGCTGGATTGCAGATCATCTTAGCCGAAATGTCACGCAGGACATCTTTGCCCCACTCTCTGTGCAGTGCAGTGGCATGAAGTGCTAGTGAGTGCGACTGAGATAGAAACGACCGTGAGTAAGAAAGACATTACAGCTCGCTTGTATCGCAGTGCCGGTTGAAGTGTGGTTGAAGTGAAGCTTTCGGTGAAGCTGGATTTTATGAAAGCGTGCAACGGCTGAATGTTCCATGAGATTTGTAACGTCTGTAGGTTTGTATCGATTGTTATTCTTTAATGTAGTAAGGTATTCTTGCCACAAGTTTCTCACACCATTAATTTGCAGATTATTAATAAATTTTATCTAAATTCTAATCGAATCTCCCGCACAAGTGTCCTTCCGCCAAGGTAATTTTAAAATGTGCTATTTCAGAGAAATCTGACTTCTAAGTCTAGTTCTCTGCACATTCTTCGCGTCCAAGTTACTCCCCGGTTAATTTCAAAAGCTGCTTATTCGAAATCTGCTTAAAAGTGTCTATTCGAGAATCTAAATTCTAAGTGTAGTTTCTCTGCAACATCTCGACGTCCAAGTTACCTCCGTTCCCCCTCCCCTCAAAACGTTTCCGAACTGCAATCTGCCCTTCCCTTCACGATGACAGCGGTCCCCATAGCCAAACTAAACTGCGTCTTAATTTGATTCTCCAATCGGGTGCAGCTCGTTTACGGAAATTTAGGTCCGGACGATCTCTCTACCCTCGGCCCCTCCTTCTCTCTCTCTCTCTCTCTCTCTCTCTCTCTCTCTGTTGAGCGATCCAGAAGCTTCTTCACGCAGCTGTCCGAACACTTTTCGACGTTGCGTTTTTTTCTGGCCATAAATTTGTCAGCGAGCTGATCGGCACCATCGACTGTTGAGTTGTAAATAACCCCTTTGGGAATTTGGATTCCTGGCGCGGGCGAGTGGCAAAAGGGGACGCGGGCGCGTATTGTTGGTCTTGAGTGCCCGCTGGCTCCGGGAAGGGAGGCAGCGGGAGCGTCTATGACGGGTCATAAATGTGTCCGCAACTAAGAGGCACCCTCATCAGCGGTCGGTCGGGCAGCTGTCAACGCGTGTCCGCGGCCTGGCGGTCGTTAGGGCCCTTCGCAACAAAAGCCCCTTCCCGCGACCTACTTAACTGTGATGGGAGCTATTTCGATATGAAATTATTATAATATTATTTGGTGACGCCACAGTATATCTACATCTATATCTGTCTGTCTATGTCTATATCTATATATCTGCATCTACACCTACATCTACACTAACACCTACCTATCTATGTATCTCTCTATCTATATATACATATATATAGTCATATTTATCTCTCTATGTATATAAATGATATCTCTATATATAAATGTTTGATTAAATACTATATAAATATCTCCGGCCCTCACCTAACCACCTAGCCCCCCTTTAGGCAGCTCATGGGGGTGCCGAAGTAATGCACGTAAGGGCTTTTATGATCTCAGGTAGAAGGATCTTTCGGGTGTGAGAAAGTATATCAAAGACACCGAAATTGAATAAATCAGTGCATGTTTTCATTGAACAATTAGTCACACATAAAAAAGCACTAAAATAATAACCACATAACATATTAAAATCAAACAAAACATGAAACAGCTTGAGAAATACACTCTCTGGAATCAAAAATTACAATCCTCAGAAACACTGAAAAACTCTGAACTGACAAATCTATGATACTCCCAGTACCGTGCACGATCGCTACCATATACTATGTTAGCAAACATTTGCGAGTTGTCAACTGAAACTTTCTTCTCCCCTTTTTTCAACCACAAATTGAATTTGCTACTAAAATTTTAAAATGAGTTTCACCACAATTAGCATAAGATTAAACAATTCCCTACCATCACTACGTCTACAATTGGAAATATTTACCCTCAATTTTTTTCAATGGATCATTATGACATGAAATATATTACAAGGCATTTCCTGATACATTTTGCTCAATCTGTTTGATACAGTTTCAGCCTTAATTTACAGCTTCTTTCCCCAACCTTGGTCTACTGAATCATTGGTATAAACCGTGCCTGTGACTCTATCTAATGATAAACAGCGGACGCGCGTCCGTAGCATAACCTGTCTCCCTAGTCCCGTTAATGTGTTTTCTTTACCTTGCGTCTTTCTCCAACGTCGGCCGGCTTCGCCTACCTCCGCTCGGAACGTCCGCGCCGTGGGCTCACGACCTTGGCCTACTTTGGGTCGTGCTGTCGCCTCGCTCCTCTGCAAACTGGCAGCCTGCGATGCCGCTCGAAGCGCCATCTTCTTTTCGCCCTCCACCAGACCCCGGTCGAATCTGCTCTCGAATTGTTTCTTGATTCGCCCGGCACCAGAACAGAAAACTAGCCTCTTCTTACTTCCGGCTCACCTTGTCGTGCACGTCGTACTTCACCTCGACGCGTATTACAGTTCTTACGCGTCTATGATAAACGGCGTATTCTTTCCCGGGCATTCTCACTCATGCAGCTAATTTTAATAGTTCTCGTAGTCTCACAGCAATTCGAGTATTCACTTCGCGGCCACTATTTTGCCTCTTACTCATTTACTTGTGAAATCTCCACAGTTTATAAATCACCCTCTTATTCACAGGTCTAAATAATAGATTTCTCTACTTTCTTACTACTCTCTTCCCGATCATTTACTTCCTCTCAAATACACACCAAGACGGCGTTTCTCACTCTTACTTTACGCACCGGAAACCGCAAAACCAAACTCGTCGACGACTTTCTCAACAAGAAGAAGCATTCAGTTCCCGACCTCTCCTGGAGGGATAACATCTCGTCACAACCCCTACCGACTGACCTCTCGCGCTCGACATAAATTGTAAATCCGCTGACAAGCTCCGGGAAGCAGATACTAGACCGCGCTCTTTCGCAGTGACCACGCTGTGAGCATACATTACGGGGACGTATCTGAGTAGCTACGTGGGCGGCTGGGGTTGTTTGGTGCACACACACACACACACACACACACACACATATATATATATATATATATAAATATAGCGAAGGGAAGCGGTTACTTTCACGACAAATAAATTATGCAAGCGACAGGACATTTTCGTGAATGGGTCTCCAGAATTTGGCGCAGCATAGAGATAATCGTTATAAATTCTTTTGCACATCTAATAATTTTAATATCAGAGACACACTTTACAAATAGTATTACAAATCGCAATGCGCAGGCCTTGGAAACAAAAGCGCACGCGTCAAACGCTACCTTGATGTTTTAAAAACACCTGCCTTCCTCTGGAGGCGACCGGGCCCCGTGGCAGCGCGCGGTGTCTTCGGCAATTCTTCGGCTCGCCCCGATGTCCGCCGCGGAATTCGCCCTCCTCGGCGACGAACTCCTCTGCCGAACGTAACGGCCGATAATCCGCCGGGGCCACCCAGGCCGTGTGAACAATGTCTCACGGATTGGAACGCACGATGCGGAGTCATGTTGGTCGGCTGTTGCTAGTCTTCAGCGGCCTTGCCAACTTGCGCGGTGTCCGTACAGTTACACCCACTATTATAATTACACCCAGGGGCATTATCTACCACGAGCCCACCGCCACACGATTTCCTGTCTTATTGGTTTTTACAGTTTCGTGTTCCGACAATTCTACTTCCACTAACACCTGATTGTTAATCTTTAACAAACCTGGGTCCACATCAGCGCCACACTCATCCGAACTGCATTAACAACGGACAATTAATCTCTTGCGACGCAGCCACTGCCCGTCCGTGCTTCACTCGAGGCCCCTCTGCGCACTACTCTCTAACCATCGCTCCGCCTCGCCGTTAACCCCCCAAATTTGACCGTTGGTGCGGCGCGGGCGTTACTGCGCTGCATCAAACTCCAGTACTTTATTTTAATTATAATTAGTGATCAATTTTAATTGTTCTAATACAGAAACGTTCTTCGCTTCAATATATATATATATATATATATATATATATTTTTATATATATAATGTATAATCTTGTATAATCTTGGGGTATAAATATATTGAGACGTCACGCCCTACGTTACTCCGGTGTGCGTGCGGTGGAACGACGGTGGGATGGCAAGGCGGGGCAGCGTAGTGGGGAAGTGCGACGGGCAGTCAAGTAGCAGCAGTGCGAAAAGCGGCAATGGAGGGAGCGAGGAGTCGTTCGACACAGCAGGGTTCAGTTTGTTTCCGAGAGTGGAGCGTGACGACTTGGGAGAAGGTCGACGGAACCGCGTGGACGTCTATCGTGGTTGGAGGACCCCGCGCCCGAACTGCTGTCTCCACGTCGACGTGCCCCCGCCAGGCGTTGCTTACGTCGCCAGGTTGTTGCAGGAGGACGTCACAGAGGCGCGTGTTCGTCATAGCCGACGGGACGGAGCCTGCGTCGCAAGGTTGCCGCACGCCCACGGCGACAGGACGCCACATCATAGCCACTTGCCTTGACGACGCGCCTGCCCACGCCTGCCCAGACGCAGACCGAGGCTAGGCCACGCCCGCTCCGCTTGTTGTGACGTCGCGACATAGCGCCGAGTCCTCGGTAAAGCCGACTCGCCCAGACGCTACAAGCCAGAGGCGAGAGGACATCGGGCACCTGATTTGCTCGCAGTGCCAGTGCCGACGCGCCCTCAGCATGGACCTCGCAGACGCTGCCCGCGTCTGCCGCCGGCGCCTTCCCGACCAGCGTCCGCGCCCGAGGCCGGGCGGAGGAATTATTTAGTTTATTCAAGAATCCTTTGCTTGTTTAGCTGTTGTAGTTCTTGCTTGAATAATAAATTATGGTTGTTCTTATCATTGAAAAAAGCACTGAACCTGGTCTTTCTGATGTCTGAATGCAGAAGCAGGGTCCGTGTCCAATTAAAATCCGTAGAGGAAAATTAAGTAAAAATGTGTGTGATCATCCCATGGCCGGAGGGAGGTCACGATATATTGCGAGAGAGAGAAGTAGTGTCGTGAGTTGAGGGGGAGAGGGAGGACCCCACAAACTCGTGCAGGAAGAAAAGAGAGTATATTTTAAATATGTTTTAATAAATTCACTTACCCGCGTAGTGGACCCTACGTTCTGGGAGTGGGTGGCATGGCTCCGGCAGGTAGACGTGTAATAAGAGGGGTGAGGTGCGATGTCCTCGCCATTTTATAGCCTCGGAACGCTGGCGTCGGCAATTGACAACTGGTCACTTGCCGACGGCAGCGTGTCGCGAGGGCCGGAAAGCCATATCGCGACATAGGTTTTTACTTTGTGTATCTAAATATTGAATTTTTCTTAGCTTAATGTCATTGTCATACAAATTGTACACTGGATGTGAAATTATATCACCCCGGAAATTAAAATAGTAATAATAAGGTTTTTTACTTGTGTGTTACATTTTAATATTTTTCGCTTTAATAGCTAATAATCTATTGCTGAACTATTGCACTTTGATGTACTCTAGAATCTGAGATATAAATCAACACGAAAAAATTCAGGAAAATAATACTATTTTGAGAATATTAAGAGTAATGTTTGTACATGTTAGTCTATAGCATTCCTGACCTTTAAAGGAACTTTGCACAAACCTTTCATTGATATTGGTTCAGTAGTATCGTAGAGACTGTGTTCCTTCAAGATGAATGTCACTAAAGTTGAACAGCGAGCATGTAAACATTTCTGTGTATATTTTAATAGTCGTGGCGTGTGTTGATGGTGTGAATATGTACGTATGGTTCTCACATCCCATGGTGCGCCCTATCGTAAAGAATATATAGTATTTGTTTGTATCTGAACTCTGCTGGTGGTTGCAAGATATGGTAATCATGTATTAATTCCTTCTAAATTGTTTTCAACTGCCAAGACAGGGTTATTACAACTAACACATTTTTGTGGCTTTATCTGATTTTATTGTTTCTATTTAATCTTGTTTAGCCCTGAGGATGGAAATACATTTTCCGAAACGCTGGAAAACAACAATGTGTTAAAAAGTTTTGGCTCCTAATGACTAAGCCCCGTATACATGACTTCAGAAAATTACTTCCTCTAGCACGCGGTGATGCGAGAATTGTTTGTGTCCTTGACACCGAAAAATCGATTGAGGATGAAACGTCTGTCCGTACATTACAATTAACAGTAGCTATGTTCATTCATGTTTGCAAATTGTTGAACTTAGGGTCAGTGACTGATGATATTCCTGGGAACGTCCGTCCTTAAGTACATAAATGTGGTATTAAATTGAATTCATTTGCTTTCATTATGAAATCTGGCCATGCCATGAAGCAACGGAATCAACGAAAGGCAATCAGTAGAAATATTAATAGTGCAGTTTTGAATGTTGTTAAAGATTGTGATGACAATTCATAGTTCAGCAGTAGTTCTGAAGAAGAAAAGGATAAATCTGAAAACTTATTGGGCAATTTTTTAAAAAAATATGCACATATATTGATTCTATAATTCAAAATGTATGTAGGTTCTGCAACATATAAAGTTGACATGGAGGACATAAACGTTAAGCTCCCTTACCCATCAGTGTTCGGTTGTGTTTAAAGGTAGCAAAGATTTGTTTTCTATGATTCCTTTACACGTTATAATATAGGATGAAGACTTTCCGTTTAACAAATGCTGTTGTTGTATTCTAATATATTATTATTATTATTATTATTATTATTATTATTATTATTATTATTATTAATACGTGTAAACACACCTGCTCACACTAATAGACCTAACAGTGAACTCGACAGGCGAAGGTTACAATGTTCTACATATTTCGATTAAAACATTAAGTTGGTTTACACTCGGTGAGCTTGACCATAATGACGTCATTATAGTGACGTTCATTCTCCCGATTGGATGACAGCGTCCCAGCTGACCAAATGTCAACGGACTTTATGTTTTTATAGATGTATGGAAATATTGCTTACCGCTTTCAGAGTCATTTATAGGCGAAAATGGTCTAGTTTGAAGTACCTTCCGCTCATGTGATCATTGAATATTTGTTGTAAATGAACATAAAATTATAACAGAATTAAAATTTTAAGTCTTATTTAAATTCGATTGCAGATACATCAATTGCATTTCTTCGCACGTTGTATTTATTGTCCAGCTTAAACTACTTCAGGCTTGTACTATTGCCCCTTGAGGGGGTGTCGGGTGTCATTCGCTTCATACCACTGCAATATTACTGGAGCAACTCACATATTCAGTGTAGTATAACCCGTTTTACCACCAGGAATAGGGGTGAAGAATGAGGGTAGACAAGGAAAAATTATAATATTTATTAATGTCACGGGTGTAGATTACAAACTATCGCACAAAAATGCATATTCACTATTTTTGGTAAGTTCTTCTGGGAAAATTATATTTTTAAAGAAACAAGATAAGGGCATTCCAGTTTAAATTGTGGCTTTGTGATGAAGTTGATTTTCTTTTTCGAATCACCTGCACCATACCGCAAACAACAGAAAGTAGAGCGTGGATAAAATAATCCAGATAATCGTGGCATAAAACAGTTTCTTCAGGATCAGATGAATTAAACGTTTCCTGTGCAAAGATAATGCAATTAGTAGTTACAATTGCAATAAACATTCTTATATTATATGTATTACATAATATAAGTTGAACATGGCATTACTCTTCAGTTGTTTTTTTCATTTTTTGCGTAATAAATGATTTGATAAGGTTAACATGGAAATAGGAAGTGTGTTTTTAAATGTATTAAAACAAAGGGGTATCCTGTCAAAATGAACGGTCGTAAAGAAATTCCTATATTAATAATTCATTAAAGTCAATACTAGAACACACAATTTAACTTATTTAATAGTAAATTAAACCCTTACATGGCAACAGGAGTCAGTAGGGATATTTTTTCTGCATAGTGTGGATGCATTGAACTTCTTTGCTTTCCGTGAGCACACATTGTAATAGGATGTGTCATGTAATACATTTGCATTGTTTGAAGAATTAATACGTATTTGATGTGGTTGAAATGAGCAAATAGCGTTTACAGATAGAGCGATGTTTATAAGAACGGACCGTTTTGACAGCTAGTGCTGGCAACATCACTGAAGGTTCTGTGATTCTTGAGCCCATTTGACTCTCCTTCCTTCATTCGTTAGTTTGCAGTTGGCTAACTTGTAAATGGCTTCGACGCTTCCTTTTGTCATGTCCTCTTCCGACGAAAATGTAGTTCCCCACGAGAAATAATTGAAATTAAGAAGTGCACTGCTTCTGTGCCCTTCTGTACAAATTCGCTTTTTACATTGAATTTATTATTTGTGCGATAAGTATTATGTTTTTTTGAAAAACGAGTCTTGAATGTTAGATGCGTACTGGTGCACGTGCTTCCTGCACGTGTGCGGCAAGGTGGCGAGCTGTGGTCGAGAACGTTCGATGCTTTGCGTTTTATCCAATTATTTTTTTATATAAAAACACGGCCGTGAACCATGAGAACCCACGATGTCGCAACGGGAGCCATATACAAACATAAACTCTTTACGAACAGGCATGGCTGAACAGATGGTGTAGGGAGGGATGCGTCTCTGAATTACATGTGATGTTCATTTGTTTAGCGAACTGTCACTCTGGCTCATTCTTAGGCGGATTCATCTATATGGGGAATCGATGCCATTTTCGCCTAATCTGCCACATTACCTACCTCACGGACTTCAAAAATGAAGTGTGAATTGATTTAGCCACCATAACAGAACTAGTGTGTTGTTGTAACCATGTACAACGAATACCCACGAGTGGAAATGCAATAATGAAATATCTACACATTCATTACACTTTAATGTATAGAATACATCATACCGTAATTACATAAGCTACTTGTAGGGCACGGCGACACACGACAGGCGAGTCCAGTTTCACGACGAGTAACATAAAATAACCCTGATTACGTTCAAAGCATTTCCAAAGTAATTCGAAAACTTGGGCCTTCGGGGTTTACATAAAATTTGTATTTCTTAGGCAGGCTCTCAAGGGAACGAGTTTTTCCCCTGCACCACTGTAAACATTTTTCATAACTTCCATTAACTCTACTGCTGAAAAATGAAAATATAAATTTGAGTTGTATTATCAAACGCCATCTAGGGCGTTGTATAATCCGACACCTCCGAGACATACAAGACCTGATCAAAATGGCCGCCTAAGAAGACAATACGAACTGAAATGCTAAGTAAAATTGTGGTATCCAGGCGAATACTTTTACGTAGGGTCCAAATACGTCCTTTTACTTAGGTACCTAGGTAGGCGTCCTTTTACGTAGGTACCAATTATTGGCCTGGGCCTAAAGTCGTCTATACGTCTATCCAAGGTGCCATGCACTTCAGATGTGGTTTTTTTATGTAAAACGTATAGTTCTAGCGTATAGCTGTGCTAAATCCGGCAGAACTATCTAAACCAAATGAACAAAATATCCTTATTGTAGTAGAATGAGGAAATATTGTGAACCCGAAATGTTTGAAATATTTATAAAGTAAATAGCATACAATACTATATGGGGAAAAAATGATCTGTGTGATATGCACTTCTTTTCTTAGTAGAAAGTTCTCTTTGTACTATCATAAAATCAACAGGTTTTTCAAATTGTGAATTTGGGGTATCGATTTAAAGTATGGGGCCTGAAATTAAAGCAAAACTATCATGAGGGCTATTACTACTACTTGTATTAAAACAATTTATCCTTGTCTAAAACATCACTAATTTCATTTGTATTACATGCACTAATGTACACTGATATAGTAGTGTCTGTAATAAATATTTTACAATAATGAAAACTGAGTTTCAATTCCTATCCACCACAACTAAATTGATAATTTTGGAGGCAGATTTACGATCAATATGTTGAAAAAGAATACTGTCTTTTTATTAATAATCAAACAATAATCATCCACAATAAGTGACTCAAGTTTGCTTTTTAGTTCATTAAAAGTACTGAAAAATATTTAATTTAATTTTGCAATGGTTCCTTTTGCACTTTCTTCAATAACAGCAAGCAGATATTCGTTTTCTAAATGTATTTCTTTTCTTGAGGACTTTCTCTATACGGAGTGTTTAGGCGATTCAAGTAAGCAGGATAATAGGGCAACAAAGAAGACATAGCTCTTTGAGACAATCGTGTATATAATGAAGGAAGACTTGACTTTCAGTCAATCATCACAATACAACAATGAGTTATTCTCAATTTCCCACGGTCACAAATACAATCCACAAAGCTGAAAGTAAACACTGAACTTAGCAATTCACACTTTTTACTTTTTATCACAATTCCCTCACCTAGGGCGACACCCCTTATTCATCATGATTCTCACTATTATCAACAATAGACCCCATCTACATAATCACAACTCGGGGGCTACACGGGCAACTCAGCGTAGACAACTGAATGGCCTCAACTAGAACAAGTTCGCCTTCTCTCGCTTCCATATTGGCTTTGAAACTCTCCGTTGCAGAGGCCTGGCGGTGAGTTGATCTCGGGAAAAAGAGTCAATTAAGGATATAACTTCTGTTAGCTTGGGCACTAGTTAATTAGAGAGAGACTGGAGAGAGTTCCCTACCGAATGGACGCCTGAAGGTTTGGCTCGGAATATTACCGTGACATTCTGGTTTTAAAACCCAAATTGTAGAGACTTCAGGATATTGGAAGTTTGACGATATATTGGGGAAGGTACTATAGAAAAAATTCTCAAGGGAGGAACAAGATATCCGCGGAAGTGGAGAAGGTAACATCCTCCAATTGATTCTGGTTACATGAAGTCACGAATAATATGTTTGATTTATGTTTGACTTCAGGTGTTCTTATTTAAATTATCTCAGGGGTGTAAGTTCAAGAGAGGAGGCCCTTTGACTGACAGAGTACGGAGCCCCTTATTTTAAGTCGTGTCATTAAAATAATTTTGGGTTTGTAAACTTAATTTTAGAAGTGAAAACATTACTATAAATTATTACAGATAATAAATTAACAACTTCGTAATTTCATGATATAATTCAAAAAGGAAACTTTTCTTCGCAATTTATCAATGATAATATTATTTTTCAACCACATTGTTTTTTCGTGTTCAATTGATAAAATATCTTAATTACACGATCGCTTGCCATTCTACTTCCTAAATAATTTTAACTTAATTAAAAAGTGCAAAATCTTTAACAGAGCAGTTTTGAATTTGAATTTTTAAACAAACCGCGCAAAGACAACAACTGAGACAAGTTTTCCGTAACATCCTCTTCCTATTTTGATTGAAGTTTTTGAGCATCTTGGTAAGGTTAGTCGTCGGAACGTCTTTTGAAAATTGCCACTGTATTTTTCAATCCAACAAATCGTCACTCCAATTGGTTAACAATAATATTAAGAATCTGTAGTTAACATTAAAGTTTGTATCTTGGTTCGCCCTCACTGAGTCGTTGAACATCGCAAAGTTCTTCAAAATGTCGTTTCTTTTTCTTCATTCGTTTGTCGGTAAATTTCACTTCCACTTTCCAGACTTGAGATAATTCTATTGGATTATTTTTTAAATCATCATAGTGGGTCCAAACAGTTTTCAATTCTTCGTAAGCTCTATCGAGTCAATTCTGAGGGTTCGAAAATCAAAATCAGGGCTTTGAAGGTATACAAAACAATGTTAGTTGATGTTATTTTAAAATGTAGAACTACATGGAAAACAAATTTAGAATGTCCATTTCTTTCAAGTTACGGGCTTAATTCGTTTTAGACAATTTGTTAGAAAATGTAACTATTTTTATTACTTATTTAAAGTCGCTTTTCAACAAATAAGGTCATAAGTGACCACCGTAAGTAACTTGCGGGTAACGGTATTCGGACACACAAACATCCACGCTCCAGGCAGTGCCGGCGCTAGGCATGTGCAGATCGAGCGATCGCCCGGGTCCCGCAAGACAAGAGGCCCGTTGATGGGACTGATGGTAAAAAAAGTAAAAAAAAAGGAAAAGAAATTAGAACTCGAGAAAATCATTTTCGTAATTTTATAAGTCGCGGTACACTTGTCCGATATTTCATAAAGTTTTCAATTAATTTTTTTACTTAAATAGGCAATTCATTACTTTATATATATATATATATATATATATATATATATATATATATATATAT